>JBBPCW010000039.1:19697417-19727661 GCA_037974425.1 Phenacogrammus interruptus | reverse complement strand
GTGTGTGTGTGTGTGTGTGTGTGTGTGTGTGTGTGTGTGTGTGTGTGTGTGTGTGTGTGTATGTGTTTGTGTGTATGTGTGTGTGTGTGTGTGTTTGGTTTGGTAAAGGACCATCCATTAAGACATTCTTCCAAGAACCAAAAGAGGTTCAAAGAACTCGTCTTGGCACATTTTGGCGCCTTCATTTTGTAGAATGTAGTGGATTCAGACATTTGTAACCTACAGTGTGTTTTATATTGATCACTACTTTTACTTCGGACATTGGGAACATGTGTTTGGGTAAAAATGAAAAGGTTCTTTGTTTGGCACACAGAAGAGTAAAGAACATTCTATACTGACTTCTGAAAGCCATGGTTTCATTCAAATACACACTTCATCTAGCCAAAGGGACTCCTCGGGCAGCTAGCACCTCTGAAGTTGCTTATTAGTTGGACGCGTCCTTTGTGAACAATTCTTTTCACCGCTCTGTCACAACTTCTGAAGGAGCCTCTCCAGTTCACAGCCATTTACAAATGAATGGAGCACCTTGCAACAAACAGAACACGTCCTTTTCCTGCTCTTTCACCTCTATGGTGAGACAAAAAACTCTGTTAGTGTTTGTGTGGTGCATAAACAAACATAGGGGTATGTCAGCTAGAGCATTCAAGGCTTACAGACAGACTGGCGTGAAATAATAGAGGAGGATGGTTAGAGTGACCCTTTCCCAAAGTGACCAACAAAGCTGTATTTTAATGTATGGAAGGGTTTATATAAATAGGTTATTATTGTTGTTGTCATTCATCCACCAGTGATGCACGTCAAAATCCCTGGGACCTTCCAAGGCCTTCAGAGAAGGTCCAGTTATTTTTGGTGAACTAGAACAATTATATGGTTCTACTTGTTAAGTAACTAAAGAGTGCAGTTCTTGAGTCAACAAATGGACTGTTATCCTGTCTGGACTTTTAGCATGATCTAGGTAGATACAGGCAAGAAAGCTTTAATTTTGGTTGGACCTAAAGACCTACCAGGTTAGAATAACCACCAACATAATTAGGGAATGACAGAGGAATCAATGGGACCTGTTTCAGTAGAAACAATGCCACTGTGGACCTTCTGGAAGTTCAAAATACATCACTGATGAACATCAGTGACCATGAATAAGTGTCAAACCAGCTTTCAGTCCATTGTTAGAAATTCCATTCGGCATCAACAAGCTACTGTATACCAGCAAGGTGCACCTACAGTGTAGTTTCTAATAAAGTGGCCAGTGTAGGAGTAACTTGACTCATATACCAATCAACCCAATACTGTCTTTCAAATCCTTTTCTTGTTGTGTTGATGTATATTTGTGTGCATGATATTGGTGTGCATAGTTGAATTAAATAAATTAAAACTTGTTCATTGTAGCTGTGATGACTGAGAATAGTGCACTTTTTATAAGCCCCTTCACCAAAATACACACAAACACACACACACACACACACACACACACACACACACACACACACGCACACATGCACACACACATTTCCAATTATGGCTGAGAGAGTAACAGATCCGCCTTTCCCAGGACAGAGAGATACTCACAGCAGGGTTCATAACAACGATAAATGCTGTTAAAAGATTATAATTATGTGCTTTAGTGTGTCGTGAAGGAATCAAAATACAGTCCTCAAATAAAGCAAAAATAAAAATGCTCACTGAATGCACCCTGTAATTTTGGTCATTAGGTGTCAAATATGCTATTTATGGAGCATTCTTGATACTTCCAAACAAACTTAACCCTTTTAATGTTAGGCTTATTATTCAGCTGTTTTGAAAAAAGCCCATTTTAATTCATAATTTTTGTGATTTCATAAAGTCGGCACATTTACAAACACTTATTACCTAAAAGTTTCCAAACCTTCTCCTGAATTCATCTACTTTAAGGTGCCTCCCTATTGCTGACACAGATCTGTATAATCTCCATAAAACTAAATGGTATGAGATCGAAGAATGGGATGCTCTGGATCAGGCACACATGAGGCCAGCACACCTAATGCCAAAAAGTGATGGAGCTCCATCTAATACCTTTGGGATGAGTTGGAGTTTGTAATCCAGGACTAATTATCCAACATCAGTACTTGAACTCATGCACTTATGGCCAGCTGCAAGCAAATCCTCACAACAATGTTCCAGTATCTAGTGTAAAGCCTTCCCAGAAGAATAGATGCTGTTACTGCAACAAAAGAGAGACAAACTTCCTGTTAGTGTTGTTGATTTCATGATAAACAGTGTATAACAGATGTACATACATCATTACTAACTGATGTTAAAGTTGTAAGGAGTGTTTCTTCTTGGGCTGCTTTTTAAAAGAGACACAATACAATAGAAAGCAGCCTTTCAAAATAGAGGTTATATACACTAATTGTACAAAAGTACTGGGACACACTTGTTTTCAGGGTTTGGGGTAGGCCCCTTACTTCTTAATGCTTTAGCATACCAAGACATTTTGAACAGCGCCATGTTTCCAACTTTGTGGGCACTGTTTGGGGAAAAGCCTTTTCTATTTCATCTTGGCTGTGCCTCAGAGCACAAAGCATGGTCAGAATAAATGCTCTACAGAATGAATGGGCAAACAATTCTCACAGAAACTCCAAAATCTTGTGGAAAGCCTCCCAAGAACCATGGAAGCTGTTATAGCCAATCCCTGTTGATGTAACGGTCAGACGCCCCAATTCTTTTGTATGTATCAGTCTTAAAGGCACAGAAAGGATCTGAGGAAGATGTGATTGGAAAGTGGTCATGCAAAAAGGAATTAAGTCTGATTTTGGTACAGAAACATGTAGGTTATTATTCAGGTTGTTATTCAGTAACTACTATGAAACGAATATATATGATGTAGTTAAGAGAGTGAGGGATAGAAGAGTGGAACCACATACAGAACCTAGAGATTAAAAGGTTAACAACTAGAGACTCTAAGGCAGAACAGATAGTTTCTAAGTGCAATGTTTGCCTTTTAGAAAAAAAAGATGGCACTTTTGGGAAGTTCTGGCAGAAATGCGGGATTACGTCAGCCATGTTTGGGGCAGCAGTCAGTGCGGCAGTGGACGGCTGTCAGGCTCTCTTGCCAAACGCTCTCCCTATTCACAATGCAGTTTAATTAATGACATCACTAAAAGGCCCGCTGCAATGAAGTTTGCATCTAGTTCAATATCCTAAGTGCTCCTGTACCTCTATGGCTCTCTCAAAGCAGCGGCAGTACAGAGAGCAAGAGAGAGAGAGAGAGAGAGACGGATCAATCAATAAAACACTTCCCCTAAAGGAGAAAAATCAACGAGGCCATGTCCGAACTTTCAAACGGAGTCAAGGAGGTCACCACAGTGCTGGGCTAAAATCTTCAAAATGTACTCAATTATGTGGGTTCTAGACAGAGTTATTTGTAAAATAATACAAATAAACTATGTAATACTCTTAAAGGCCCCATATAATGGTAAACAAAATTTTTGAAACATGAGGCTTGTGGTAAGCAAACATATTTCAAAATGTACAGTTCATATCTAAGTTCATTCTACAAATGCAGTCTATGTGAAATTCCTTGTTTTTGTGATGTCACAGAAGTCAACACTATATATTTGCCAAATAAGCCCACAGCAGTTTAGTCCTGCCCATTAAAGTCGCCTGAAGTTATAAGGAGTGTTTCAGCCTGAAATGCATTCTGAATGAGGTTCATTAGAGGGCAGCCTATCAGAAAAGGGCACATCTCAGTCTTAAGGGCTCAGTAACAGCTTGTGCAGTTTTAAAGCACAAAAAAAATGTTAAGTGGTAAAATGTCAATTTAAATGTAAATGTAAAAATGTAAATGTAAAAATGTAAATGTAAATGTAAACATTTTAAACATTAAGGTATTATATTAAACCTTAAAAGGTAATTTGACAGACATGCAAAAACAATCAGAGGGGAGCTCTCAGCGTTTGTCTTATAATTTCTCGAAACTAATATATGCCTGTAATTAGTTTCTTTAATACTATCATCATAATCATTGTATCTAAAGTCTGCAAGTTATTTCATTGTTAACTTTTGGTTACAAATAGTAGGGTTCTATGACGTCTGTGGGTGGCTGCCGTTAGAGGCAGCCCTTCAGTTAAATTACTGTTTACGTTCCAGGGTTTAGTTTAGTTCAGGGTGGCTGCCGGTGGAGGGCAGCCTTTGAGTTTGCCAAGGGACTGGACGGCTGTGTGTAATCAGCAGGTTGGCTCTGAGTTGGTGAGGAGTTCGGAGGCACCTGATGATTACACACAGGTGTTCCAGGTTAGAGTGCTCTGGGCTGAGAGCTCAGGCAGGAGCAGCGTTAATGCCTGAGTCTCCTCAGCTGTGCTCATTAGGAGCTGTGTGTGGGGGGGCGCACTGTGATTGGTGGAGAGACTGGATAAAACCCGGTCGATCCACAGTCACAGCCAAAATCCCATGTCTGGCAGCTTACATTTTTGAGGTAGTCTGAGTGAGTAAGCTGGGCAGGAGAAAAGCTGGGAGTTCCTGTGTACAGAGTGGTCAAGAGCCAACGGCTATTCCAGTGTGGGGACAGTGGGCATGGTGTTCCCACTCTGAGCGTTCCAGTTTCCAGGCTGGCCCTGAGGGCGTTCCCCCTGACGTTCTTCCGGCTCCACAACTGGTCACGAGCTGGGTCTGCGACTCTCTCTCTCTTCCTTCTGTGTGCTTACAGGAGTGACGGGTTGCAGTCAGTGGCTGTACGGATGGACTTGCCACTGATCAGAATACAGTTCAAGAGATCCTGGTCTGAACAATGAGGGCTGTACGGGATCCTCTAAAGTCATAGGAGCTGGGGATCAACTGAGGAGTGGAGAAACTCCTGGGTGGTTGTGCCTCAAGCTAGTGGACTTTGTGCTTTTCAATTAAAAATAAACTGGCTCTGAACGCTCGTTGCACGCTGCTGTGCTTCTTGCCTTCAGACACCATGACAGGTTAAAGTAAAGGAAATTAAAGTGGACCCTTCTAGGCACATGTGAACACACCACAGCGCACAGTCTGAAATTCTTTCTCTGTATTTAACCCATTTACCAAGAGAAGTGGGCAGCCGTGCCTGGGGGGCAGTGTGTGGGGACGGTACCTTGTGTAGGGGTACCTCAGTTGTGCAGTCTTGGGATTCTTGGGATTCAAACCTACAACCTTCTGATCATAGAGGCAATTGTCTAACTGTCAGGCCACCGGCTGACCCCGGCTACACTTAAGAGAACAGGATGTTTTTTATGGTATTTACAATGGACTTCAAGGGATTTCTGCCACTGATTAAGACTGCAGGAAGAACACAACAGACTACTTAATTACTAATCTGTTTGTACTGGGTTTGATTGTGGCAAGTTGTGTTACTAAAATACTACTTTTAACTTCTCAGAACTGCATGAAGGCTCATGATTTTTACTTTATTTAAATGTCACATTTCTTGAATATAAAGTGAAACAAGAACAAAGAGCCAAAATAATGGTTAAAACATTAAATGCATTTCTAACCATCCATCCCCTACTTCCTTTTCCATTCTCGGCCAATAACATAGGCCTAAAACTATATTTTAACTTTTTGATTTTCACCCTCTATCACCACCTTTCTTTTCTGATTCCTACCTTTAGAACCTAACTTTATGCATCTGCTCTAAGGGTTTAATACCTGGAATTAGGAATGGTTAGCTAGTAGTAAGGTTAGCTAAGATACTGTTTAATAGTCAAGCAAATACTCATAAAGTGGCCCTGTATAGTCATGTGTAAACACGCCACAGTACTCAGTGTGAACAATGTGGAATTATTTCTCTGCATTTAACCCATTCACCAATTGAAGAAGGGGGCAGCCAGTCATGTAGCAAGAGTAGTGTATGTGGGGACGGTACTTTGCTCAAGGATACCTCAGGGGTGCCATGAGCCATTCTGGGATTTAAACCCACAACTTTCTGATCTTAAAGAGATCTCCCTAACCATTAAGCCACCAGATTTCTTGCCATTCTGACCTCTTCTTTTGCTCCATCAATGGGAGTGATGATAATAGAATATGTTAGTCATTTACACAGATATTGCAAATGTAATGCTGATTAACATTAGTCTCAGCTTTAGGCAGGATTATACATAGACGGGTATTTCAAACGTAAGTCAAACCACTATCACATACTAGAAGTGCATGATTGGGAACCTTCAATCTAAAGCCAGAGCTTGCTGAAGCTCCTCTAACCCCCTCTGAGTAGACTCCAAGACTGGGTGACTCTAAAACAACTTCTACATCTAGACAGAAGCAATCTGTCTACTGCAAAGGAACTGTGGAGGAAAAAAACTGCAAAGAGACATTAAATCTACTTTAAAAAACGTAGCTGAGTTTGCTCACCTGAGTGAAAGGTAAAAGCAGGCCCTCTGAAGCTTTGCTGTGAGTAAACTCTCAGAGGGATTTGACGTGCAGTGACATGTGAAAGGTAAATTCTTGTGGGACACCACAGAATCTTGTTTTTGACTAATGAATCCATGACCTCGGCCCAAGTAAAGCAGCGTGCTCTTGTGGCAGGGATGGTAGTCTTAGAGCAAAGTATCCAGGTGTGTGTTCTTTATATGATTGACAGAAATGAGCAGACAAGGTTTGTACAGCACATACCATTATTGTATTCTATAGATCTTTAGGATGATGGACCATGATGAAATGGTAGACCTATACTTGCAGTACAACCTGTTGATGGCTGGCTTAAGAAATACTCATAGATCTGCTAAATGACCCGTTTAAGCTTTAGAAGTCCCAGCTATTGCAAATAACAAAATCGTGTTATTTATATACATTATTCCTCAATCATATATAATTGAAACAAATATATATATCTCCACTCTGTACATATATACATACATATCCTCAATGTGTTCATACACACATATACTTACAGTTTATATATATAAAGATATACACATATATCTTTTACAATACACACATTCATATTTATATTTCTAGATTGTTTGTATAGTGTATTTTTATACCATACTGTTGGTATAGTTTTATTCTATTCTATTGTTTTTTAATTTTCCCTGGTCTTACCTTTGTACTGTCCACTTTCTGCCCTGACAATACAAATTTCCACTTGTGGGACTAATAAAGGTTTATACTGGCTTCTAAACTCTCAGTCCATACTACATTCATCAGGTGTGTTTACAGCCATTTTAATTAATTTGAAATGATGGGTTAGCCAAAATTTCCTCAAATGCAGGTGATCAGCCAAGGCATATCTGATGTTTACTTTTATAGTTTGAGGCTAAGGGCTAATGCACCTTGTTTGCTTACAGCCTGGGGTGTAGCCCTAAACAAGTGGGCAAATTATGTATATAAATACTTGTAAGATTATCACAGTTACACTGGGCTCTAAAGCATATAAACTTTTCTTTTTAAGGCAATGGTAAGTATATTGTAGCCCAAAAATTCCCAGCTATTGTGCTCAATTTTAAGATTTGTTAAGACTCTTAAACTACTCCTCACTCCAACCACAACTACATCTACATCTTAACTGTAACTACTCCGTTAGCCATAGACGACCAATCTGTCCAACAGTGATTCAGTTGTACACAAGGGCCTTTTATTGTTAGTTTTCCCAACAGAGACTCACTATCTCTCTCCATGTCTCCAGGTTGCCCAGAAGAGGGGTCCTCCTTTTGAGTCTTGTTTCTTACTGAGATTTCTTCATCCTGCTTTAGGGAGTTTGTCCTTGCCTCTGTCAACCTTGACTCACTAGGGGCTCAGACATGGATTTTGGTTGCAAAAAAGGCTATATAAATAAAGCTGAAATGAATTGATTTGAATCCTTGCTTTGAGCTCTGGGCCACATGCCACCTACTAATTGAAATATTTGTACAGAATTGGGTTTGTTCAGGTTAGGCTGTGGCTGTGTTCTGGTGCCCACATTCAGATGAAGTCATTGCTATCATTCCACGGTGGTATTGCGGGCCGGATGACAGCGGCTAGAAGTGAGACGTCACTTGTTTGCAATCTGAAAAAGTCATAGTTTGTCTTTGACCACAGTCATTTTTGCTTACTAATATTCTACCACATTGCTGAAATGCTGTTTTACAGAACTGGAATTAGCAAAGCTTACCCAAAGCTCTGTCACGAGTCATGCTAGCATGCTACTAAAAAGTTATTTTTACTGTTGTAATGATATTTTCTAATTGTTATGTTGCCATCATCATCTTTATTATTTATCATCATCTAATTTTAGTATGTCTATGATTGCCAGCTCCTAGTATCTGTAGAACCAAATGAAAATTAACCAATCAAAACAGCCCTTAGACACTGTGTCAAGCATCATGCCCATGCCCAAGTAGCCTTCACGCAGACTATTTTACTCTATTTACAGAATCCGTCCTCCTTGCTCCCAGAAATTATCTCCAAAATACCTACTCTCAAATATCAGATTACTCTATTATTTAGTCCAAATCATTATTCATATGGCAGCCCAAAGATATCCACTCTCTATGTATTGGTGATATCACATATTTGGTGGTTCACATTATTTCTAGGCTGTCAGTTAGTTACTCTTTAACTCTTTAACACCATAGAACGCAACCTTCAGCATTGGATGCATCTACCAATATCCCTTTTAGGCCACAAAGTTGTGTTGGAAAAACAAGACTCCAAGAATAAAATTATCTACATTACAAAACCAAAAGCCTGTGGAGGTCTAAACGTTCCAAATTTTCCTCCCCTACTTTATCACCTGCAAATTCTATTAACAGCCCCTGGAAAGACATAGAGCAAATAGTATGCAAAGAAATGTATATTTACCACTCATAGTCTTCCTTTCAGACAAGCTTAAAACCCCACCATAGCTAGAACTTCGACACCCTGGTTTGACTTTTACCAAATGACTAAACATCAGTTATTTTACTATTTATTTGAATCTGGAATATTCTTTTTTTTTTTTTTTAAATGAAAGGTATTGCACATCTCAAATGTATTTTACCATGACTTCATTCCCATATTTGGTCCAGAAATATAGGCTTGGGACCAACATTAGAAAAAATGTACTTTCTAAAACCTATAGGACTACCAAGTAATATCTGCACCCTCAGTAATTCTGGCGAGATGTCACCGACCACTTCTCTGTACTGTACAGCTGCCACATTCCACCATCTCCCTCACTGTGTCTATTATGAGACATATTGAACATTAATTTTAACAATGCATCACGTAACGTCCTCTGCATAGCTCTAACCATAATAAGAATACTCATTAACTGGAAATCTAAAACATCAATACCACAATATGGGTTTAACTTACTATTGGACCACATACGAAACATTATTTATCTCCATCAAAAACCCAACCACCCACAGACTTTAACAGTCAATCAATTTACTTCGTAATCATTAAAACCTAAAACTTTTTTTGCCTATTCAATAACTGATGCATATGTATCTAAACATCGCCTCATTCTTTATTGTCATTTTTGTCATTGAATAAGTTAACACTACCGAGTCAGCGTGGAGGATACATGGAGCTGTTAGACAGGGCCCAACCATTAAATGTGTTGATGGTAATAGGCCGAGATAACGCTTCAATCCCTGCACCCAACTGGGCAGCAAAAGCACGATTGCTGAAATTACCAGTGGCGCCCGAATCCACGGACGCTGTGTTTCCGATCTGTTGGTAGCCCAGCTGAATGTGGATTTGAACCATCAAACGGGACACGGAGGATTAAGTGGAAGAACTCATCAACGGACCAGGTAAGAGCCCCCACCCCCCAGGCCTGTCCGTTTCCTGAATTATGGCTAATGGTGTTTGGGGGAAGCACAATAGGTGCATAGGCCCTTGCAATAGCATCGGTCCCGCTCCACAGAAGACAGAGAACTGCGGCATAAGTGCATGGGTTACCCTCCAACTCCCGATTAGTCCACTGGAAGAGGTGGAGAACCGACTGATGGTGCCTCCCTGTGAGTTGAGCTGGCTGGAACAGGATGACAAGACGGAGGAGGCACTGATGGCTGGGTCCGTGGAGCCGGCCTCGGGTGAGAGCACATCCGTTGGTCAATTCAAAGACAGAGCAGGATTAAGCCATCGACAGTCACGCTCTCGACGCGCAAGTTCACCTTTCATGTGTAGAAGATAGTCCGGAGCTCAGGTTCCTCCCAGCATGTCTGGACTGCCAGGGTTCGGAATTCTGCTGCATAGTGGCTCACAGACTGCTCACCTTGTCGTAGGTCAGTCTCCACCTCAATATCCGGATGTTAAAATGTGGCCCTGAGATTACGAATGAATACTGTATAGGAATATCCCATATCCATATAATAGTAGAGTAACCCCTGATCTACTCGTGTTATAAATACAAATGACAGCTCGTTGGAAGGGTCTCCTGGAGATCAATCGAAGTGTGGAGTTTGAGTTGTCTGCGTGCTTGTACCACGGAGAAATCGCGCCTGAAGCGTGGGGGCTCAACCCTGGTGTGAAATTTGAAAAAAGTGCTTCCAGGTCGGCTACAGTCTGCCCTGAAAAAATATATTTCTTGCCACAAAAAAGCAAAAATAGGCAGAGGATATTTGCAGTTTCTGCATTATTCTGGGTAGTTCGGTTATCAAAAAAAATCTGCATGTGTCTGAATCCGTGACTCTTGATCTGCGTAAAACTGCGGGGGTTACTGTATATTGTTATATAGTTTCTATTCTATTGGTTGTGCTGCTTCTCCTTTCTTTTTTTCTATCCACTGTGCTGCTGTAACAATGCACCCATGGGACTAATTAAGGATTATTTTATCTTATTTAAATTATTACCACTGGCCCAGTACAGGCACTGGTTACTACTCTAAAGTGGAGAGCATTATTAAAACTGATTAGTTTCATCCACAGCAGCGCCACACTGAAAGCTTCATAGCCGGCTGCTTTGCTGAATGTGACTTCCCATCTCATTTAATGCCTTGTAGCCCAGGATAGCGCTAAAAATGGCATGACTTGCACTTATTTTCTAGCACTTCCTTTTTCTTTCTTAATTTCTTTCCTCTCACCCTTCTGAATGAGCTGACCATTACAAATTCACATCCAGGAAACCATTCATAAAGAGGCATGAAGCTCACTCTAAATCGTTTTTGACTTTGTCACCAAGTCATTGTCAGAGAAAGCTGAACAAAGTCAGCATTTGTGCAGATGTGTATTACTCAGTTCCAATATTCCAATATTATAATCAGATTTAATGATCAGACTCTTTACACTTTACCAATTGCAAGGCCTGATTATCTAAATAACCATTTAAAAAATTGTATCATATGATTAGGGTTCTAATGGCTTTCAAAAGTATGCTTAGCTTGGTGTTGACCAGTTAAAACCACAATTAGTTGGTCATCTGGGAATCTGTAATATTTCACTTGTCTGTTTATGCACTTCCCATCACAGTGCTAACCACAAGCCCACTGCCTTCATTAGGAGTTTTTTTCAAAATGAGAATAAACCAGCCAACCATAGGTGTGCAGTGATTTACAATGGATTTAAACTGCTGATGGAAAAGGTCCTGTGAAGCCCTCTGCTGGTGGACAGACAAAGTGCAGGTGATGAAACTCTTTTCCTGTGCTATAGGCCAGAAAGGGTTGCTGATTTCTCTGTTTTGGCTTAGGAACTAAACCTGGTTGTTAATTGCTGAGTTTAATCAGGTGTGTTTGAGCAGGAATGTGACCAAACCGTACATGTATCTGGTTCTCTAGAACTGGAGTTCTCATTTTTGCTGTAGAGTGTATTCAAAGAAGAGTATTCTCCCTGTGCTAACATGCTAACACACACTATGTGGACACTATGTGGGACTCACCTGTATTTCAAGGTTTGGGCTAGACCTCTTACTTTAAGTGAAATACAATCTTCAGCATAAGAAGACATAAGAGGACAACACCATGCTTCCAACTTTGTGGACCAAGTTTGGGGAATTACCTTTTCTATTTCAGCATAACTGCCCCAGTGCACCCAGCAAGGTCCATGAAGACATGGTTTGGTGCATAAGAACTTGACTGGCCCACACAGAGCCTTGACCTCAACCCCATTCAACACGTTTGGGGTGACCTGGAATGAAGATTGTGAGCCAGGCTTTCTTGTCCAACATCAGTGCCTGACCTCATAAATGCTCTACAGAATGAATGAGCACAAATTCCCACAGAAACTCCAAAACCTTGTGGAAAGCCTTCCAAGAAGAGTGGAAACTGGTATGGCCTGCAAAGGGGGACCAACTCCATATTAAAGTCAATGTATTTGAACACAATGTCATTCAAGTTGGTAAGGAATCCCTATATTTTTGTCCATATAGTGTATGTAGGGCCCTGTGTTCTCAATGTATAAAGCTGTTTCCATTAACACTTTGATACCTTCACAATACCGTCTTACTTCTTTATTGTTGTCTTAGTTCTTTATGATCAATCGTACAATCATACCTCATAAAGTCATGGTTAGGGTCATGGTATCACACATACACATTCACTTCCTGAAGTAGAAGCTTACACTGATTTGAATGAAACAAATTCTCTTACTTGTACAATTTTTTATTTTTTATGTAGTAGTAGTACACAGGTGTCAGAAACTGCATCATCTATTTGAGATTACTTGATGCAGTTTGAGGCCAGCGTATGCTGTTTTCATAATACTACCCAGACTATACATTTCTATTAGCAATTGTTAGTTATTAGCTTCAATAACATTATAACTCAAGCGCAAAACTAAAACCATACACTTCAGAAACCAAGAATATCTGGCCTCAAGGACTACACTGCAGCCTCCATATATGACTCTAAGGAGCCTAGTGACAACTTTAAAGACTTACACAGAGACAGAGTAAGGCTTTCTCTGCCCCCTCCACCCACCATTGCCCAGCACACACACTGATTAAGGCACTTAGCCTACTTCTAATTATAGAGTCAAGAGCGTCTGGATCGATTATTCAGCCTGACTTTGATTTTGCCTTCTCATGAGCTGTTATTTAATAACCTGGGATAAAAATAGTCCTTAACATCCCGAGGGGACGGGAGAGACAGAGAAGATGTGACTTTTGAGGGACTGAGTAGAATTTAGTAGATTTATGCTGGCTAAGCCCTCCTCATTAAGCAACACAGCACACATACCTTGACGAAGCAGCATTCATTACTGTCACTGTGTACAGTGACTAGAACATATTTGGGCTAACTTTACTAATTTCCGTGAATTTCTGTGACGTCTGGACCAGTTCTGTTAGCAGTAGGAAACAAATCTTTGTGTCAGTCTGTGACAAATGCAAGCTACACTATATGGACAAAAATATATGCGACCATTACGTGTGACAGGGACTTTAATGACACTTTAATCAAATACACCGACTTTAATATAGAGTGGGCTCCCCTTTGCAGCTATAACAGCATCCACACTTCTTGGCTTTTCACAAGAATTTGTCGTTTCTGTGGGAATTTGTGTCCATTCATTCTGTAGAGAATTTATGAGGTCAGGCACTGATGTTGTACGAGAAGGTCTGGCTCACAATCTCTGTTCCAGTTCATCCCAAAGATGTTGGATGAGGTTGAGGTCAGGGCTCTCTGCAGGCCAGTCAAGTTTTTCCACACTGAACTCATCCAATCATGTTTTTATGGAGCTTGTTTTGTGCACTGGGTCACAGTCATGCTGGAGCAGAAAAGGTTCTTCCACAAACTGTGTCCACAAAGTTGGAAGCATGGTGTTGTCTAAAATATCTTGGTCTGCTGAAGCATTATCATTATCCTTCAGTGGAAGTAAGGGGCCCAGCCCCAACTGTGAATAACAGGTGTGTCCCAATACCTTTGTCTATATAGTTTAGTTGCTCATCTTACAGTACAAAATTGCAGTTGTACAATAGCAACAAGCAATATCACTGAACAATATCACTGAACAATATCATTCCCATTCACCAAGTGAAGCAGGGGGCAGCTACGAACACAGCGCCCAGGGAGCAGTGTGTGGAGACGGTACCTTGCTAAGGGTACCTCAGCGGTGCCTAGTGGCCTTGGGAATCGAACCCGGACTTTCTGGTCACCAGCTGCCCCTCATTTATTATCATTATTGCTTATATTACTAATCCAAGGTTAGGCGTGATGAATCATCAAGTTTAAAAAAAAATAACATAAACAGTACAAATTATTGCATAAGATCTGAAATGACCAAAAAAGCAAAAAGGCTTTTGCTTAATATCTCTAACTATCTACAGCTTGTATGTTATCTTACTGTGATGCCAATGTGAGTAAAGCATGAAAAGCCTCTCAATGTCATCTTCCTGCATTTATCTTTTTCTCTTAGGAACATCTGGCTCGCTTTGTTCTCTGTGGCACATCTGTGTGTGTCACAAAGAAAGTGGCAAAGAAGAAGCCACTCGCATACTCTCACACAGCATTTCCATAAATAAAATCTAATGCTTTGAAAATTTTTACCACAATTCATTTATTTCAGAAACAGCATATTTTTATTATTGTTAAACACCAAAAAATTAAGTGAACAATTATAAATGACAAATAAAACAAGTTTCCTTTATAAGATGAAAGAATCTGTAACAGTGCATGTCTGACATCTAACTGGTTGTGCGGTGATGCAGAGTCAAATACTAGACTCTCCTTTAACTTGAAATGCACTTGTTAACTGTTTCAGCACTTAATAGTTCATTGAATATCTAACACTTATAACATTATAATAAATTACATTACGTGGCTTTTTATCGGTCTGCAGTGATGAATAAAAAAATATATATTTTCTGGTTAATAAAGGATCTCAGGTGGTGAACATGCTGATTTATTTATTTTTGCATGCAACCCAAATTGTGTGTATTGTTAGTAAGTATTAATTGAGTAGCTTGCAAGAGTAGAAAATCTCAGTGTGTGCCAAAAGCTTTTGACTGGTAGTGTATTCATTTTCATATAGCAAAAGTATGCAAAATAAGTTTCAACGCATCAGATTTCGGTCGCATAAGTACTTTGTATCAGCTTTACGTGTTCATTTCTTCCCTTGTGGGACTGCAACCAGTCAATAAATGAGAGATTTAATGATTTCATGCTGTGATTTTTTTTTCTTTCAAATTGCAGAACTTAGGAAGTTCATTTTCTTAACATTTGTCTGTTTTTGTAAAAGCTAATTATGTCAGGAGTAGCCTTGCTTTCATCTTTTACATGTCCATGCTACCTGGATGTGTAGCTAACATGAAGCAGCTGTCTGTGCCCTTTGCTTCCTTCTTTTTTATGTTTTTTATGGACGAATGGTCAGTCGCAGAAACAGCTTCCACTAAATAAAAACATAGTGAAACACACCACAAAGTAAAAGGCCCACAGATGGGTATGAGGATATTGTAGTAGCGCACATTTCCTCCAGCCTCTTGTCGTGTCTTTCACTAATATAGTCAAAAGTTTTTGCACAACAAAGGTTTTAGCGTTTTTCCATTTATTTCAGAAACTGCAGAGTTTTATTCTTGCTAAACACTGGAAACAATACATTAAAATATGATAAATAAAGCAAGTTTCCTTGGTAAGAATCTGTAACAGAGCATATCTGACATCCTATTAACTGGTTGTGTGGTGATGCTGAGACAAATTCTAGACTGTCCTTTAACTTTAATCGTACTCGATAACTGTTTCATCACTTAATAACTCCCTAAATATCTAACAGTTGTCTGGTGATTATAATTATAATTATATTAGATAACTTGTGTAGATCAGTAGTGATGAATAATAATAAAAAATATGCCATTATCTAATAATAATAGCTAAAAAGGGAACTCAAATGGTGAACATACCGTAAATATAGTAGTCAGCAAATAATATTGAGTGTACTTTATGTAAATATTAAATGAGCGATATCCAAATGTAGAAAATCTCAGCGTGCCAAAACCTTTGTGTCACAGCCCCAGTCAGCGGCCGCTAGAGGCCGCCATTGTTTGAGTTCTGTTGAAAGACTTTTGAGTTGAAATTAAGTTTAATTAATGACAAGCAGCTGTCTTGTATATATATTCTTTGTTTTTAAGTTCCATTTTGTCATGTCTCAGTTATCTGTCCTCCCTCACCCAACCCTAAGGTTTTGTGTTAGTGCAGGTTTCTTCTGTTTTGAGTTTTTGGTCATCATGCCCTTTGTTTTGGATTTGCAAAATAAAAGAGAAAGAGAGTTGGAAGTCTATGTGTGCACCTCTTGCCTGCTTGAGCAAAGCTGACTTGTGACACTTTGACTGCTAGTATATATGCTAAATGCCAAAGGCTAACTACAAATATTGCAGTTTCTAAAGCAACAGATGTAAAAAATCAAACGAGACATGTTTGGTGTGTAAAATGTGTTTTCTAGTGGTGCTACAATGCTAATGTAGCTAACAGCAGTGGCCTGAGTACAGTGAGATTAGCATCACGAAAACACACATTTTCCTATGTCAATCTCTAAGACATGCTTATGTGGTTTCTGATATTGTAGAGCAGGGTATACTTTTCTTTGTGAAAAGGATGAGCACAGATATAACAGAGACTTCAAGGTGGTTTTTACTACTGTTTTAAGCGATGTAGCATATTACATTGCTGGTGGCCTTGTGGTTAGGGAGTTGGCCCAGAAGGTTGTGGATTCAAATCCCAGGACTGCTAGTAGCACCACTGAGGTACCCTTGAGCAAGGTACCATCCACACACATTGCTCCCTGAGCGCCCCCTGTTGCTGGTTGCCGACTGCTTCACCATTCACACTGCGTGGCGTGTTCACACATGGCTATAAGGAGCTGTGCTTATGTAGACTGTAGTATCAGAAACTACATATGCATGTCTGAGGTTATTTAACAACTAAATACAGGTGAAGTGTGTGATGGTTTTGGGGTTACATGATGCTAGGTAGCAGCATACACTCCCTTTTTTAGCTTCAATAGCATTTTATCGCAACAATGAGAATGCAAAGTTTGGATACCAACTATCTCTACATTTGAGGAATCTGTAAATTCAGTTTGTTTGGCAAACTATCACTCATAATCTTGTATTTAAATGATACTTTGAGGAGGAGGTAGTAGAAATAATATCCTGTTGGTCTAGAAATGCAGTTCTTTTGATGTTTCCCCTGGAAGAAATATCTTCCCACTGTGATTAGCATGTGAAACCGGCCTGTTGCTTGAGTGCTAGTTGCATCTGGACTGTGTAAACCTTGAATGTGGTCACGGACAAAGCACTTGCTGTTGAGCTGTTTTATAACCCAGCATAACAAGACACAGATGACACTACAACACAAAAGCAGCACCTGTTTCCTCCACTGGTCCTGACCCAGATTCTATGAAATGACACTAAAAAGGATTTGACATTGTGACATTTATCATGTCCTGCAATTTTATACAGGCCCATACTGCCCATTAAAAGTTTGGGGACATTTATTGCTGTTACTTATTAATTAAGTGAGAAAAATTTTCTTTCTAACATAAAACAGCATCTTCCTTGGTTTCAAGAGCAACTTTTGCCTTAATAATCTTTTCTTTCCAAACTACTATTTACAGAGTATCCCGGTAGATTTTCATCTGTAGCATGACATTATGTAGCATTAAGTATCTCAGAAAGTATTTTACCTGGGCCTTCGCCCATTGCAGCTGGGATAGGCTCCAGTCCCCCCCGACCCTGAATGCAGGAATAAGGGGTAGATAATGGATGGATGGATGGACTATTGTAAGTGTATTATTCTAAATATTTTGACCCAAACGTAAGTGCTGATCACAGCAATGGGATTCAAATCTGTGGACTTTGATTATTTATAGGCTGTTGCTTCAGTTTAAACTTCCATCTATAAAGATTTTTATTTAATATATTACATCTTGTCAACTTACAAAATTGAGAGCTATTTGTCCCAAAGCTTTAAGATGCCAAAAAACCCCAAAACAATGTAAAGTAATGTGGCAGCCAGCGACGCAGCACCCGGAGAGAAGTCTGTGGGGATGGCACCTTGCTCAAGGGTACCTCAGTGGTGCCACTGACATTCCTGAGATTCAAACCCATGACCTTCTGATTGCAGGAGTATCTCCATGAGGCCACAGGCTGGTTTAATTTGAAATAATTTTGGAGCATTTCTATTGGTTCATTAATCATGAAAGTTTCATGAAAGTTCTTCTAGTCACCTCATTACCAAATTAACACTCACTCATTACCAAATTAACACTCACTCAGGTGTGCAATGTAAAGAAAACACAGAAGTGTGCAGAGCATGGGGTCACAAAGACCGGGACAGGGAACCCTTTGCACTAACAAGCAAGAGTATCTGCAGAGTAACTAACAGGCAAGAGTAACTCCAGTCTTTACGATCCAGTGTCCAGCATGGTGTGGAGATTTTCCTGCTCCAGCACACCTGATTCAACTCCTCTGTTACCTGCCATGTTTAGTGAATGGGTTTAAATAAGATGGGGTAACTACGACCTGTGCTCTGGACCCTCCAGGACACCTGCACTGGGCCTGGCAAAGTTATATATGTGGAGGCATAGAGGACCAACAGAGGGGGCCCTTTCTCTTCACAAACCCTGCACACAACCATCATTTCTTGCTTTTATAAATAAATATTTTGGCATAGTACGTAAACATTTGCTATTGTTTCAAAATATTCCACTACCCAGTCCATACTGTCCATATACGAGCATGTAAAAGTAAGCTGTAAAATAAATTTATACTTAAAGTAATACAACTTTTTTGTTCTCAGTTAATTAACCTTGCATTTTAAGGGGACCATAATATACAATATATTATATTAATATATTCATGTTAATATCTTAACATTCTTCTACAGAAGTTCACATGCATTTATAGACTAGCATTCGAATCCGTTTCACCGGGGGCCAAGAAGAGTGGAAGCTGTTATAGCTGCAAACGGGGGACTAACTTCTTATTAAAGTATTTGAATGCAGTGTTATCAAAGTCCCTGCTGGTGTAATGGCCAAGCATCCCAATACATTTGTCCATATAGTGTGTATCAACTACCAGTCAAAAGATTTTACTCACCACAGATTTCTGACCACTTTTCACTTACATCCTATTAACTGGTTGCGTGGTGATGCAGAGTCAAATTCTACTCAGTGACCGGGACCTTGGTCAAGTGGTGCCATTGGCAGTCCTGGGATTCGAACACATTGACTTGTGAATGTAGGAGCAACGCCCTAATCACTAGGCCACTGAGGGCACTGCAGTAAAAAACGCAGTTGGAGCGTAATCATTTCTGTTTTTAGTATTTTTGACAGACATTTGTGATTGAGGGTCGAGAATTGGGACACAGCCCGGTCCAGCCCAGGATGTTGCGCCACAACAGCAGTAGGTTAATGGGACACGGTATCACGCAACGCGCACGCGCAGAGACACTCTAGAGGAGATTTCGTTCCTTTAGCAAGAACATCTGAACAACAAAACCGTATCCAGGGCTAAATCCAGCAAATCCGGGCTCGGAGCGGTTCTCATCTGCCGCTGGCAGTGCAAAAGGTACGTGAGTGTGATGTAGTGATCCATAGCTAATCTGTGGTAAATGTTTTAATCTGGAAAGTCGATTTGTTTTGCCGTGAAAGAGGACAGCTAGGTGGCTAATGCTAATAACACTAATAAAGCCGAGGAAGCTAGTCAGAGTCTTTTCATCACTGTGTTTTCTGTAATGGTGAAATAATGACGACGGTGTGGTATGGTCATGTACATTTAGTATATATTTATCCAACCGACAACAGATAGTTGTCTATTACAGTGTGGCAATGACGAAAGAGCCTATTCAGCTATACTACGTGGACAAATGTATTGGGACACACCTGTTTTTCGGGGTTTGGGCAAGGACCCTTACTTCAATTGAAGGGCAGTCTTGATGCTTCAGCATACCAAGACAGTTTGGACAAAGCCAGGTTTCCAACTTTGTGGACACGGTTTGGGGAAGAACCTTTTCTATTCCAGCATGACTGTGTGCTCCAGTGCACAAAGCAAGTCAGGCCTTCTCATCCAACATCAGTGCCTGACCTCATAAATGCTCTATAGAATGAATGAGCCCACAGAAACTCAAAAATCTTGTGGAAAGCCTTCCAATAAGAGTGGAACCTGTAGTAGCTGCAAAGGAGGGGGGGCGGCTACATATTCAAGTCTGTGTATTTGAATGCAGTGTCCCTGTTGGTGTAATGGTGAGGGGTCCCAATACTTTTGTCCATATAGTGTACTTATCATGGATGTTGAATAATGAGACATTCAGGCAAACGTAAACCTAAATGGGAGCTTTATTTTGATGCTGCTACCAATGAGTAAAATGTTTTAGGTTATATTTATTAGGAAGCATGCATTGTTTTCAAGCAGTATTTTTTTCTGTTAAATTGACCTGACAGTGGAGCCCCATCTTAGAAAGCTGCTTAGGTTTATTTAATTAAGAACAAGCCTTGAGGTCAGTTTTAATTCCTGTATTTTTCCTGTAAGCAAAAAATGTGCACAGCAGTAAATTGGTAATAAAATAATTCAATTTGTTAATTATTTATTAAATCCAATAATACAGAATTTTTAAAAAATCTGATTTTGCGTGGTATTGGAGACTGACGAAACTCATCCTTATTTAGAGAACTTCTTTGTCTTCTGTGCACTTGAATTTCACTCAAATTTTTGCTATAAAATTAAATGTAAGTATATCAGTGTTTGCCTCAAAATCAGTATAATGCCTCAAAAAATTTTCTGTTTATCCAACATAAACTGAAAAGAGTGGCTAAAAGTGTGTGTGTGTGAGGGGGGGGGGCATTTGAAGAAGGACGTTAGAAAAGTTTTGGTGATCTAGAAATAGAAATGTGCTCTTTTACCACAGCCCTGAGACAAAACATCCCTCCTAATGTGAAGCACAAGACAAAAATGTACATAATTCATTAATATATGTTCTCTTCCTAACTGTATAAGGCCATTTTATATGTTATATTTACACTGAAAAACACTGTCAAAGAGGTGATGTCTAAAGAAACAAGGCAGTTATTCAGAAAAGTTGAGTATGTTTTGGCAATCCCCTAATCATATTAGTCGTTCCAGTTGTAGAATTAAGCCTGTATTTCAAAATTTCCGATGCTGGTGGTGGTAATCACTTAGTGTTAAGTTTCCAAATGATTTACGGTATAATATTGCGTATAGCAGGACCTTTTTTCATTTTTAAACCAGAGATGTATTCAATATGAAGCTGAAAATGCTGGATCAGATCTCGGCAATCCTGGTCGCCAACTGATTTTGTGCTTCGTTTTCTTTTTAGAGCCAGTAGTGCAAGTTAAGATGTCTAGAATTCAAAAGCGTGAAATGGAAATGAACATTCATCACATTACTGTACACAAGAGTGGCAAACTAAATCCATTTCCCATGAAAACGGTTGTGTCCAGGTTGTGGTTTGTATGAAGTGAGGAAAATGGTCAAAAGTTCACGATGAGTCAGAAGAAATGAGAAGCACAGTAGAAAGCCATGTTGAAGATCTGTCAGTTAGATTAGAAAATGGTTTTGGAGTTATCATGTTCTAAACTACACTGTAACACATGCTGTATGCCAATTTATTGTTCCCCAATTGCTAATGCACAGCTTTCAATAGAACAGGATTATCTACACATATGATGATCTCCATAAAGTTAGCACACTAGTGTTATTTGCTAAAAAATATACTCAATATTCATTGCTAACAAATACAATCACAGCATGTTCACCGTACCCTTAGCTAGAAAAGGTTTTTTAATTAATCACTACTGACCTACAAAAGCCATTTAAAATAATTATAATGTGGATCAGTAGAGATGTGTTGGATATTTAATCTATTCCGAAACATATCACAAGTTAAAGTAGTCAGGAATTTGACTCTGCATCACCACACAACCAGTTTTCAGACATCCACTGTTTACAGATTCTTTCTGTTATAATGAAAACTTGTTTTATTTAACATAGTCCCTTATAGTTGTTCCCTCAACAACTTTACAGTACTCGACCAAAAAAAAAAAATCTGGTTTTGGAATAAATTGATTTTCTGGATCAGCTGATGCCTAATGTTTTTATGAAACTTTTCTGTAGTGGCTACAAGCCAGATGTTCACATTTTTGGCTGATGTTCTCATCCATAGCGATTTAAAATGATGAGTGTAGTAAAGTATTTTCATTGATAACTAATGGCAATATGTTCACATTTGAACAAGTCCCGTGCCGGTAAAATCAGTAAGTACACTGTCAACATTTTAATTTTTATTTAAAGTCCTAAGACTGGAGGCACAGCAGCCTTCTGAAAAAAGAACTTATGTGGGACCTTAAGACTAAAGCTTTGAGGTTCATTAAAACTTTCTTGATGCTGTTTTTGAAGGGGAAAATGTTTTGAATTTTTGTCTTAGGATATTCTTAATAAAACCATTGCTGTTAATTAATAAAACCATTGCTGTTAATTAATAAAATTGCTGTTTCTGTAGTGTGTAATTTCTTCATTTGACTGAAATAGATGAAAGTCTTTAATGGGCATTTAGTAATTTGAAACTGACGTGGCATTGTCATATACTATCACAATGACACAACTGTACATTTGAATTGATATTGACCCATATTTGCATTATTCCATTTTATTCTATCATGTAAATGTCTCATTCAAATTTGTGTTGCCCTTTCAGTTTAAGTCGTTCAAATGATTGCAAAATAAAATACTTTTTAAAATGAGCAAAGAATTAGAAACAGTGGAGGAGGGGGGAAAATCCTCTTTGGGCTGATGGCAGAAAGCTAGAGTCTAGGACAAATCTAAGACATTACAGTCTATGACAAATGTGAGACTGCCCTGAGGTTAAGAAAACATTTAAGAACATATTTTCAAGAATGGTACTTCTTAGAATTGTTTCTAAGGGAACGATAAAAGAATGTAAGAGAATTCTTAAGAAGAAAAACACTTACGTGTTAACACTTTTGTTAATCCTGCTTAACTGATCTTCTAATAGTAAGCTAGCTTTTCAGTTCTCCATCACTGTCCTGCTGAGCCTCCATCAGCTTATTGCGGCTGGAGGTTAATTTGACTGAAACAGATGTCTTTAACAGTTATTTAATCATTTGAAACTGGTTTTGCATTACAATATAATAGATCTATAGATACTGTTCAGTTTAACACCTTATTTCTCTACCTGTGCTGTCAGGATCAGGCTTTCTACGTGCACTACCTGTCAAATGTTTTGGCACACACTGGGATTTTCTACATTTGCATTGTACTCACGTAATTTTAACTAAAGAAACATTCAATATTAATATTCATTGTAGGGATGGGTGATTTGGCCTAAAATCAAAATCTCGAATTAATTGAACATTTTAAGTTGATTACGATTAATGAACGATTATTTAAAAAAAAAAAATTGCCTTTATAGTTCTCTGACAAGTTTTGTACAGTAAATATGCTCGCATATTACAAGTGAGAGATTTTTGAATGAAGGGAGCATTATTCGATTTTAAAATAATTGAAGGAAACACACACCATCTACTATCTATATTTTTAAAGGGAAAGTAATCGAAATAATCGACCTGGAAATATTTGATCGATTATAGGTTCTGAATGTCGATTTCAATTACTTTTCAATTAATCGCCCAGCCCTAATTCATTGCTAACAAATACATTTGCTGTGTGTATATTTTCTGGTTAATGAAGGAACTCAAATATGAAATTTTTTTAATGATATTGTACTGACCTACAAAAAGCCACCTATTATGATTATAATATGGATCACCAGACAAGTGTTAAGATATTAATGAGCTGTTAAGTGTTGAAAGTTAATGAGTGCTTTTAAAGTTAAAGATTATTCTAGAATTTGACTCTGCATCACCCCACAACCGGTTAATAGGATGTCAGACTTTTTTTTTTTCTGTTATAAAGGAAATTTGTTTTATTTGATATATTTAAAATAGTTGTTCCCTTAACAACTTTCCAGTGCTTAGCAGGAATAAAAATGTGCAGTTTATGACGTATACGGATAAGTGTTGAAACCTGTGGTGTGACTGGTAGTGTATATGGGGCACAGGAAGGATGTTTTTCATGCTACTTATAAGCTGAGCTCTTGTATAGAATACAGTCTGGCAGAAATAATACATTTCATTTTTTCGTACAGGCATCTTGCAGCAGTGTTGAAGATAAACAGGGTCCCATGATTTATGTTCTGGTATTCAACTGAATTAGGCTGAAAATACCCCACTGTTATACGGTGGTGAGCACTGTGTGGTTATCATTCAGGCCATCTTGCAGTTCTTGAGCAGAAATCACATTACTTATCAGAAAGCATGCCATAAACGGCCAAGAAATTGGTGGGCTATTTAGGACAACATTCTTTGAGTATCCTGTTTCAAGAAAGATGAAAACGAGCCTGTTTTAAGAGTAAAAGGACTGCACTTCTTTTCACATTGATTTTTATAGCGGTAGACAGACATTCGCCCAGGGTGGTTTTTGTAAACCATGTCCTGAGGCAGTCCACATTTTTGCACTCAGCTCCCAGAACACCTCAGTGTGGAGCTAAATTGTCGAAAAATCTGACTTGATGTTTTCTGCTGAATTGAAAATAAAATGATCCAGGCTAGCAGTTCAGTGAAATTGAAGTCATATCTGAATCGTTAGATAATTGTGTGAAAAGTACATATCAGCTTTGTACTTTTCTTAGTGTGTTTTGTTGTTAAAGGGTCATTAAGTATTTGATCCTTATTGTTACTTTAGAATATTCTGAGATGTCTTTTCGTATTTGTGATTTGTAATTTTCCCAAGCTTTGCTATGCAAAGGGCTTTGTTGTAGCCTATAACCTTAGTTTAAACTAATTTGACTCTTATAGTGGTCTAGTGATTGTCAGGTGCACTTGAAAAAATTGGAGGTCGGCAGAGGTCCACAATTACCATATAGACGCATCCGCAGTCCTGTCTAAATGAAAAATTGAAGTGATTCCCAATAATGTGTTCGTGACCACTTGGTCTTGAGGATTTTGTTTAAAAAATGTTTTAACTTTTTTTAGAATAAAAAGAATTTAACTGAAAACATTCTTTAAAACGCTTCGTAACGTCATAAAGCCTTTGTATGAGCAGTTGTTAATTTAGTTGGAGTGTCCTATATTATAGTATCATGTAGCATTGAGCGACATCCGCTTGTACCTTTTAAACAGTCTCCAAGATTAGGGGTGAGTGGGATGGGGGCTTTGAAAACACAGTAAAGGTTCAACAGCTGTATAACAAAAATGGAGAAATGTTAAACCACATTAAGTAGAACAGAGTAGCTGGTTATCGTTACCGTGCAAAGTTGACAGCAAAAATTGAATGTATCTTGTAGTGCATGTCGTCTTAGTTGTCACTGAACCACCTTTCCTGAAGCATTTCTTGGCCTGATTTGTTTCCCTTATCACCACAAATTGGTGAAACCTCCAAATCAGTGAGGCTGCCTAATGCCTGGTACAAACTATATGATTTTGACCTGTCCCCAGACAAAAGATGGCAGTCGTGAAACAGTTGTGGTGATTTCTTGGGTCATGGGTAGTAAACTATGGTCCTGCATTGTTTTGTGAGAGAGGTTCAAAGACAACAGTCGTCAAGGCGACCAAAGATAACCTGTGGTAATGTCAACACGCCGGTGTACCCAAATAAATATTTTGTTTTATAAAAATGTTTTTTTTTATAAAAATGCAGAAATGGCGCAGTCTATAAAAGACAGTGGGTGTGTCTGAAATCGCGCACTACCGTCGCGCACTGCTGTGGGTCAGTGCTGTCCTAAACGGAACACTAACGTTTTGCACTTGGGGAAATGACAGACTAACATTTGCTTGCGATTCTTCAGCCCGCCAAAATATCTGCCGGTTTTACCACAGTGTACACAAGTTAAATAATTTAATTAATGTTACTTACGTTTATACGAACCAGCTGCCTCCGCTTGGGCTTGTTTTTCACTGTTTGCTGCCGTTATCCAACTCGAAAACACGTTGAAAGTCCCGCCCCCTCCGCTACGTGGTCAAAATGGCACCCGTTTAGTGCGAGTAGTGTGCATCGTTCTGCACTGCGTTGTCTGGCCGATTTTAGTGCGGCATCCGGGTACTTTCAGTGCACTGTTTTAGCTCGGTTTTCAGTGTCAGCGCACTATGCCCTAAAATAGCGCACTAAAAGTGCGCAAGTGTGTGGTTCCGGACACACTCAGAATACTAAAATGGGAAGAATTTTTATTTTTTTGGCCTTTTATTACATTGACATGGGACATAAATAGGATTGATTTGTAATTTTTAACCACGGTCATTGTATGTAGATATTGTGATACAGCTTCTTTATACCACCAAATCTTAGTATCATGCCATTAGGTTTTATTGTACACTGGCAATGTTAAGGAGTAAACACTATGTTCCAGAGTTCTGTCTGTAAGCTTCTGACAAATACTCAGCAAATATTTAAAAAGTCATTTAATTAACTTAAGGTTGAGGCTATTAAAAGCCCTTTGCATACCAGACCATTAGAAAAACACATTTAAAAACATTGTTGTAAATGGAAGTAGAAGATAAAGCAGTTTTATTTCTTAGTCGAAATCAGCTGAGTCACTACCATCTGGTAAGGGCATAAGTAATGCGTGAACTGTTTGAGAACATGTTTTTCAAGTGCTTTATGTTGTATACACAAGATAAGACAAAAATAGATCTATTTATGTTAAACGATGCACATGCAAATGCACTGATTTGCAGTGGATAGGAAAGCGTAATTTTCCATAAAGCCACATATATGGCTTCCTAAGACTTCCTAAGCCATAACACTTTTGCATTGCGCTTGTTCACAGAATACTAAATTTTTCAGGATAATATCTGCTCTTCACCCCTGTAGTCACTACTCTGTATATGCTATATGCACAAAAGTTGCTTTCAAATACATATACTTAAATATGGAGTCGGTCCTCACTCTGCAGCTGTAACAGCTTCCTTTTATTAAGGTTTTTTTAATTAAGGCTTTCCACAAGATTTTGGAGAAATTCATGCACAGAGTTTTCTTTGGTATAAACTTCATATGAATGTTTATGTATTTAAATACAATGTCATTAAAGTTCCTATATAACAGTCAGGCGTCCCAATGCTTTTATCCATATACTGTAGAAGTTTTAGTGCTGTTTTATTGCAAGGGTGCCTGCAACCTTTTGTTCACGTAATGATGTAATAATGTAAGAAAAACAATGAATGAACTATTTTAATAACTGCTTATAATCAGTTATGTTGATTAGTTGTTGCAGCCCTTTCAGTTATCAGATTTTGGTCTGTACTTTCTGATATTTTTCATATCAGTCAAAGCTTAAAAGCAAGAACAAGTTATTTTTTGTTTTTGTTTGTGGTTAGGGATTTTTTGGGTGGCTGGTAATGTTGATTATTATTTTTAATGTATGATGATTTTTTTGTTCATATGATGCTCATTGTATTCAAATGAAACTCAAACATAATGTGGTAATCTGATGAATGTCAAGTGATGTTCACACTTTTAGCTGCAAATAAAGCAGGCATTCTGTCCTTTCTGGCTTTGAGCCATTTCTAACTAATATCACAGGGTTATAGCGGATTCTGCGCTGCTCTAAACACTGTGTCCTTTCAGAGAGTCTGTTGATGACTGAACTGTCCCATTTCATATCTTGCATAAACTGAAAGGGACTAAAAGCGCAAGCATGGAGGAAACCTTTTTTGGGCCTCAAAACCAAAGCTTGCTTGTCTTTAAACACTGGTTTTATAGCAGCCACAAAATCACACCCAGTTCAAGTTGTTGTTTGACACGTCTGAGTTAATAATTATGCATGTTCCAGGTTGTCACCACTTGAGCTGAGGGTTTGTGTGTGAAGCCATGGTGGAGTATTACCAGATTTTAGGAGTGCAGAAGAACTCATCCCCAGATGATATCAAGAAAGCGTAAGTCTCTGATTCTTAATTGATCTCTTTTCTGTTGGGGTTTAGAACAACACATAACTGCTCAAAATCCAAGATGAAGCTTATTGGGCCTGTTAAAATGAATTATAACACCAAACCAGTTACCCACAGTTTTATTGAGTTCATACAAGTGTAACTACATTTCACTCTGGAAACTGAAAGCTTCTTGTTTTTGCTTATGTTCTATTATTGCCGTTGTTTTCATTTTGTTCCCTTCTAAGTGTTTCTAATCCCTGATTATAATCTTGTTTGTATTTATCATGTGCAACACAGGCTGAACTCTGGCCTGTTTAGTGTGTTGTTTGTGCACTCACATATCTGTATTATTCATTTATTTTCAATAGGTACAGAAAACTAGCCTTAAAATGGCATCCTGATAAGAACCCAGACAATAAGGACGAGGCTGAGAGGAAGTTTAAAGAAATCTCTGAGGCTTATGAAGTCCTTTCAGATGGTAGGTTTTGATGTCCTGTTAATTCTTGGTCTTAATGAATGGAAAATGCTACCGGCGTATTGTCATTTATCAAACAGAATTAATTGATAATTAATTGTTCATTCATTCCCACTTTCAGACCAATTCATGATTGGTCGTTTTTTCACTGCCCTTATTCTTGCTATTGATGAACTGTTGTCCATGTAATAATGAAGAATTATAAATATTGTTACATTCCATTTTTCTATTGGTTTGAAAAAAGGAAAATTGCTTCTTGTTCTTTGTTGCAGCCAACAAGCGGAGTCTTTATGATCGATATGGTAAAGATGGTTTGACAGGTGGAGGAGGAGGTAAATGTCTGAAGTTATAGTTTTAATATATATACCGTTGGTGGAAATAACCAACTTGTAATTCTTTATTTGGATAATGTATTGATCTGAACAGTGATTAAATAGGGTTGATTCAGTAGCCTAAGTCTAAAGTAGATTATAGATTTTTTGCAAAGTTCACCTTAAAGAAGCCTACTAATGTAGAACAGCAAGCCAGGCTCATGTTTCACTTTGTCTCTTTTTGTTACTCTCTTTTAAAGGGAGCCATTATCATAACGGTGATCCCTTCGAAGGATTTACATTCCGCAATCCAGAAGACGTTTTCAGGGAGTTCTTTGGTGGTCAAGATCCGTTTGCTGATTTCTTTGGTAAGTGTTTATGGATGTATGTGTGTGTATGTATATATATATATATATGTGTATATGGATATTGTTGACTTGCTACAGTATGATCTAATTAAGTACCCCTCTAATTAATCTGTTTAAATCTTAGAACTGGTGCAACAGCTCTCTTTTAATTTCCAATAACTAACCTGAGTATCATACTGACACCTGATACCAATATCAGTTGTCAGTGTGAGACTAATACTAGTACAGAAATATTTTTTTATGTGTGTGAATATTGAGTACTGAAGCGGAGGTTCATTCTAACTCATTTTGTAGTAAAACATTTATAAGGTGTTGTGTAAGTAGAGCTGTTGGTCTTTGGTCTGCCTGCAGGGGGTGATCTCTTTGGTGATGATTTGTTCTTCGGTGGTGGGCGGCGGCACCAGCGGGGCATGAGCAGGAGCAGAACGGGCGGCTCATTTTTCGGGGGATTTGGGGGATTCCCAGCTTTCGGAGCAGGATTTTCTTCTTTTGACGGAGGTTAGGAATTCATGTTTGTGCTTTTCACCTACAGGAACTAAATGCTGACCTATCTGAGACACACCATAATAATGATAGAGTGCCATTGCGCAGGCTCTGTGTCTGATACTGTGGCCCATTAACTTGCTAGTTTTGTGGTGCGACATCCTGCAGAGAATCGGGCTGCGTCCCAAATCTCACCCCTCTAGGAGAACAGAAAACATGATTGTGATCTGACTGTTTGGGAAAACCAGCAGACTACATTTTAGCACTACAGTGAGCAATTTGGTAATACTAGTATTTGAATATACATTATATGGACAAAAGAATTGGGACGCATTGCATTTAAATACATAGACTTTAATATGGAGTCAGTCCCCCTTTGTAGTTATAACAGCTTCCACTCTTCTTGGAAGGTTTTCACAAGATTTTATAGTTTCTGTGGGAATTTGGGCCCATTCATTCTGTAGAGCACTTATGAGATCAGGCACTGATGTTGGATGAGAAGTCCCCGCTCATAATCTCCATTCCAGTTCATCACAAAGGTGTTGGATGGGGTCGAGGTCATGGCTCTGTGCTGGCCAGTCAGGTTCATCCAAACCAAACTCATCCAACCATGTCTTTATGGAGCTTTGTGCACTGAGCCACAGTAATGATAGGATTGAAAGGACCTTCTCCACACTGTCTTGGTTGGCTGAAGCATTAAGATTGCCCTTCGCTGAAGTTAAGAGGCAACCTGAATTCACTAATTAAGAGTACGTTCTCACACACACACACACACACACACACACACACACACACACACACACACACACACACACACACACACACACA
>JBBPCW010000039.1:19676921-19697317 GCA_037974425.1 Phenacogrammus interruptus | reverse complement strand
ACACACACACACACACACACACACACACACACACACACACACACACACACACACACACACACACACACACACTATATCCAGCCATGGAAAAAAATGAGAGAACCTAATTTTTTTGCTGGTTATTGCTTTGTAATTTGTGGGAGTGTGTCTGTGTAAAATGTTTGGGTTATTGTTTTATAAACTATTGATCACACTTGATTAAAAATTCTAAAAAAAATCTTTGTAGAAAATGTAAAAATAAAACATATAAATAGTTTATACCTTAGAAATGTTAAACTACACAACACTCCTAAATCATTTTACAATTACAACAATCAAAATAGTAATGTTAAGTGCATTTTTGTGTGTGTAAATTAATGTAAATGAATGCCATAGCACAGCAACTGAGAATAAATTTTTAGTCTAATAAAGCATTAGGATTTGATATTTAGATGTGATTATTTTGTGTATTAAATTACATTGGAATTTGTCAGTGAAGGAAACAAATGTTATGTCATACCCTGGGCTTCAGACATTATAGGTTGTTAGACTCCATTTGGTAATTTTGCGTCATTCACAGATGTGCTGATCAACAATCTAAACATGATATTTGTCTGTGTTTCTTACAGGTTTTGGCTCTTTTGGCCACATGGGCCACATGGGGCATATGGGGCACATTGGGCATATGGGGCACATGGGCCACATGGGTCATATGGGGCATATGGGACAGTTGGGAGGAGGAGGAGGAGGAGGAGGAGGAGGAGGAGGCGGAGGAGGGTTCACCTCTTTCTCCTCCACCTCTTTCGGCGGAGGGGGTAGCGGAATGGGGAATTTCCGCTCTGTCTCCACTTCAACCAAATACGTCAATGGCAGGAAAATTACTACAAAAAGGTATGATCACTTAAATTGTGCCAGTTAAAGTAGTTTAAGTACATGCAACAAAAATCTGTGAAATCCTTCAGAAAATGTCAGGTGTTTTTGAACATTTTCATGGGTAATTTGAAAGCTTTAACATTGCAATAACCACCTAATCATATTTGCTTTTCCACAAAAATTGGGTGTATTATGCATTTTTTAAGCAACACTGTCAACCAGTGATTTCTCCCTTAATTATGTAATGTCGTTTCCCATGGGGTGGCTGGTGCCCTGGTAGTTAGGGAGTTGCCTCTGCGATTGGAAGGTTGTAGATTTGAATCCCAAGACTTCCAGTGGCACCACTGAGGTTCCCTTGAGCAAGGTGCCATTCTCTCACACTGCTCACGACTGCCCGCTGCTTCACATGGTGAATGGGTTACAGCCAAAGGAAGAATTTTGTGCTGTTGACACTGTATGCTATGGTTTGTACTCGTATGACAAATAAACACCTAACGTTCACTAGCTAGCACTAGCACACGTGTTATCAGTGCTGGGAAGGTCATTGGCCAGCTCAACAGGTTTGTAGGATAACACTTAACTGTCAGTTCTATTTATAGATGCACACTCAGGCTAGTTAAGTGAAGAACGGAGGGTAGGCAATCCTACTCACCCAGAAAGTGAGGCCAATTGTGCTCAGCCATGGATAGCTGTGGCTTAGTGAATTTTGGGTGAATTAGAACGCCAGATTGGTTTTTCCATGTACGAACAATAGGTGTAATTTATCATGATTATGTCATGGGGGTATGTAAGGGTGTATTTTTTCCTTTTCTTCTTTCACTGATTGACCAGTTTGATGTTAGTGTTTTACTGAATAAGTTCTGTTTTGCATGTTTCGGCGTTTATTAACAAGCTTTTTCCCCTCATGCAGAATTGTAGAAAACGGACAGGAACGGGTAGAGGTTGAAGAAGACGGACAGTTAAAGTCGTTAACCATAAATGGTAAGGAACAGCTCCTCCGACTGGAACACAAGTAAGATGCTGGAGCCCGCTCAGCCCAAATTTGAGCTCAAAGCAAAGTTAGGACTATAGCTCAGATGTATTTTTTCCTCTTAGCATTTTTAGATTGTTGTCTCTTTTTTTGTTAATATATTTATGATCAAGACCGTCAGTATTTTGGTGCAGGGTGCATATTGCGTTTACCTCTGTTTGGGGACCATGGTGTGAGATGATTCTTTTTTGTTTGTTTGTTTTTTTATTTTGTTTGGGTTTTGTTAGTTTTTTTTTGCTTTCTCGATACATATGCACTTTGCTGTGTCGCTCATGAATGCACATTGCCTCTTGAATAGTGCTTTTGTGCTTCGGAAGAATAAGGTGCATTGTGCATTTAACAAAAGCATGACTTTGCTTTTCCATCCGAGTACAAAAATGTTGAATTTGAAAAAGTAACCCTTGCTTTCTTTAAAAAAAAAACAAAACCTATCGATAACCTTGTCTGACCGTCTGATGTTACATCTTTGTAAATGTTAGTAGAATGATAGATCAGTTGTACTGATATGCAATTTTTTTTGTAAACTAGTGGTTTTTTCATGGATACATGTATGCCAGCCAAATTTGTTTGGTCTTAATGTTATTCTCGAATAACCTGATAGGAATCAAGGTTAATAATGTAACTGATATATGAATATAAATGAATTTTGTGTACTTTGTAAACAAATTTCAAACCAATAAATCTTGAGTTTCATCCTTTTTTGAGGATGCGGCAGCTTTGGGGTCTATGTGTAATTTTGCTTTCTGGGAGAGTGATCGAAACTGATTTTAATTCAATCATTGCCCTGTCCTCTTCGCTGCATGTTTGCTTGCAACTAACAGAGTTCCTTCAACAGGAGAAAACATTTGCGGTTAGTAATGCACAATGTGTTTTCACACCATAAAATGACTTACAAAAGGTCATATTTCTGACTGATATTTATAGTATGTATGTACAGTGTAGTATGTTGTAAGCCTCAAACTACTAGTCTCTACCCATCATTTTAAAATTGGTTCCAATTAATGAACTTTAAACTGTATTTATGGAAATGCATTGGTTGCTGTCTGCTTTCTTCCTGCATTTTTTGTTTAGGTGCAAATAAACTAGAGTTTTAAAGCTTGCATGGCTCAGAACTAATCATGATTTATACTGGGCTTTTAAGCGCTAATGTGTGGATCTCAAAAGTACAGTACGCACTTCTGTGTTTGGAAACTATTTTGTGTAGTTGCAGGATCTGCACGGTATTGTGTTGAAAATGACTGCCCCTCCCCTCCTCATGAAATGCCCCACCCTCTCTCTAGGAAAGGCCCATGAGTTAGGTCTAGAGGAGGGGCAAAAAATGAACAAAGCACTCCCTCACTCCTCCTCCAACCCCTCCCATTCTCACTCCAGCCAGAGGGAACAAGAAAGTAGAACGCAAGCTAAAGGTCAGACCCCGATCTTTCTGTCTGTCTGATGTTGGTCTGTCTACAGCAAGCTTCATTGCCACCCTTGACAGAAATAGATAAAACAATGCCTTTGTGGGTTAACTGGTTCAATCTCTCACTAAAAATCTGAAACACCAATCTCCAATACAAATTCTTTAAAGATTTTCCAAATGCTATAAATGACGCTGGGAATTTGGCTTCAGTGTTGCCTCATATTTATACCCCAGTGAAAGAAAGTCATGTATGACTATTGAACGGAAAGTAACATATAAATAAGAACATAGTTCATACGAATTTGTTGGGGTGCCAATATCAGGACAGGTTAAAATGAAATTTTAATTAAAATTTACTAATACTAAATTTAGATTTTTTTTTTTTCCTTCATTGTATGATTGAGCTAATTAACCATCTCATTATTTTTTTAAACCAGTAATTATTGAGCTCATCTGTAAATCTATTCATCCAGCTATCTAACAATCTGTCTTCAACCTGTCTTCGTAGCAAATTGGCTGTTTAATTTTGAGTGATTCCAACTCCGTGAAATAGTTCACCCAGTAGATGTTAACATGCAGAATTTAATCTGATTAAGTTAGTTATTCTAACCACCGCCTGTTTGCCTTGATTCACTGTTATTTTTGAAGGTGAATGGATACTGAGAAGTATGTTTCCCAACAGAGCAATGTGGAGTCAAAAGGAGGAGGCCCACACCAAACGGAGAGGCAAAAAAGCACAAAGAATCTTGAAATGTATCTCCAGTGTCTCAGAACCTCTGCAGCAGTCAGGAGTGTAAGTTTGGAATAACCTGAATGATGGCTGAATGCTTCTTTTTTTTTTGTGCGCGCTTAGGTTATGTAAAAGTTAAAAACTTGTTTTGCATCATGTGTAACAAAATGTGTAACTAATGTTTTGAGTAACTCCTGAAAACTACTGTAAGTTTTTTTTTCTTTCATTTCTGCCCAATTACTAGAAGATGTAAGGACAAACTGTTACTGACCAAAAGCTTTGGATTTTGAATTATCTTCTGTTATGATAATTTGTTTAGTTGAGTGTTATTTGCAAAAGCAAAAAAGCTTTTGATTCTTTGTTTTTAATTAAGATGGTTCTGGGGTTAGTTGGAGGACAAGATGTTTATCAAAATCATGAGTTGGAATTGAACTTGGATGTTGAGCTGAGTTCCATGTAACTAATATGTGGTAATGGAGGTTAACCCCAGCGTCATCTGGAATGTACATATTTAAGCACATCAAATGGATATTCAAGTCAAGCTGTGCCTAAAATATGTCAATGACCATAATATGATGCAAACTCTGTTACCTATTTGTATAATTACAGTTTTTTTTCCTCAACAAATGCCACTTCTCAACAACAAACCTGATTAGATACTTTATTGTGTTTGCTGCACATACATTGGCTAATCCTGTAGACTTCAATTGAATATCCTAAAATGCAGGTGCTGAAATGGGCTAGGGTTTATGGGACTTTATATTCACTTATATCACTTTTAAGTGCCAATATGCCCACAATTGAAAGCGATTGGGAAAGGTTACCACGGACATAGTTTTCAGAAAACAGCTTTACAGTCACATGTCATTATCTAAAAGCACCTTAGTACTTTCTAATGTTGAACTTTTTCAAGATTGTAACACATTGACCCAACATTCATTGTATATTATTGCAAAATTGTAATCAACAAGACAGTTCAACCAAAGTAATGTGTTCACATTACAGAACTGAATGAAAGATAGGGACATTCTAGAACAAGGTGAATGGAGAACATTCAGACATTCTAATAGTATGTTCTAGACCAATGCATGGAAGAAGAAAGGAGGAGAATATGCTGGAACAATTCTAGAACCGTACGATTGAGGCTGAACATTCTAGAACCGTATGAGTGGCGAGGATGGAGCACTCCTGAAGGACATGAATGGGGAGAACATTCTAAGAAGGTAAGACAATAAATGGAGGAGGACATTGTAGAACAGCATGAATAGAATTAAGTATTCTAGAATGGTGTTAAATAATAAGGGAAGGACGTCAACCAATCCAGTATTGGTGTTAGTTGAAAAACATTTGGTCGCCTGGGCTTTAATGACAGCAGATCTTTCTGAATTGTGAAGTTCATTTCTTCCTGGCTGTGACTGCCCTGAGCAGCGGCCCCCACCTGCTCCTAGCAAGGAGCTTCTGTTTGAAGTCTTGGTAGACAGGTGGGCCATCATGGTCCTCTGCCTCAGAGCTGATCTCCATCTTCTGCACAATGAGCTTAAGCAGGTTGTGCTGTTTCTCCATGCAGTCGGAAATCTCCTTCAGTCTGAAACGAGAAGGTTCTGTGAGGCTGTAAAGAATGTAGGTTATCTACACATGGACTGGAATTTTATAATAGTAATGGTGACTATATAGAACATATGCATTATAATAGAAAGGAGAATCATTAATTCATTTATTTAAAAAAATATCAATCCACATTAAATCTCATTGTGATGATTCCCTTTTGTATTATTAAACTTAACAGTATAAATATAAGTAATTCGTGTCAATGTTTTTAATGTAGACTCTTTTTATATTAGCTTTAATATGTTAACAGTAATTATAATGATCATATTACAATTAGTAAAATATTAGGCAAAGGGGTTTTAAGATAATAAACGTTAGTTATGGGAATTAGATTGTCCACTGAAATTAAATTATGCAAAAATACCAGAGGGTGTGTACAGAGTACAATTTGACTGCAGCCACACTGGTTATATAGCAGCTGGAGTGTGTAGATTTTGGGATGTACCTGTATTTCTGTTTGGCAAGCTCACGTTCAACTGGCGTTGACTGATGGGGGGCTGGGCACAGTCGGGGTACCGCTTTTCTGACATCACCCCCACAGCAGACCCATTTCTGTTTAACAACACACAGTGTTTCTTCAAATTGCACTGGAAACATTATGCTTATTCTTAGACCCAGGCTGAATTCCTGAATAAGCATATCAAAATCAGGATCAGAAAACTATCACCAATATTGTGAGCTGAAGATGCCTGAACAATTCTGCTTCTGTTCACAAGACATGTAAAAATCACTTTTATGTTGTAGTTGCTTCAAAGACTGCCTGTTACCTTTCCCTTGTAGCATTTGTTGGGGAACTCTTTGACTGAGACTTGGTCCACTCTTTTCATAAACCAATATGGCAACCGCTCCTCCAGATTCGTGTGAAGTTCAATCTGCAGAATCAAGGTTATTGCCATTTAATTTCCAAAGAACGCAGCCTGCTTGTGCTCGCATATTTCAATAGTACACATACATTCACTACTTGCCTGCATTCCAATTTGCTTTAAGCAGGCATTGGTCTGTACTTCTGCAATATCACCAACAGCCAGACCAATCTGTCACAAAACCAGACAACAAGCATGGGTCATGCTTCAGTTCCTCATAACCCCAACACCGTAACTCATTTAGCCTTTTTAGCCACTCCCTTTGTACAGTCATTCTAATTGTCAATAGAAAGTGCTTATAGATTATACTATATACACAATAACATTTTGGAACACATTGAGAAATTACAACATAGATTTTCAGTTTGGTGCAAACCAAAAACCAAATGTATGTGTAGAATATAGTTTGTCACTATAAATTATCAAGAAATATCAGAAATTAGTCTAGATGGCCTTTATACAGTTATTCCAATCAAGTAAAAAGCAGGCTATAGCATAAGGCTCACATCTGATGAATTAGATCACAAAAATATTGTTTATTGAGCGTAGTTTTTCTAAAATACATGTCATCAAAGCTTAGTCCTTATTCATATATAATTATTGCTAACAGTGGTCTTACACCAGAAGGGAAATAAGATTATGCTTAAAATATTCCTAGCTGTTAAAGTACCCTCAGATTCACAACTGAATGATAATTAGACAAATAGTAGTAAAAATTTAAAAGGCTAAATCATTGATAATGACACACAAACGAAGTGGCTTACCAGCAGGTTCATAAGCAGAATTGGGACAAGCAGGACAAACCAGACAAAGATTCCATAGGACAACATGGGAAAAGGGAGACGAGCGGCCATGAAGGGTTTCAGGAAGTTATCCTGGTAGTTGATCTCTCCCACCATCATGACAAAGGTTTGCATCAGCGACAGGAACATTCTACCAAAATGCCTCTAAAAAAGAATGATAATGTCGCTACTTGTAAAAGATTCAGTATGATATTCTTGGCTGTGTATTCAGAGGGTTAGTTAATCTGAATGAATCTTGGGCATGGACATACACACCTGTTCGATCATAAGAGCGTAGAAAGCCAAAGCAAATGCCAGGATCAAATAGATGAATAACACAATGATGCTCAGCAATGTCTTGCAAATCTCACGAAACATCACCACGTAGATCCCGAATCTTTCAAACCTGCACAGAACAAGGAGACAATCTGAGAGGCTCCTGTAAATCATTCAGATTACAAAACGTTTACACTTTGACATACACCATATGGACAAAAGTATTGAGACACCTTTTAATGACTGAATTCAGGTTTCCCTTTAATTCCAGTGAATGGCGATCTTAATACTTCAGCATACTAAGACATTTTGGAGAAAACCATGCTTCAGTGCACAAATAAAGCTCCATAAAGACATGGTTGGATAAGCTGGGTGTGGAAGAACTTGACTGGCCCACAGAGAGCCCTGACCTCAACCCCATCCAACACCTTTGGGATGAACTGGAACAGAGATTGCGAGCCAGACCTTCTTATCCAGCATCAGTGCCTGACCTCTATAAAATGAATAAGTACAAATTCCCACAGTAACACTTCAAAAGCCTTCCAAGAAGAGAGAAGAGTGGAAGCTGTTCTAGCTGCAACAGGGGACCAACTCCATATTAAAGTCTATGTATTTAAATTGATCCAGTTGGAGTACGGTCAGGCGTCTCAATACTTCTCCATATAATGTTTTGAACAAAGGATGTGAAGCGGTTGGTATGCGCTTCCATTGTTTGTTAGCTATGCTAGCTTCAGAATCCATAAACAAAACTACAAAAGCAAACTTCAGAATCAACAACAAATCATTTTTGCCAAACACTTTCTGTACTCCTGTATTTAAATACAGCACTAATAGGCAGGTTGGGTCCAGACCTCTGAAGGTAGAGCAGGAGGTTGAACCAGGACACCAGCGCAGCCAGAGCTCCAGCCTGCCAGTGCCATGCAGTCTTCGAATCCAGCAGCAACGGGAGGATAAACAGAAGAGAACAAATCGCAGCTGCCCAGTCCATCAGATTAGATAAGTCCTGCAGATACTTCAGACGCTACCAAAGACAAGACAAAGAAACCATTGAAGTGATGGTTCAGCCCAAAAGCAACAATATGCAGTAAAATAAAAGTTGTGGCATTGTAGAAAATGCATTTTTAAAGAAGTTATTTTTAAATTTACTTTGACTGCAGACAATATGAGCCCAAGATATTTCATGTTTTGTCTGGTCATTTCAGGCCTGCAGTACGTTCCAAAAAAAGGTTGCGATTGGGCAATTTAGGGCTTAAAGCTGATCCTTTAAGACCTTGATCCACCTCTGTTTGATTGGGCTCGTTTTGTGACCATTACCTGGACTTGAAAATTAAGTTATACACCTACCTGCTGAAACATTTGCACAATCTCTTTTCCAACTGCATACATGTTCATCGCAAGGACCAGAAACATGCAGATTGTGACGAAATAACATTGCTGGGTAAAAAGAAGGCAGAAAATGGAATATTCTGCATTAGCATAGTGGTGACATTGGTATTGGTCACTTGTTGACGCAATCTAATGCTCATTTATCTGCAGTTTTATTAGTATTATTGAATAAACTGATTGCAAAATTGTGATTTTTTTTTGTGTATTCCAAAGGAGTAAGTCAACATTCATGTGTATAGTACCTGGTCAAAAGATGCTCTGACCATGTTGACCATTGTCACATTCTTCTCCACTTTCAGTCCCGGCCGCAGGTTCACAATCAGGTAGGTCAGGGGGAACACCCCTAGTGCATACACCATCATATTGAGAAGATGTGCTTTCACACCATAGGCCTTCCTGTTTGACAGTGATAGGTGATGGGATTTTATTACATTGTTTCATGTTTGGTTCTGAGTCTCGAGTTTAACTGGTGATCATTAACATGGCTTGAATGAAATGTTTTGGTATTTTTCAACACTCACCATTTCATTTCCAAGTATTTCTTGCACACTGGATGGGTGAGCAACTCGACACGATTAAATTGCACCATAGCCTATGAAAAGGGATGAACATGATTTATCTGAACCACCTGCAGTAGAGATGGTTAGAGGGAAAGTGTGGCCAAAATGAATGTAACCATCACCATTGTAAATACGCCTGCTCACACCCTACAGCAGGGCTGCAGTAGTGAAAGTTAGGAATTAGGAACCCCCCTTCTGAAATTACTACATATAAACCTCTTGAGATCCTTGGGCAGATACCAAGACCATGCTTCCAACTTGGTGGACACAGTTTGGGGAAGAACCTTTTCTATTCCAACATGACTGTGCCCCAGTGCAAAAAAAAGGTCCAAAGGGGGAACCAAATCCATATTAAAATCTATGTATTTGAATGCAGTTTCATTAAAGTTGGTGTAATGTTCGGATGTCCTAATAATTTTGTCCACGTAGTGTATTAACCCCCCTGTGTGGTCCACTAGTGAACAGCGAGAGGCAACATTGTGGGTTCAAATCCAACTCTGAGTAGATTTTAAGCCATTTTTTCCAGGACAGAAAAAAAAATCCTGATTCTAATTAGTCTCTATATTAAAGCTTATGCTAACAAGTAGGATTTCTTTATTGCGGTGTGTGTGGTTCCTAGTGGTCGTTTTTCAGGACTAAAACATAAAAAAGATACATTTGTCAAACCAGTTAATGTGATGCAATGCTGCACAACAGAATGTAACATGAAAATATATAAAAAGCTAGTTTTAATATACTAACATTGAGTGCAGCCAGAGGTTTGTAGAAGTCATCTTGCTCAGAGTTTTCTGTCATCTTAGCATACCTCTCTGGCTGTTGAAGCCACTGGAAATTATACTCCACCTGGCCATTAAACAGAGAAAGGGACATGTTTAGATTACTAGGGTCACATTTTTGTTTTTCAAATGCGAGAAGAATAAGATACAAGCTTACACTATGACAATAAGCCATGGTAGCAGTAGGTTATAGATGTGTTAAACACAGCATTTAGGAGCTGACCACCTTTGTGAAATGCTGACAAAATACACTGTTATAGAAATTAATTAAAATATTTTAACAAGCCAAAATATTCTATGAACAGCACATTGTATTTGTGCATTAATACAGAATTTGTTTTGTGGTCATGCGTATATAAAGAGTATTTTAAAAACGATCAAACAAAAGATCAAACAAAACCTACATAGTAGACGCAAGAGTTCACATCTTCATCAGCCTCTTTAATGCTGGTGTCCAGCAGATGCTGTAAGGGGAAGACACACTTTTGTTTCCAGTGGTAGGCTATGATTACTTACAGTTCTGCAGTGTGACCAAATCCCCAGGGCTATAACTGACCTTGAAAGACTCTGGAAGAAACTCTATCATGTCCATGACGGGGCAGCGTTTTGCTGAGTTGATTTTAAACGTTGTGATAGCCTCCTCACACCTGCGTGAATAAACACAGATGAGTCACAGAAAAGGAATAAATAACAATAAGTGCTTTAATAAGAGGTTAAGCTACCAGGAAACACAAAAACAACTTTGGCATAGATTCTACAAGTCCTATGAAATGTATTGGAGGATGAAACACCATTCGACCAAAGCAATATGAGGGTTTGACTGTTGCTTGGTGAACCCTCTGTCAAAGTTACTTAAGTTACTTACATGTCCTCTTTTTGGCTTCTTGAGCCAACGCCAATGTTTTCTGAGCATGCTCAACATTTCACAGCGCACGGCAGGGTGCTCATTGGTTAATGGTAATGTAAAGTACATCTATCTGGAAGCATCTGCACAAGGTAAACACTGCAGAGCAGTGGGCCACCAGGACCAAGGTTGAAGACAGAACACTAAACAGGGTTCTCAAATCATCAAGTCTTTGTTATTAAAGGATTAATCATTCTTTGTGGAACATGTTTGAAGAAATGAGGCACCAGACCTGCTGTCTTTAAAACTGCTTGGCGTCCTCATCTTCATATTTACATTTACATTTACGACATTTATCAGACACTTTTATCCAAAGCGACTTTCGTTTCTTAACTACAGGGGACAGTCTCCCTTCAGCAACTTGGGGTTAACGGTCTTGGTCAGGGCGGTTTGCTGAAGGTAGGATTGCCACAGTGTGATGCCTAAATGCTCCCAAATATGCTCCCAAAACACTTTCATTTAATTTAAAACTCAGCTTAATACATTGCCCTTAATATTGTAAAGGTAAAACCATATCCATACAGTGAACACTGAACTGTCTCCTGCAGAGTTAGAATGTAAATACAGATATAACCCCATATATACCCTGTACTGTAATTCATGCAAGCGCATTTTCTTTTGTGTGCACTGTTGTTTTCTTTAGTATACGCAGGTAAATATAGTAATAATTTAATTTACAGTAATCAAAATACAGGGCTTTAAAAAGAACAAAATGAAAAACACAAAAACACAGAGAAACAGTCCAGATAGCTGCATCACAGAGCAATCAGCAGCAAGGAGAAATAAATAACTTTCTCGGATTGGCTACTTTCAAACTTCCCTCCTATCAGTACAGCTGTATTTCACCATCCCAAGACTATCTTTGTGTTTTCTGGACAGTATCAAAAATGTATAGTTATAGGAAATGTCGCTGAATTGTTGTGAATATTTATATTTACAAGTTTAGTAAATTATATTTTTCTAAATAATTTAGCTCTAAAATGCATGAAAAATTATATATTGCCATGAAAAGCAAAAACAAAATTCAGAGGATATCTACGGTTCCTGCGAATTTTTGGGAGTTTCCACAAACAGTTATTATAAAAAATCTGTGAGAGACTGAAGCCATGACTGCTGTACCGTGTATAAGTGGGGGTTTTCTGTAGACCACTAGGGCCAGGACTGAGCACATCTGGATTACAGAACTAACTAACATTAGTTACAGCCCTTATCTCAGAGCATCCGCAGCTCAATTACCACAAACCTGTCACTGTCAATCACAGCACCGGTCACCTCCTTCCTCCCATTGTGGATGGCCTCATGCAGAAAGGAGGCATCCCCTCTGTTCAGGATGATCTGAGCCCCCCTGCAGAGCAACAGCCGCACAGCCGCCACATGACCCGCCCGTGCAGCAAGGTGCAGCGCCGTGTTCTGCAGGTAACAGAGCACCATCAGACAGGAACATGCACTGTGTACACATACACTGTTACGATTATCAGTCAGCCATAATTAGGATTATGCATAATAAGGTATGCTTAATTATACTTAAAATACCTAAATTCTTATCATTAAAATAATTGTTAGACAAAAAAAGACATTTTCCATTTTCCATGAGCCAAGACACATTTGGTGTCTAAATTATGCTTATTCAAGTTCATCACTAGGGCCACTGTTGCAAAAAAAAATTATTTCATTAAATACATAACTCTTCATTAGTCAAACCACATCCAGTTCCTCATTAAGTTGGATCAGACTTGTGGATGTTGCTTAGAACACATTATTAACTGTGATCTCCTGGACACCATCATTGTTGTCACAAAAACTGATGCTTGCTCAGCAGTTGTGCTCCTGAGCTGGCTTGTGAAAACAGACCCTGTTATAAAAACAGTATTTGGCTACACAGTGATGATTTGCTCATTTTTATAGACCCTAGAGAGTCATAAGTTTTAAACCACTCCCACAAGTCTGCACTATGTTAATGAAGAGCTCAATGTGGCTCAGTTTGAGCAGGATATTTATCAATATTAGCCCCACAGCTTCAGTTCTAGAGCAATTTGGATGCCAAACATGTCTTGGCTGATTGATTATATGTGGTTTCAGTAAAAAAAAAAAAAGGTGTCAATTTGATTTTTTGTTTTTAAATAAGCTTGAGAATGTCAGTCAATTGCTTTGGCATTTAAGTTACAGTAGCAGTCAAAAGTTTGGACAAAAGTTTGATCACATTTCTTTGCACATTTAACAGTAATAGTGAATGTACGAAAACTATGAAATAACATCATGCAGTGATAAAAAAAATCTTTTGGATTCTTCAGAGTAGATCCCCATGGCTTTTTAACACTATGCCAGCTCAGAAGCTATTTTTCTAAACAAGCCTGAGCCTTTAGATCAAAATGTCTTTCAAGTTGTAAAAACTATACATTCGTTCAAGTGGGCCAAACTTTAACTGGTACTGTGCATCCTTATGGTGATGTCATAGAAATGTAAGGGTAGCGGAAACATACGCCATCTCCATCAGTTTTGTCCAGCAGTTTGATGTTGGATATGAGGAGGATCTCCATGGTCTGGGTGTATCCCTCAGCAGCTGCATGGTGCAAACACGACCAACCTTTATAATCACTGCACACAACATTTCAAACAGAAGTTCAGACAGCACTCTGAGTGTGTTATCTCCTTAATGTGCTCCCTTATTATTCAGCTATTCATAATTTGACTGATAAGATTCATAACCATAAGCTCTGAAGTTATGGCATGGCTGTATTTAGCTTTCACTATCTGTAAGGAGACCAACTTGGAAGGTACAAGGTAAGGGTTTCCAGTAAGATGTCCTGTAAGTGGAATTTTAACCACACTAGCTGAGCACTGAAGCTTCACACACACATGATAAGTGTGGTAGATGAGAGAGTGTGTGTGTGATCAATGTCCTAATGCCAGGTTTCTCAATCACTGGGGTGCCGCGAAGGCTTTTGATTGGGCTGTGAGTATAAAATGAAGACAGGTCATTGGTCCCCAATTAGTCCCCAATTGGGGTATTATTAAAACACCATTGGTGTATTATTACAACCTCCACCTTTTAATGAATAGCAGAGTTTGTACCATTTCAAATGAGCCCACTCGCCCGAAAACCGCTCCCAGATCAGTTGAGCGACGCAGTCAGAGAGGCGCTCAGTCGAAAAAATGTTTTTTTTTTAATGAAGGGTGGTGTTGAAGCAGTTATTGATTTATAATTCTGTGGTAAATATAAGGATTTCTTCAAACAAAATGGCATCTCTGCTTGCACTAAATGGTACTAAAAGCCGTAGAGATCATCCTGTGTTGCTATTTGAAAATAGGTTTACATATTTTATTTCTCTGGCACATGAAACTTCAGAGTCTAGCTTTGAAATAAGTGCAATCGCAAACAATAATAACGTTGTGTAGCGGAATTGTGATGTTTTAAAGTTGGTACTGTAAATTCCAAGATGGCCACTAAAATAGGGGTGAAAGCTAACATTAGGCCTTGGCAACATGTTGTGATGTATAGGTGGGCCTTAATGCTGAAAATGTTGAGAACCATTGTCCTAATGTACCTGTGGAACAGAGCACCTTTGCGGAGGAGGAGTTCCACCACCTTTACGTGCCCACCACGAGAAGCATGGTGCAGCGGGGTCATTCCCTTCTCATCCCCCTCATTCAGCAGCCGTGTGTCTGTCATGGTCTCCACCAGCCGATGGCATGTGTTGATCCTCCCAAACCTGCAGACCCAAAAAGTGATATAGATAACAGTCATTCTATGTCAGAACTCAAGCATATCACATTATAGATCATTCAGCTCAACACAGTTGGAGGTTTGACATAGACATGCAGTTTACACAATACCAGTTGGCAAACATTTGCTTCTATTACTTATTACATCTTCAAAGCTAAAGAGAAGAAGACTTCACACACCAAATAGCCTTAGTCGGCTACATCTAGGTTTGATCTTTCTCTAATGTATTACAGTACATGGACAAAAATATTGGGATACTTGACTATTACAGCAACAGGGACTTTTAAATACAGAGAATTTCATATGGAGTTGGTCCCCCTCTCATTCATTCTGTAGAGCAATTATGAGGACAGGCACTGGTGTTGGATGCGAACGCCTGGCTCGTAATCTCAGTTCCAGTTTATCTCAAAGGTGTTGGATGGGGTTGAGGCCAGAGCTCTGTGTGGGCCAGTCAAATTCTTCCACCAAACGCATCCAACTATGTCTTAATGGAGCTTACTTTGTTCACTGTGACACAGTCATGCTGGAATAGAAAAGGTTCTTTCCCAAACTGTGTCCAAAAAGGTTGGAAGCATGGCGTTTTCCAGAATTAAGATTGTCCTGGACGTAAGGGGTCTTGCCCAAACCCTGGAAAACAGGTTTGTCTCAATGCTTTTGTCCATATAGTGATTAACTAATTGCGGCCAGTTTGTGATACCTGTTCTATACATTTTTAAGATTTTAACAGAGATTCTGAGCTTTATTCTGGAGCTCAGCTCTCTTTGCACTCACTCAGCTGCAAAGTGTAGGGCTGATTTCTTCTGCTTGGACTTCAGGTCCAGCGAAACCTCCAGACCAAGCATGTTCTTCACGGAGTCAGGTATTCCGAGCTTGCAGGCGTAGTGGAGAGGAGTGCAGCCCTCTGAGTCTTCATCATTAAGTAGTTCTCTCACGCTCTCATGCTGTGTAGAAATCACAAAACACTGTTTGGCCCTCTGTGTGGTCTTTTAGGACTGGACAAAATGCATTTTGTCTTATGTAGAAAGCATCTTCCTGTGAAATATTATGTTGTAAATATCACAACAGCAACTAACAAAAATACTGCCTCCCTACTGTACACTATGATCTGCATGCTGTGACCGTAGCGCTGCTTTAAATGACCTCTAGGTGGCAGTAAAACCTAATTGATCTATAAACCTCACAAAAAAAAATGAAAATATTGAATTCATACCTGAGCCATGAATATTTCTCACACAATCAGAATGAATAAAATGTATGAAAAAATATATATATCACCTGCAACACTTCTGTGGGCAGGTTCTTCAAACCCCTGGGCTGCAGAATGGCCAGATGCAGAAAGTTACACCCAGATTTGTCTTTCACTTTCAGGTCAGCGCCTGAAAAAAATCATAAAAGCATGAGGAAACCTGTGATGTTAACTGGTCGTCATTACTTTAAGTTAATTTACACAGAGGACTATATTTCAACAGGGTTTCCCAAGGATTACCATGTGATAGAAGGAGGTTAACTGTTCTCCAGGCACCACAGCTGGTGGCCAAAAGCAGAGGCGAGTGGCCTTTACAGTCAATAAAGTCAATGTCTGCACCCTGAAATACACCAAATGAATACAATTTGCCATCTGTGTTCACTATAGTTTAGCAATTAGAGACATGTACTGTAGGCTAATTTAACAATTATTTCTGATTCACCATTTTAGCTCCTTTTTTCTCAAATGCTGCCCACCAGCCATGATTTGAGCTAAGTGCCGTAAATGTAAATGATTTTAGGTGTTGCAAGTTTGCCTTCAACCCAAGATTTGAGGCTAATGTGCAATATATGGACAAATATATTGTGTCACGCCTGTTTGTAAGGGTTGGCGCTAGGCTCTTTATCAACGCCATGCTTCCAACTTTGTGGACACAGTTTGGGAAAGAACCTTTTCTATTCCAGTATGACTGTGTCCCAGTGCACAAAGCAAGCACCATAAAGACATAGTTGGAGAAGTTTGGTGTGAAAGAACTTGTCTGCAAAGAGCCCTGACCTGTACCCCATCCAACACCTTTGAGATGAACTGGATTGGAGATTGGAGTCTGACCTTCTCATCCAACATCAGTGTCTGATGTTTTCTTTCTGTTTCCACTCTGTGTATTTTGTTCTGTCTGCACTTTTTGAGGTTTTTTTGTGATGCGCCATGATCCTGGAGGAACATTGTTTCCTTTCACTATGTGTTGAGTATATGGTTGAAATGACAATAAACCTACTTGACTTGACTTGACCCTGAGAACATGATAGGTATCTACTACATGCCTCTATTTAGAAGCTTTTACCTGTGAAATGAGATACTCAGCCAAGTCGTAATGGTCAAAAATAGCTGCCCTGCAAAGATAAAGACAGAATTGTTTCAACTGTTCAAATTTCCTAGATCTGGAGATAAAACTATTTGTACTGTATTTATGGCCTCTTAAAGATACTTATGGAGTGGTGTTTGGCAGGCTCCATCAGTGATGTTGATGATGTCTCCCACTTTGTCGTAGGCCAGAAGCATGACCTTCACCGCCTCAGTGGCACCTTGAGTGCAGGCGAGATGGAGCGCAGTGGACTTATCACACTGTGGATTTGGGGAAAAAGAAGATATCAAATACATCTTCCAAAGCATTAAAGTGATCTTAATGGAACCATACAGATCCACAGTTTCTCAAAAGCATGACAGTAATGCATAGTGATTATGTAGTAATTTGATAAGTGTCAGACATACTCGAATGCTGTAGCGTAAAAAGGTCTGTTGTAATGAAATTGGTTTTGCTGTCTGGCCGTGACTTGAATACCTGTTGCTGATCAGCTTTGCCTCCATGAGCGATACAGAGTTTGATGACTTCAAGATTTCCTCCACGTACAGCCAAGTGAAGAGGGCTGCTGATGGACTTGTCCACATAGTTTATGTGGTTTCCGACACACATGCCGTTCTCTTCACCTACATGCAAAACACAATGAAGAAGATACATTATATGGACAAAAGTATTGGTACGCCTGACCATTACACCAACAGGGACTTTTATGACACTGAATGCAAATACATAGACTTTAATATGGAGTTGGTCCCTCCACTACAGCTATAACAGCATCCACTCTACTTAGAAGGCTTTCCACAAGATATTGTAGTTTCTGTGGGAATTTTTGCACAGCCCATCTGTGGAGCATTTATGAGGTCAGGCACTTTTGCTGGGTGGGAAGGCCTGACTCACAGTTATTGTTTCAGTTCATCCCAAAGGTGTTAGATGTGTGTTGAGGTCAGGGCTCTGTGTGGGTCAGTCAAGTTCTTCCACACTGAACTCATCCAACCACGTCTTTATGGACCTTACATATCCCAAAGGAGCCTCTTATTGTTTAGGAGAGCTTAATCACTATGGTTCATCCTAAAGGCGTCTAAAGAAACCTTACTATTTCAGCTCATCTCAAAAGTAGAGTCTGACAGAGTTTGATCCAGTCAATTCATGCTTCAAATGAAGCTACATGACATTACCACATCCCACATGTCCAATGGAGCATCATCATTCTATCTAATCCCAGACGTGTTCAGTGGAGTTTAATCAATACAACTGATCCCATAGGTATTCAATTGAGCTTCATCACTTTAACTCATCCCAGTTGCTCAGTGGAGCTCCCTCACTCACCCGTTAAACTTTCTTCTCTTCAGTGTTTACGTTATCTCTCCACGTAACATGTACACTATATAGACAGACACATGCTTAATGCTTCAGAATCAGAATCAGAGAACTTTATTTATCCCAGAGGAAATTGTTCACATGCTTCATATGCTTCTTAATGCTTTAGCATTCCAAGACATTTAACACCATGGTTTCAACTTTGTGAACACAGTTTGGGGAAGAACAACATCAGGTTCTCGACAACATCAGGTTCCGGATCTCATAAATGCTCTACAGAGTGAAAGGGCACAAATTCCCACAGAAACTGTTATAGCTGCAAAGTGGAGACCAAAAGGCCAGGGCAGACCAAAGGGGAGACCATATTAAAGTCTATGTATATGAATGCAATGTCATTAAAATCTTTGTTGGTGTAATGGTCAGGCATCCCAATCCATTGCCAGAAAACTCTATGTGGCCCCAGCCAACACTTTAGGTGTTGACCACCGGCTGTCTCAGTCTACTACCAATGCCTTTCTGTGGAAATGACTTGTCTGTGTGTGCACCTTAAAGTAGCTGAATGTCCTAAATAGAACATAAATCTGAAAAAAGATATCATGCATTCTGACCTTTTTCAAGAATGGCTTCCATGGATTTTTTAGCTCCTGCGAAGGCGGCCGCATGAATGGGGAAGTGGCCCAGCTTATTTTGCCGGCAAAATTTTCCACCGTTCCTGTGCTGGAGAACATGTGAGAGATTAAATACCTTGTTGATTACCTTGTTCTTCACTTTCTCCACTTTTTGCTACTTCTTACCACACTTGATTCTTTTCATCAGCTCTTTAGGTGGCCTTCATGAGCTGGATCAGGTGTGACAGAGAAGGAAAACAACTGAACCATGTAGTGCTGTGGCCTGAAGGACACTGATCTAGAGCGGTAATGGAAAACAAGGTGTTTCTAATTCAGTGGAAACATATACAAAAATATAACCTAGAACTATAAGGTTCTTCTTACAAAACATCAGTGCTGTCGTGTCACATGGTCACTTTGCTGGTGTGCTTCACAGATCCTCTGGCCTCTCAGCAGTGTCAGTTTTTGACCACAGAGCTATTCTTAGCTGAATATTTTTGGGTGGCGGACCACTCTCAACCTAGCAATGTTCGTTATATACTCTATAAAAGTTTCACTGCCATAATCACTGCTGTGCTGGGAATGGCCAAAACTGACTAGTGATGAATGGGGTTAAGGACAATTGATACATTGGTCAGTGAGTGGCTCTGAAAATGTGGGGGCTGAACAGGGAGCGTATATACATTCTATGGACAAAAATATTGGGACGCCTGACCAACAGGGCCATTGCATACATATACATAGATTTTAAAATGGAGTTGGTCCCTATTTTGCTTCTACTGTTCTTACACTTTCCACAAGATTTTGGAGTGTTTTGTGGGATTTGTGCCCCAGTGCTTTTGTCCATATTTCCATATATTTTGTCTATATTAGGAGGTGAATAAGCTTGCTTACCAGTATACAAATGGCCTCATAGTTGTCCAGTGAAGCAGCCAAAATTAAGGGAGTGTTCCCCAACTCTCCGTGTAGGTTAACGTCAGTCTGGTTGTGAGAAAGCAGTTGCTGTGTGAAAACGAAACACACACACATTCTTATTTTTCATTCATTCACAAACATTAATTTCTTCAACAGTTTGCTCATTAAGTTCAAACCTTAAAACATCAGGATGTTAGAGCATTCAGGATCCCTCCAGGAAATTCAGAAAGGCTTGTGTAATCATGACACACACACACTCACACACACCCTCACAAACACACACACACACACACACACACACACACACACACACACACACACACACACACACACACACACACA
>JBBPCW010000039.1:19609317-19622805 GCA_037974425.1 Phenacogrammus interruptus | reverse complement strand
CCACAAACAGGAAGTTAATATCACCAACCATTCCCATTTTATTAAGGTGTATCCATATAAATGGCCCACCCTGTAGAGTTTGGCTGTAACAGTTCAACAAATCTGACTCATGTGTTAAAGCAGGGGAACAGTGTTTATAGTTCAGGAAAATGGGTGTGCTTTTTGAAAAACAGCATTATGGTTTTGAAATTTTAGTTCAAAAGATTGGTTACAGTGTTTTAGTAATTGAGAAAAACTCTAATCACTTGGTCTTCATATTTTCATCTGCGTAACATGAATAGACTATCCATCTTACACCTACTAGTGCGGCCATCTTGGTTTGGTCACATGTCTCTTTCTTTGGTCTACCACAAAAAATCAGCTGCAAACTACAATCGGTTCAAAACTCAGCAGCCCGTATAATTACCAGAACTCCCTCCATTAAACATATCCCCTGTCTTCCAGCAGCTCCACTGGCTTCCTATCAAATATTGTATTGATTTTAAGATTTTCGTATCCCTTTTAAGGCACTCTATAATCTGGCACCCTCGTATCTCTGTGATCTTCAACAGATCTCAATACCTTTTCCCTTAGATCATCTGCCTCTATCAGTTTCACTTTACCTTCACCTCATGATATCCAAAACAGCGAATCACATCTTAAAACACACCTTTTTAAACTCGCAAATTAATGAATGTACACTATTATTGGTATTATTTTAATTACTGTATATTTATTATATTTTATTACTGGACATTGTTATTGTGTTTGTTTATTGTTATACTGTTCTTGTAAGGCGTCCCTGAGTGCCTTGACAGGTGCCTATAAATAATTTGCATAATTATTATTATTATTAGTTGTCAGTGAGTTGCCCTTGTTTGAATTCCAGGCCTGCTAGTGGCACCACTGCGGTTCCCTCGTGCAAGGTACTGTCCCCACATGCTGCTCTGTGACCCTGGGTGCCTGAATGGGCTAAATACAGAGAGACTGCAGGTGTTGTTCACATAGTGTGCTGTGGTGTGTTCACATATAATAAAATGGTCACTTTACACAAAATGTTTTTTAAAACCATAAATTCAATTTCCAAAAAACTTGGGACACTTTCCACAATAGTAATAATATTTATTTATTTTTTATAGTTGTCTATGTGTCTATGTAATCATATTTTCAGCATTTCCATTGACTAACTTATTGCTATTTGCTAAACATAAACAAGCTTAGAAATCGGCGCCTGCAACACACTCCAAAAACGTTCTAAATTAGAATTAGTTGTAGTTAAAAAGTGATGTTTGCTTGATGTGCATTGTTTATGATTCGCAGATTGTTCATTAGAATGGGTGCAGTGCTCTATTTTTAGTTTTAACAACATAAAGATCAGTCTAATCTGATTTTATACGGCTTATGTTACGTAGCTAGTCACTGGTGCGTGAAGCAGATCTACGTACCTGTCAGATGTAAATATTTAGCTGCAAAAATGGAGGAAGTTGCAGGCCAGATTTAAGGTCACATTGTCACATAATCTTACACAATTATCTGAATCTAATATTATATTGTTATATACAATTTGGTGGCCATTTTGTAAACATTCTTTAGACTTGTAAACATTCATAGAGGCACAATGAGGACAGCAATAAGGGTTACACTGTTTAGGGGGTAAAAAACTGTTTTAGACTAGCACACGAATGGCAAGAATGACTTTAAATATTCCATTATGCTTCTGAATAAGCAGCTTGAGACTAAACTGGACAGGCCTTCCATTATGAGAGAGATAGGGCCTCCCACAAACTCGACTACATGGAAATAAAATCACTGCACCAGTTCCTTCCTGTTTCCGCGTTCAGTGTGTTGAGCATAGCCTTTCACGCTTTATCACTTACCTTCCGGCGGTGGAAACATAATGCCCTTTACTGGTGTTAAAGGTAAGATAAGCTCGCGTTTATGTATCGCAGCATATTAAGAAGATATATATTAATGTCATATTCACTACAGTGATTATTCAATAAGAACTTTTAATAATAACAAATAATAATGTTTGAGAATTATAAACAAGAGCTCAGATAGAAAATAGACACTTAAAATTGTCTTCATTTTTATTTACTTTTTGGAAGCATTAAATGACAAAAACTATAATGTAATTGTTCGTTGTTATTTCAGTTTTTTTCTTAAGTGTTTTACCTCCTTGCATTTTTCTCATATTTTCATGTAAAAAGGTTTCATATAATAAAGATTGATCTTATCTTAAACACACTCTTTTTTCCTTTTATGAAGAACCGCAATGATTCTGCAGTGAAAATTAAGCTGCTGGACTTCTGTACTACATTGTACTATTTATGAACTGAAGGAGTGACTTATAAAGCACTGTTTAAGAGTCTGCTTTCCATAATATAAAACTAAGACACATATAAAATTATGCTAATATGAGTACTTTAAACATTATTTATAATGAAATAACATCTTAGTCGTCCCAAAAAATGACTTATTGAATAAAACATTAATTCTAAGGCCTTTCTTATAATGTTTTTAATGTGGCAGGACCTAGAGGTGGGCAGGGTGGGCATTACTCTCTCAGTGGCTGGTCTTTATTCTTGCCTAGGGCATGTAAATGTGCAAAAACATGAGATAAAATTAAAACCCGCCACCCCCACAACCCAGGTTAGAATAAGCGGCTCAGATAATGAACGAATGAATTACACCAGCATTATTCGAATAAATAAAATCACTAAGGCTTTTTCATTATGCCAGAGATGTCCATTATGCCTTAAGAGGTTAAAAATAACTTGAAAACCATCTCCAGGCTGTAATCTGAGTAAATGAGTTGTCCCCCACCCCCACACACAATACCTCTGGAAATCCCACTGTAGGACGACTGGATTACACCATCAGACAGGCATTCACAGACATTCCCTCTGACTAAAGGAGTCGGCAAAAAAGGTCAGACGTAGCTGCTCGGTGTGTCGTCCTTCCTGGAGGGGGAAAAGGGAATCCCAGCAGTGATAGCTCATAGTCAAATCGAGAGGGTGCATCACGCCGGTTTAGTCCGAGCTTATCTTTACACCATCCAACAACCATGGAGAATTCCACAGGGTGGACGCACAGCTAAGGCGATAAGGAAACGTGAGATAAATGCAGGTATTTGCTAACATCACAAAACGCCTGCAAAGTCTAATGACTAACCTTTAAAGGACAGTGAGAGGAAACAAATGTTCAAACAAATTACTTTTGATCATTTCACTTGACTGTGCATTTACAAATATGAACAAAAATGTATGTATTCTAAAGAGAAAACAATGATAGGTTTAAAAACAAAACAGGTAAAACTCCATCTTCTCCCATCTCCTGAGATTAAATTCACTTCTCACTTTTTTCATGTTCCCTTTGATTGCATTTCGTGGCCAGGTTTGGCCTGCTGGCTTCTCTTACCTTCCTTATGAATTGAGGTTTTTTTACAGTGTATTTTTTTTTATTTAAGTTTTAATATAATTTCTGATGAATTTGCAGATAAAATTGCAATCGTTTCACAATTTTCACTGGACCTACAGCTATTTGTAGAAAATGGACAAAAGCACCAGTAAAATGACAGCTTTAGTATGGCTGTAACTACAGCCACTAACTATGCTATTTATTCTTGTTCAAATTTATGGACAACAGTATCTTATACTATGTCAGAAGTCACATAAGCAAGTCTGTTAGAGATCACTTCTCTCCTTGATATTAGGTAAAGGTTTGCTTGCTATGGCTATAATCCATTGCTTGCTAGCTACATTAGCCAGTGTAAATATGACCATTTATGCCTGCAATTTGCTCAAGTGTCTATTATTTTACAGTAGGCTTTTAGCTTCAGTGCAAATTTACAGAAACAAACATTATGTCCAAGTTGACTATTACCTCTGGGATCTTCTAACTCAGATAAAATGAAGACAATTAGATAATGATCAAGCCTTTCAAGAATCGAGTGTGTTAGAGCAGACAAAACACAAAATTGTACTGTAAATAAGCTTCACTGATGTAACACTGATGTAAACAGACCGGACTACATACAAAGGGGCTTCTAATCCCCGTATTACGTAACACCATTTTCTGCTCAAATGACATCAAACAATTAGGGATCCCTTAACAAGAACAGAAATTACCCTTCACAAAAGCTTTCTCTGGGAGATCGACTTGAAACTTGGTGCTTGGACGGTGTTCCTTCTTAGCAAGGTTTGAGAGTTAGTCTAAAGTTAAAGGTTCAGGATCATATCCACACTAAAACATAGTTAAAGCTGCAGCTTTTATGATACATGTCCACAAGTATCCAGACTGCGTCTCTAATTAGTGCATTCAGCTATATTAACGCCCACTGCCAACACAGGTGTTCAACTGGGCACAGTGCTTGTATAGTCTCCATTGAAAAGCACTGGCAATAGATGATGTCATGAGGTCCATTGTCCAGTTCCAAATGTAAGAAAAAAAAACCCTTTAATTCTTATATAAAAAAGAGTCATAAATGAATCCTAAAGTTTAATCAAGTAACCTTCCTTCTGCCACATTGGAGATAACTTGTAAAATCAGATTCAACATACCATGGTCAACATTTATGTAACCAATAAAGCATACTGTCTATTTATTGAGTTTATCATGTTGGAAATGTTCAAAGCATAAAATGTGTAATCACTACATTACAGGCCACATTGTTTTCTTCTTTCCAACACTTTAAATCTGACAAATTAAGAGTAATTGTGTGTAGAAGTGCATTCTCTATAGAGGATGTATATTTGACCAGGGTTGCCCAAACTTTTGAACAAAACGATATATTTATATTTCATGTGCTGATGTTTTCTCTCTTTAGCTGTTTATTTTCTCCATGATCCAGGTTCTTCCAATAAGTACTGTAATAGAAACAAAAAATATGGGAAATATGGGAACAATATGGGAAAATTCAGGTTTCGAGGTGGTTGCTGCTTTAGCTATGCAAGGTTGTCTATTTTTAATAGCATGTTACAGTGGCAGACTCCACATATATTCAGCTTATTTCAATCAAGTTTGTGATGATTAGGTTTACATTTATCATCCTGCTCCTTGGTGAAGGTTGTTTCCATTACTACAAGTAATGGAAACTCAGTTCCAATGGTCAGTCTATACTATGCACAAGTGGGAAAGTTTAAAACTGGTAATAAAACTTAAAAGGGGCCATCAATGACAGGAGATTCTCCAGCTAAGTCAACGTTTCTGTAAAAAACCCAGCTTTGACGTTACAGAGCCAATAACCCAAACTTCAGCCTCAAAAAGATATAGGGACAATATGGAAAAATGTATTGGGACATACCTTTTTATTCAACATTAGGGCTAGGCCTCTTAATACCAAGCCATTTTGGACAACGCCATGCTTCCAAATTTATGGACAGTTTGGAGAAGAACCTTTTCTATTCCAGCATCAGTGCCTGGCCTTATAAATACTCTACAGAATGAATGAGCACAAACTGCCACAGAAAGCCTTTCAATAGTAGAAGCTGTTATAGATGCAAAGAAGGGATCAACTCCATGTTAAAGTACACATATCTGATTGCAATGTAATCAAAGTCCCTATCGGTGTAATGATCGCCCAAAGTATGTGCCAATACTTTTGTCCATATTATGTAATTTAAAATGCTGGAACTAGTTGAATTTGAGCTATTTCGCCCAGACTTTATTTCAGAGAAATCTTCCAGTGGTGTTCCACATTCCTGTGTCAAAACCGTTATTTCAGGCTGACGGATGGAATAAACATGAGCATCATAGATGACGCTTAAGTTTCAAAGCCAGTTTTGGTAAAATGACACTCTGAAACCTTCCCTTTACCAAATAAGCTGTGTCATAGAGGAGAGCTAGTGAGAATCAGACAGTGGAATGCAATCTATTTGATGACACATTTCTAAATGAATGTTTTTACTAGATAGTGCCTGAATTTTCCCTTCTGTTAGTCACTTAAAACAGTGGATTCACAGCCTAATGCCTTGCTTAACTTCCTTCTGACTAGCACTTAGACATCAGCACACTCTACTCATGAAACCTCCCAAAGGAAAGGGGGCGTTTATAAATTGCAAAGCGGGTCATGATCCTGGAAAAAAATGTTTCTTAAAAAAAAAAAATAAATAATTAAAAAAAACAATTACTAACAGAAATGACTGTACTGCCCCCTTGTGTTACTGACCACAAACATATGACCAGAAACTGTGCTAAAAGGGCTATCTATGTTTAAGCCAGAAGGACTTGGATGGCTTATGAATTATGTTGCTTTAAATGTTACATTTATTTCAGACAATTGATTTTTCCATTGAGTTCACATTTTTTTGATTTTGTGACAGTCATCATTCGTTTTACATATTTCCAGTGAAGTGTATGGAGTTCAATGCATACACACACAAAAACACACATAATTAATACTATTTAAACACAAAGAGCCTGCAGTCATTTCAAAATATATTATTTTTAATTAGAACATTTTGTTTAAATAATGTTAAATAACAAAAAAACATAAACCATAGCACACAAGTCCAAATGAAAGATACTAGCCTTTAAAGCCCCAGTCAGAAAACCATCCTTTAGTACTGCAAAAACAAACTTTCCAACAACAGCAACATACAATATGTACATTTAACAAGTTCTCTGTCAGTAAACTCAGACTGAAACCAGAGTGGCTGTGGAGTTCCATCATCAGCTCCTAAACAGGGCTTTAAACAGAATGAGAGTAACTACCAGAAAAGAATAAAAACAGAAAACAGCCTTTCCCAGCACTGCAATATTGAAGAGCATTCTCTCATCAAATCCATCCAAAATATACAATTCATAAAGAGCCTGACATAACAGCATTAGCTGAAATATCAACTGGGTATGTTGTTTTTCTAAAGTCAGCTCCTTCTCTGGAAAATTACAGAAGCCTATTGCCATCAGACAGAGAAGCTTTTTCTCCTTTCTGTTACTAGAGGCAGCAGATTACAAATAATTGAAATAACATGTCAAATTAATGCCTTATGTGCTCAAAATATTAAATTACAATGCAGACAAATAATGACCTCTCGAAATATTGACATAATAAAATGCCTTTTTTTTAAATGATGATTCATCTCATTTATGGTAATTATATTACATAATTACTTCCTTTCTTGATACAGAAAGTAAGAATTTCACAAAATCTAAAAGTTGCTGACATAATTCAGTATTAAGTCAAAATATGTCATTATTCTATGATATCAAGTCAAAATTGAGAAAACAAGTCATTCTTTTGCCACACTGCTGCTAGAAACAGAGAAGGAAAAACATGCATCTGATGGGAAAAGCCTTCCGTAGCAAAGTATGAGAAAAAGAGGGAGTGTGTGGTTGTAAAAGGATGAACCTTGACCCACTCTTGACTGAGTCTTTTCCTTCCATACTGTTCTGGATCAGCTGTCGGTACTGCAATAAATACGATCTGCCATTATAGATTCTTCTACAAATTCTATTTCAAAAACATTAAAGTCACCTTTGATTTGGGTTCTAGCCAAACGGAGGTTTCATTACTCTACAATCACGACTCAGAAAACAGAAGTGTTTACTCCCTAAATTTCACAGTGCATATTTCAATGTGAGGCAAAATCAAACCATTTGTCTCTGCTTAAAACGCTTGATCCCTTACAATAATTGGTTTTCTTATTCTTTTTTTTTTTAAGGATTATTACACATTTGGACTGTCTATTTTTGATAACATAAGCATGCTTGAGTGATTATTGCACAAAAGGTGTCAACCTGGAAAGGCTTCTGGGAGAGACAGAGAGTGAATGAGAACAAAAAAGTGACTCGAAAGTAAGAGTTTTACATTCCTGTAGTTTTATGCTCGGTTTTCAGCCCGCTGAAGTGCACGCCCCCAAACGTGTCGTTTCCCCAAGTAGCCAAGAGGTCTGTTTGTTCAGTCTAACGCCCAAGACTGAATATCAAAAAGTGCAGATGTACCATCAGTGAGTCTGTTTTCAATTACCTAGTATACTAAAAGTCCAAGCACCACTAGCATGTATCATCTGAAAATGAGAGAGAAATTAGAAATAAATCAACTCAGTTTGAACCACATACAACACTGGCACACTGATACAACATTAGCACAATTTTTCAATATTAAAAACTACCCTTGTACTAAATTACACTTACTTTTTTCATTTACTCCTAGTTACAAGTTTATATTTATATTAAACATTTATTTTTAAATCAGTATCTCTATGAGTATGAGAACCATCCCATGCCACTGTCAATTAAATTCGTACACAAGCACCATATTCTGCTTTTGAAGGGGTATTTTACTGATAGACGGTGATTGGCTTGTCACAATTATATGGGTTTTATTGTAAAATCCCCTACAATTAAGTTTAAACTCATGTCTGACCAATGCCCATACAGAGTTTGAAACCATGAACCATCTCTCTCAGAGGCTGGAAAGCGGGGTTGAAAGCCCCCACAGGTCCCTTAAGGTGAAGATGAGACAATATCTTACTGTGTAAGATGGCCTTGAAGGCCACACAAGTATCTTTGCAGGCCAGACTGGAGGTGCCAAGAGTAAATCGAAGGTCAGTGTAATGACCACAGTGTTACTGTCATTTTAGCCCTATTGAGATTGGATTAGTTTATCAGATGATGTTTGTTATAACATTTTTATAAAATGTTCAAATACAAATGACAATAAAATTACAGCAGTGTGTTTCTAGTGGGTTGTATTTTCTCTACAAATCCAGAAGTTTGTGTAACTCATGATCATACAATCACAAGAAATTAAAAGAAAAATATTCTCATCAACTTTCCTCCTACTGACTGTCAGTGTAGAGAAGATGGAGATGAACGTCTACCACCAAGACCAAGTTAATGAGAGCCTCTTTTAAAGCGTCCATAATTACCTAGTTGGAAAAGTACTTAATATATAGATGTGCACTGCCGCAAGAGCGGAAGGATAAGTTTTAAGATTAACATATAATAAATAAGTTAAAAAAATGATGGGCCGAATTCCAGACTTGTAAAAGTTAAACGTGTAGTGTTACCTGTTGTGTGAACTGTATTATTAGTCTTGCAAAATTGTTAATTTCTAAAATTGTTCACATGGAAACAATGACACAAATGGACTCACCATGATACCACCACTTTGTCTTCTTTGGATTTTTGTTGCACGTTCGTACATAAAAGGAGTTATCTGGTGGGCGTCGCTACAGGAAGAGAGTAAACTACATGTCAGCTACACATAAGACTAAGTTCAAATAATCAGATGCTTCCTACTACAATAAGGTCTGTCATGATTCCTCAAAACAACTTGAAAAATGATTTTGACTGATAATAGTGCATATTTTCAGTTCTCCCACTTAAGAAACAGCCTGATGGGAATAAAATATTTCAAATTAAGTATTTTGAAATGTCAAAGACTATGCTCTGTTCATTATAGTTATCTCCAATGATTTATTGAATAGCCTTTTATCAAACATTTGATTACTGGATCACTTATATAACCGATAAAGGTAGCCCTTGTTAATAAACGACCTAGAGTATGGTGACAACCAGTGCTTACCTTTTCTTTGCAGCTCGACAGCATGCTGATAATGCTAAGACAGACAGACTGAACAGAGAGAGCTGGGGACCAGTCCTCAGTTAAAATGGACAAGCAGATGTGACCATTGCTATACACGTGCGGATGGACAGGAATATTCTCTCCAGTAAACATTACCTGTGTGGGAGAGTAAGAGGTGGTCAATACGTAAGTAGGTCGTGATGAGGTTAACAAAAGTTCATTGCAGTCTCCCAATGCAATATTTACCTGAGGTGAGTCAAAAGGATAACGATTGCTGAATTTGAAGAGGAGCTGGAATTTCTCACCCTCATAGAGGGTACCAGGGGCTCCCTCCATGTCTATAAACCACCTAGACAGAAAGTAAACTCTGTGACACTGCGAGAAGGACATGGGCAACTGAATAAACACATTTTACTGCTTTTCTGCTAGCACACACAAAATAAACAGATACATGCTCATGAAGTGTTTTTTTTTTCACATTACTTAAAACAAAACAAATGACATGTTACTGGTAGATCAATGTTTTTCCCTGTAATAAACAGATACACTTTACAGACTAAAGTATTGGGACACCTAACCATTCCACCATCAATGACTGTAAGACCATTGTGTTCAAATACATACACTTTGATTTGGATTTGGGAAGGCCTGGCTAGCAAATTCTATTTCAGTTCATCGCAAAGGGATGAATGTGATTGAGGTCAGGGCTCTGTGTGGATCGGTGAAGTTCTTTCACACCGAACTCACTGGACCTTGCTTTGTGCACTGGGGTACAGTCATGGTGAAACAGAAAACGGCCTTTCCCAAACAATCTGTGCACAAAGTTGGGATCATGGCGTTGTCCAAAATGTCTTACTATAATGAAGCATTAAGGTTAAGCCCAAACAGGTGTGTCCCAATACATTTGTCCGTATCGTGTAGACCCTAAACGGCCCCCTATTGGACATGTAGCGCACCGTTTGTTTGCAGAAACTGTATAGGGACTAGGCAGCCACCTGAGGTTCCACCAGTGTTCTGGTGAATAATGGACACTAAAAAGGGACACTTACTCTGTGATTGTGTTCTGGACGCTCCTTTCATTCAGTGTCATTCCAGGGGGTGGATCACTTTGCAAAGCCATCAGTTCTTTTTGTAACCTTTTCTACAATGTCAAAAAATATTGGGAGAAAAAGACATAACTACGAGAACCAAAAGATCATAAAATATGTTCTAGGCAACTGTCAAGTGAAACGTTGGGCAGATCACGTCTACTTAAATATACAGAGAGACGAGGCTGCTAGCTGTTAGCACCTATCACCTGACCTCCAGTTTTTAAACTCCTGTCAGCTTTAGACGAACACATACCAACAGAACACGAAGTTAAATGCATTATTCCTTTTTAAATCACCATCTGGGATTTAATTCTGTGCGGTTTCTGTGTAAAAATGCAGTTTAAACCGTTTCCACCAACAGACACAGGACTTAGCGTGCGAGCTAACTCGACAGCTAACGGCCAGTTTGGCTTAATAAGTACGATTTGATCCATAACAGTTTACAAAATACATTCATAATAAGAATTAATATTAGAAATTGTAACGAGAAGCCGGTTTCAACTGCAAGTTCTTCTATTTTTCTGTTCTTCTTTCGACTGTTTACTGCAGGTTGCTACTTACCTGCATGGACGCCATGTTGGACACCCCCCTGAACTGCATGCGTGACGTCACGTCGAATTCCTCCCATTTTTTTCAGTCACATTGTTGTACAAAAATAAATAAATATATTTCCATATATTAATGCTGTACAGCTTATACACCATATGGTTAGTTGACTAGGCAATATTTCCCCCCAGAAGTCTGTGGCAAGCCGTTAATACTTTAATATAAATTTGCCCCCCCTTTGCAGTCATAACAGCTTCCATTCTTCTTGGAAGGCTTTCCACAGAATTTGGAGAATTTCTGTGGGAATTTATGCACATTAATTCTGTAGAGCATCTATGAGATCAGGCACTGATGTTGGACGAGAAAGCCTGGGTCACAATCTCCGTTCCAGATCATGCCAAAGGTGTTAGAAGGGATTGGAAGGGCTTGAGGTCAGGACTCTATTGGTTTGTGCACTGAGGCACAGTCGTACTGGAATAGAAAAGGTTCTTCCCCAAACTGTAAACAAAGTTGGAAGCATGGCGTTGTCCAAAAAGTCTTGGTGTGCTGAAGCTTTAAGATTGCCCTTCACTGGAAGTAAGGCTTCTTGCCCAAAAACTCTGAAAAAACCATGTTCGCATTACAAATAGCCTATTGCTAAATCTATGTGATACATAAAGTAACTAAGGCAATCAGTTGTATTGTGAGTGCACTTAATTGGATCAAAATCAAACACAACAAATAATTTGACAAAGTATGGTAATAGAAATGCTGTTTGTTCTCCAGCACAGATAAGTTTGTTTTGGCATCAGATAAAAACTGAAACACACCAACCCAATCTATGCAGTGTTTTTAAATACAGTACTAACCAATTATAGGGTCCAAGGCTGCTTGTTGCTGACAACGTTCCCTTCCGGAAACACACTGTTAAACATCAGCAGTGAGTTCCAAAGTCACAAACACAGGCATTGCATATGACCATAAAACCAGTATTTTCTATTGCCATAAACCATATACATAGACTGTGTAGAGGAGAGTGGGGTGCGTTGTGCCAGTTTTCACTTAAAGTGACTTAAAAGCAAGACAATGGCAGTAATGTTTCCAACTAAAATACACTACCGGTCAAAAGTTTTACAACACCCCAATGTTTCAAGCTTTATTTAATTGAATTTCAAATAATTCAGGTCCAATGAATAGCATGAAATGGTACAAAGGACAGTGCTGAACTGCACTGAGTTTCGTAGTGATTTTCGGATGTTGTGCATCCTTGGGAACAATCATTTTGGATTTGAAATATAATATTTAAGAAATATAGCTGTCTGATAAAAAGTCAAAAAGCCATTGATTATGTAATACACTATATTTTGAACTCAGAAACTATACTTCTATATAAAAGCTAGACAAATTAAATACAAAATTGCTCATTTAAAGTTTACTGAAAGATATTGTACATCAAAGGCCAATAACTCCCCCATGTTGTGCCTATTAAAGGCAGTAGCCAGAAGAGTGGTTGCTTGTCTCTTAATTTGTCCCTTATTGAGCCATTGCAGTTTACATTCAAATTTACAGAAGTTAAAGGTATATGCTCTAAATAAGCACCCAATTTTTTTTCTCTATGAACTAACTGCAGGGCGACAACTGATAATGAGCATTTCCTGGGGAAATAATTATTAATGTTCCCTATTACTTTTTCTTAATTAAACGTACATTTAATACAGCCTGCTTTTCCTTTTTGGTCCAGCTGGCAGGGATATCAATGCCATTTCTTTATGCATACTCAAAAGCCAGTTCACAGCATTTCATGGACGATGAAACATTGCTGCTAGTGCCTTTATATGTTCTGTCAGCTCTTTCTCCATATTTTCATCAAAGACCTGATTAGCAAGTTCCGTTGTTTTATATCTTTGTCTTCTTTCTTTTCCATCTATCTTTTTTTTTCCTCTGTGAATGATTTTAATGTTATCCTGCATACAGTGGAGGAAATAATTATTTGACCCCTCGCTGATTTTGTAAGTTTGTCTTATGACAAAGAAATGGAAAGTCTCAGAACAGTATCATTTTAACGGTAGGTTTATTTTAACAGTGACAGATAGCACATTAAAAGGAAAATTGAAAGAATAACTTTAAATAAAAGATAGAAACTGATTTGTATTTAATTGAGTGAAATAAGTATTTGAACCCCTACCAACCATTAAGAGTTCTGGCTACCACAGAGTGGTTAGACACGCCTACTCAATTAGTCACCCTCATTAAAGACACCTGTCTTAACTAGTCACCTGTGTAAAAGACACCTGTCCATAGAATCAATCAATCAAGCAGACTCCAAACTCTCTAAATGGGAAAGACCGAAGAGCTGTCCAA
>JBBPCW010000039.1:19512883-19533628 GCA_037974425.1 Phenacogrammus interruptus | reverse complement strand
TTATGGGCGGGCCTTGGCCAAAGACAGCTGCTATGAATTCCAGACCTTCAGCCGTCAGTCTGAAGGTCTGGCTATGCGAGACTAACATTTATGTAACTCAAAAGTCTAATCAAGGATCAAACAATAAAACATAGTCTAGATTTCTATATTTATAAATATACCGTAGATTATTGTTAATTATACTGCTCAGTATATTGTTCATTGTGTCGTTTATATATATATATATTGTGTTTTTTACAGTATTGCTTGAGAGACACCATCGACCAGGATCAAATTCCTTGTATGTGTTTGCTCAGATACTTGGCCAATAAACACGATTCTGATTCCGATTCTGATTTTTACGCACTTTGTTTTTAGTTGTATCTATACCGGCCCATGAAAATATTGTTATACATGAAACTGGTCTGTGGCACAAAAAGGTTGGGGACCCCTGCTCTAGAGCACCAAATGTCTAGCCACTGCAGCCTTGAGGGCCAGTAAACGTCCCTGTCCTTCACCAAGGGCACACACTCCTCAGGCCCACCTCCCTACCCCAGTGAACCTTGCCTGGACCTGGAGAGAAACGTGTGGGAAGATGGAGGAACACAGCGCAAGGAGGACAGGGAGAGGGTACAACAGAGACAGGGGGCACGGAGCAGGGGGTTTCTACAGTGCCAGGCACCCTGCGGACCAGGGATAGTGAGCGAGAAAAGCCTGTTTCAAGAGGACCTGTGAGAGGGTAGGGGCCCAAGCATGCCAAATTCAAACTCTTCAGTGATGAATACACCAGCTGCGTTAGGCTCGGGGACACATGGGGCTGGCTGCGCGTCCTCCATTAGGCCCTCTGGGAACAGCATCAGTACCCTGGTCCTCTCCCTGGTCCAGCTGTGTGAACCAGCACACTGGCTCCTCCATACATTTGTGTCACTTGCTCTTATTTGTTCTCAGCAAAATGATGGTGGTGCGTCTTTAAGCTTTTTAAAGAATAACCTCCTCCCTGAATGCCTGTCTGATGCCCCTGTTAGGGGAGGAACCCAGGGGTCCACAATAGTGGCTCTGGCTCTCCATTAGACGCTGGTATTATTTAATGTTTTCATCTTCCAGTTGCATTCTGGGAATACTTGGGTCATTACATATTTACCTGGCCTGATCTTCACTCCCAGTAAAGTGTTCTTTATTATATGTTATATTTTGTTCAGTGTAGTTTTACTGTAAATGTAGCATTTGATTTGTGTTAAGCTTATCAAAGAAATTATCTCCAAAGCCCTTGCTTTTATGCTTTTAGGTGAGATGCCACTTGAATTGCATGCCACTTTCAGAGAGGATATTAAAAGCCGTAATGTAGACTCAGTATCGTTACAATAGCTTGAGCATCCGTTTCATGTTCAAATTTTTATCGTCTGGATTTTTCCTCTGAAGTCTTGCTGTATTTTGAGGCCTTGCCCGTGGGCTTGATGAAATTAAAATGTGAACTCTCCTCACTGCACCATAGACGATGAACTGTGTATGCATGCTCGTATGAAGCACAAAAAAGATGCATTGTAAACAGTAATGATCTGGCAAGGTAAATAGGTAATGACCCTAGTGTACCCTCGACGCTTCTTTAAAACCAATAAAATTACACATTTTTGCTGGTGTGCAACATAACATAATTAAACTTTTCCGTGGTTCAGTTGGGCTGAAAACCATATATGACAGAAAATCACATGACAGTGTTAAAAAGAGCTTTGAAAATGATCAATTGTGATGAAATACCAAGAGAAAATGAAGTATATAAGCATTCAGTTATGTTGATACACAATGTTGCTAGTGCATAGTAGAAGTTTTATGCTAAATAAATGATGTTATGTGACTGTAGTGGGATTGTTAGCAAATATTCCTACAGAAGTGGTGGAAAAAAGATGTATATTCTCTATAGGTGTAGATATAGATCAGTGACGATGAAATTCCAAAAGTCCATCTTGGTGAAAAAAGGCATTCATTACATGCTTCCACTTTTGAAGGTGTTTGAGATTCACACTTGCAGGCAAGAATAAATGTGTGGTCTCATTAATTTTACGCATCCCCTGCGGATCCTCTTCCAGAGGAGCGCTAAAGCACCCAGCCTGGCCCGGCTAGAACCCACACACGCGCTTTATAACCATTCCACTTTGTGTTTCTGAAACCTTTGAGCTGGTCCCTGTAACAGGCTGCAATTCATTATTGATAAGTCTAGATTTCCCCGGCATTGCCATGTGTTTTCCAGTGCTGTTCCAGTGTGCTCTTAGTGTATGGCGCTGCTTGACAATGAGCAAGAAGTGAGAAGAAGAAGGCTCCGTACTCAGGCTCATTGACTTAATGAGAAGAAAGGCAAAGGCTACACAACAGGAACCAGCAGATGCGCTTATTTATTATTTACATGCAGCCTCTGACATCCTTTAGAGAGATATTCTCAGAGCTGTTGGCATCAAGGTCTACAGCTTAGCAGATGAGCTTCCACTGAGGGGGGCTGCCACTGAGAATGGGGCATGATGGAAAGAACACACAGGAAGAAGTACTACACTCCGGTCACCAGGGCAATGGACAAAAACAGTGGCAAAGACTCAATAATATCTCAGTAAATCACAGAAGCTGCAAATTATTGAGTTAAATTAGACAGTGCTAATGAGAATGTATAGTGTGTAATGTGTCATATATACTGTGTAATGTATACTCTGTAGTATGTGATAGGGTATATTGTATGCCATGTAGTATATGGTGTAGTATATACTGTAAGTTATGTAGTGTATAGTGTCTATAGTGTATACAGTACTATGCTGTGTAGTGATAAAGGTAAATAGTGTATACTGTATGCTTTGTTGTGTACGTAGTTTATACTGCATACTCTGTAGTGTTTAGTGTATACTTTATAGTGAATACTGTATGCTATGTAGTGTAGTGTATATTGTATACTCTGTAGTGCATCGTATATGCTGTATAGTGTATACTGTATACTCTAATGTCTAGCGCGAACTGCATAGTGTATTTTGTATGCCATGTAGTATATACTGTATACTGTGTGGCATATGGTGTATACAATACAGTATGTAGTATATAGTGTATCGTTTAAAGTGTATACTATAACTGTTGTAGTGTATAGTACCCTCTGGATGCTATTTGGAATATAGTGTGCACAGCATGGCATATGATATACACAATATACTTTATATACTGTGTGCTATATAGCATATAGTGTATGCTCTGTGGTGTATAGTGAATGCCTTGTAATGTGTGGCATATACTGCACAGCATAATATACTGTATGCTATGTAGTGCATAGTGTATGCTGATAAATAGCGCACTGTATAGACTGTGACCACCTTACACAGTCAATATGTGTAATGTTCCTATGTGTAGCCGCTTATAACATTCTAATGATAAAAATGTGGAAATAACTTCAGAATGAAAACTGTTTGGATAGTGGGGCAATTACACTGGCATCTTTTTGGCCAGTAGCTGCTGTGACACAGGTGAATTCATGGTCAACATGTTGCTTTAGAGACAACATGCAGTGTTTTGGAGAAAAAAAAAACAGCCCAAAACTTCCTATTTTTGGGGCCCTGTCAGGCTTGGGATGGTTATGTGACCTCTAATACTGTATACAGAAGTTGTTTAAGTAAAAATGCATTAAATAATGCTGATATTGCATAATCGCTAGTTTAAAACAAAAGTTGCAATTCACTTTAATAAAATGGTGTTTAAAAAGTGTCAGCCCATAAAATGTGAAACATAGACTTTTGGCACAAAATAGACATAAATTTTATGACGACACACAGTGTACATTCAGTTAGCTGCTCAGAATATCACAGCAGATGGGCTCTGTGAAATTGCTCTAGAAGGAGAGGAAGTAAAGGAGGAAAGTCAATATGGTCCTGCCAAGTTTTTCTTTTTTTTTGATCAAAAACAATTGTCTGTCAATGAGCCAATATGCAAATGATAGTGCTGAATTTAAACGTCCCATTAAAAGGGCCATAAACTGTAATTACATACCGAGACAAAGGAGGGAGGATGGAAGCCTTGGACATTAATCTGCTTGAGAGGGAAGCAGGGAAAAATCTCTCCAGAAGAGTCAGACACAAGGATGCTAATAAGATGCGACAGGGTTGTGCACATGTTCGCAGACTGGAATACACTGTTTTTCAAACAACTATTTTCCATAATATCTCACAGCAAATCTTACCTGTTGTATGAATAATAATCTTTGATTAAAATGAATATAAATGGGCAGTTTTCTGAAAACATTTACCTTTTAAACACAAAAGCTGGTTTTCATTTTAGGGCAGCCCAGCAGTGCAATATCAGTTAAAAAGATATAATTGTGTAATTCAGAAAAAAAACATAGAACATGCATAAAACTTCACTATAAAACCTCACTATATTTACCAACAACGTTGAGGCGTTATCACACTAATAAAATATTTGGTATGCTTCACGATAAAGTGTGAAATTAACATGGCAGATAGGAGAATAAGAAGCCTGTGGTTTATCGAGATAATCGAGATCCTTAATAAAATTAATTTTGTAGAATCTTTATAGACATTAGTCTGGAGCCTAAAGTGTGTATTTGCAGAGAATGGATAAAGGCCCATTGCTAAAGGATTTTGAGAAAAGTCAAAGCTAGTGTGATTTGTAACCCATTACAGCTGCTCTTCATTTTATGGAGTGTATTACACTAACTGCTTAGCTGTTCAATTTTAGAGTTTCAGGAGCAATTCATAATCAGCACAGATAAATGTCACTGTGAGAAATGGGATCCTAGCAGTTTAGAGAGCTGTTAGCGGCACAGCACTGGGACTCCTTTTGTGAATTAGCCTGTCTTCTGTGTGTAACGGAGATTGATGTTAGCAATCCAGGTGTGTGAGAGGCACAGATGAACCGAGCAGCTAATTATGACCTAATTATAATCCTAGTGTAAGTCCTGGGCCATCCCCAGCGCTGCTGTAGCTACATCTCAGTCTTAGCTGTCAGCAGTCTTACTTTTGGGCCTTAGTGGTGCAGCTAGCTGTTGATTAAGCAGATTTTGACTGTGAAGGTGCAAGGCCCGCTGATTGTTTTGTGATAATCTCTTAAGCAAAGATGATATAAAGGCTCAGCATCATTGCTTTGCCTAGGTCTCTGTTGTTAAACCCCTGCACCAATGTGTTCGCAGGCTAACAGGAAGCAGCAGGATTAGCCTGCTTCCTCTGGGAGCTAAATGCCCTGGCTGGGAGCTTGCTGTGGGTTTTTTCTGGAAAGCATGCTGTCCCTTTCTCTCGTAAAGGGCAACTCTACATGGGTCTTCAGGACCTGGGCCGAATTTGGAGCCGCGTACGCTGTGTGTTTAGGGGTCACAGATTGGGCTAGTTCTGCGAGCCCAGCAAGGCTCCAGCGCAGGGGGACGGACATCAAAGGGCTCCAAAAGAGAGAGAAGAAGAGACACTGCCATCAACCATCTGAACACACAGGTCTGTGGGCAAGCAGGTGCTCTCTCTCTCTCTCTCTCTCACACACACACACACACACACACACACACACACACACACACGCACGCACGCACAAACACAATTGCCACCAGCACAGCACGAAAGATGGTAGCATGAAATGAGAGGTTAGAGAATCCTTTCCATAATATCCTAAAAATAACACTAATTGCAGAAAATTAACCCCTTCATTCAACATTTAACCTACTAACCTTAGCAGCTGTTTGCTACGCCTATTGCAAGGCCAAATCTATACACTTTTATTGACTCATTTGTTAGAGTGTTGGGTCCCCTAATAAAAAAGCCAGATAGCAAAATAGTTTGGCACATTTACACAGTTTCCCTCCTTACCTCAAATGTAGACACTGGAGACATGTTTCGTGCCTGAGGTTTGCTACTTTACCCAAGACTGTTAGTGGCACCTCTGAGGTACCCTTGAGCAAGGTACTGTCCCCACACACTGCTCCCCGGGTGCTGTGTTCCTGGCTGCCCGCTGCTTCACTTGGTGAATGGGATAAATACAGAGGAAGAAATTTGTGCTGTTCACAATGTGTGCTATAGTGTGACAAAATGGTCACTTTACACTTTACAGCAGAGCTGTGAGGCTAATCAATAAGAAGTAATGGAAGCTTATGCAGAATAATCAGCTTTGCACAAACGACATGACATCTCAACCATGCAAACAAAAATTTCACAGTGTAAATTATACATAAACATGAATATAATTTAACGGCAAATTATATGTAAGCAATACTATAATTTAACAGTAGTTAAACACACCTAAAATTCTGAGTTGCTGTCTGTTCAGTCGGATCTCATAATGATCCAAAGATGCCAAGAGATTCACATTGTGTCAGATTTGGGGACAGAGTCAGAAGCCAACTTCAGCCTTGTTATCTTGTTATCTGTCTGTTGCACTCATGGATCAGAACTATTGTTATCGTTAGAATTACCCCATTACTAAAGCCAGAGAAAACTGGAATATCATGTGTTTAATAAAATACACCAGAGTTCTTTTTATATCAAGAAGAGCACAACATGCTCAAAGCCAGCTTCATCAATGTAGCTAACGCAAACATATTGTTAATTCTGATTGGTCCATTGACAGATCTGATGTCATGCATACTAAATTTAGACTCATCCAGCCCAAACCAGAAAGAAAAAAGAACTTATCACAGCAGAAGAACTGTAGATAATAGGTAAAAAAAAAAAATAATGATAAAAATGATTCGAGTAGCAACAAGTGTGTGATAATTTTGCGTGCAATGCTTTTCGGTGCTTATGCACTTCAAATGCTAGCTTCATTGGTTTGTTCCGTTCAAAACTAAAACATCACAATTTTTTTATTGAACAATGACTCTAAATAGTTTCTGACTAATAATGATTCTCAGTGCTGGATCCCCATCGTCAGGCTGGAGTCGTGAGCGTGTGTCTGGAAACGTAGCCCTCAGAGCCCAGGAACATTCATAACCCAGTAGGAGCATTCTCCCCTGCTGCTTCTACATTTCACTCCCCCTTTCTCACAGCGTAGATACGAACGGCTGCTCTTCCCTCTGCTTTGAGTCATCACTGCCACCTGATCCGACTCATTAAGACAACTCTGAGAAGCCAACGAAGGTAGAAGTCACGAAAAGAACACTGAGAGCATAAGACAGTTACAAGATGTACCCAGACGGTCGAAAGCAAGCTTGTGTATCATTCATAAAATTATATGTAAGCTCAGTTCAACCGATCAGGTTTTAGATTTGCGTGCCACCGTTGTGATTTCACCACTTAGGATAACAAGCCATGTCAGATATCTCTCATTGGTTTTTCATGCAGATGGTAGGATTTCTTTGTATCCAATTAAATTCAATACTGTAACCTTTGAATATCAGCTGGCTCAAACAGTAGAGGACACTTTGTCCTCTTTAAAAATGCTGATGTTAATTTTACACTGCAAATTGTCAGTTAGTTATTTCATGAAGAACTATTTTTCTGTGACCCAGATCAAGTCACGGTGTAACCTCCTTCCACAAAGTATAGGACTCCACATATAAGTCACATAAAAAGGTTTGACACATCATTGCTGACTGTTGCCAATTAATATGCAAGTGAATACTAATGATACTGTACATTGCACAGTCTGGTAGATAGTTAAAGGGGCCATATCATACATTTCCAACTCCCAATTATGACTTCAAAGTAATTAAATCTCTTATACATTCTCCTTTTTATCCTTTTGAATTAAACAGGCTCTTTTTACAATTTTTTATACCATCAAGACTGATATATGTAAACAACCTCTGTTCAGATTGGCTGCTCTAAATAGTGCTCATGCAGTTCCAACAAGAACAATTCTAACTTCAGTATGAATGGGGTCAACTGCTCAGGAGGATCGTCTTTAAACATATGTAGTATGTATGTTTAGAAGTGTACATACTACAGAAAACATCCACAATGCTGGTGGTTTTGATGCAGTGTGTAGTTTAAATGTCTGTGACATATCCCACCTAAATCTAATCCCATCTAAATAGCAATAAATCTTGTTTTCCTCTAAATTAACCTGCCTGTTTATTTCACTGGTTAATATTCTTATATATTGATATGATCATGTCCATTTATTGCATGAATATTTATGCTTATTTATAATTTAAAACATTTTGAGAACCTAGATGTCCTAAACCTTTGAATGACAATGTATCGTTTAGCTCTTTCTTGAATCTGCATGATAGGCGCAATTTCTGTGCTCCATACAAAAACCTCATTATGTATGATTATGTATGTATGCATGTATGTATGCATGAGGCACTACAGCATTCAGCACATGTCCATAGGACATTATTTTGATGTGTCTGCACTGTTAGGGGCTATAAAGCTCCAACATGCCTGACAGGAGGGGAATCATGTTCGCAAGAGCATAATAAAGTCTGAAAATGCCACATACGAAAGTACAGAAATGGAGTAAATGTGCCATCGCTCTTCCACTTTAGTGTTGAAAAACATCTTGCTGTAATGGGGGCATGTTCATTTTCACACTTGCTGGACTGATCCTTCAATTAAAATGGACAAAAGCAATGATAATCACTTCACTAACATGCAAAACGGATCCATGTCTATACTAGTTATGTCCATAATGGTCATTTACATTTCACATGCATCTCTGCATAATTTGTTATGCCACTCATTCCAAGACTAAGATGAAGCGTGAATGATGGCATGAGGTGCTCTCAGCTTTCGGAAAGGACGAGTGAAGAATTTGAAGGATTCTGATCTGCGTCTTTTTCCCCTAAAGGCCAAAGTTGTGTTTAGTGACCGAGCAGTTACGCGTCCTGTTTGAGTCACGGACTCACTCTTCATCATCTGCAGGAAAAAGAAAGGTCAGGAGAGGGATTTTGACAGTTTTCGGGCTCTGGGCCATGTTTACCTCCAAAAGCAGACTGAGACACAGGAGCGGACCTCGCAGCCCATGCTCTAGAAAAAAGATCGAAATGTCTTTGAGTGTATGATGACAGGACTGCAAGGACGCAACGATAAAAAGACAGGACAAATGAACTTCAAAGCAAAATAATCTGTAAAAACGTTATTTACTTTGGGCTTGATCTAGCAAATAAGAAAATCACCGTGCAATTTGTCCAGTGGTGTAACTATGTCTCATGCCACAAGGGGGCAAAAGAGGGCATCACATACTTAACAAGATCTCCTCATCCCCCTCAGTTTTTGGACTTCAATTTTCCTGTTCAAGTAAAATAGCTAGATAGCTATAGACTCTGAATATTATGTTTTTACACTGTCGCTGGTACTATAGTTAGATAATGAACCTTCTTGAATTGATAAAGTGTCTAGGTGCTGTACATTTGACCTTACCTCGCTAATGAAACTGAAAATGCCAATTATTCAAGTGAAATTTAGCATAGAAAAACAAAACCCTTGGCAAAGATCATCATATGAAGCCACTATGATGGATGCTTTTTTCTTTTACCTTGTATTGAATAAACATGTAACACAATTAACAAACTAAACCATTTTTGTGTTAGAGAATACACACCGGAAATGAAATAAATGACAGAATTTTAATTGATGCCATATTTTTTCCAGATCAAGTTGAGGATATCACTCACTGTGGGTAAGAAAATATGGAATCCTCACCAAAAAAAATCACAATCAATACAACGCTGCTCTTCCTCAAGCCTGACCTCTATAAGACATGGATTGCACTAATGAAAAACTATTCCAACTTTCTCAGTTGACAGATCAATTTTGCAAGATGGAGTCTCATCATAGGCCATTTTTAAAATTTGGATTGAGATTTGAGGTTTTCTGCTGGCCATGTCATTAAGAGATCTGCCATTCCTGTAGAAAAGCTTTAACACTCTGTACTCTGTGGGTTCATTATTATCCTGAAAAATTACTTCAGCATTACCAAACTTTCAGTGCCAAGGATAATCCATAATGCTAAATCTTCACCCCCATTCATCCTGTCCTGGCACCAACCCTGGGCATATCTACTGAGAAAGGGGCCAATCATCCTAGAGCCCAAGACACAGGGATAACTCTTGTGAATGAACCAATTAAAATCTTTGTTATGTCCCTCATATTGACATTGACACAACTTTGACACACTGAAAGATCCAGTTTCTGAATAACATGCATCACCAGCTTCCATCAGAACTGCACACAGAGATGTGACGCCTGCTTGTCTCACTTTTATTCATACTGCAAACTAATCATTTTTACAATATGTGACAAGATATATTCATTATCTGGGTAATTATCCTGGTTCCCATGACACTGGGGTGCCTGTGGTGACTGGGCCGATTTACATCCTTGTTGGGCTGCTCTTAAAGATACTAATGTAACTGTACACCTCTGACAGACAGAAAAATCCAGTTTCTGAATTAAATTCTTCACCAGCTTCCATCAAAACCACACACATATCTATGACATCTGCTTATCTCTTTTTGATTCACACTGCAGACCCACAATTTTCACAACATGCAACATGAAATATTATATATTATATGGACATAAGTATTGAAACACCTGACCATTACACCAACAGGGACCTTAATGACACTGCATTCATATACATAGACCTTAATATGGAGTTGGCCCCCCTTTGCAGCTATGACAGCTTCCACTCTTTTAACAGCTGTTCCAAAAGATTTTGGAGTGTTTTTGTGGGTATTTGTTCCCATTCATTCTGTAGAGCATTTATGAGGTCAGGCACTGATGTTGGACGAGAAGACCTGACTCACAATCTCCAGGTCTTCCACACCAAACTCATCTAACATCTTTATGCTTTGTGCATTAGGACAAAGTCACGCTGGAATAAAAAGGGTGTTGTTCATAATGTCTTTGTATTCTAAAGCATTAAGATTACCCTTCACTGGAAGTAAGGTATGGAATGCCAGGAGTGCCATTATTATATATATATAAATATGTCATTAAATACATAATTAAATGTGTCACTAATTGTTTAAAATGGGAAATACACTAATAAATATTTACTTAAATGTGTCATTAAATCTTTATATAATCACTTAAAGTTTTTATTTCCAATTTTAAATAATTAAAGCCACATTTAAGTAATTCTGTTTTTATTTCCCATTTTAAAAAATGAATGATACATTTAATGATGTATTTAATGACATATTTATATATATAATATGGCACTCCTGGCATTCCATAGTAAGGGGCCACTGAATTCAATAATTAAGAAGGAGTTGTGGATTCAGTCACATGCAAATGTTTTTTGAGAACCGAACTCCCCACAATTACACAGAAACTGCAAATATCCTCCGACGTTTTTTGCTTTGGCAATAAATACATTTGAATAAATATATATTTTAATAAATATATTTTTTCTGGATGTTTTCACATAGATGGGACCCGTTCACATCGCCACAGTGTCCCAATACCTTTGTCCCGCGACCTTCCAAGTTGCATATCTCAGTAGGGAAAGCACCCAGACATTCTACAGTTGGGTAGATCTTCAGGAGACCTTTCCAACGAGCCCTCATTTGTATTTTTAGCCCGAGTAAATCAGATTATATTATCCGAGAACCGTTCACCTCACACGTTGTCCCAATACTTTTGTCCTGAAAACACAACAACACATTTTTTCACGATACGCAAGTGCTCTTGGAGCATAACCCCCGCGAAAAGTGGGGAATTACTATATAATGTTAACTTAAAGGTTTAGGTTAATGTTAGACATAGCATGCTTTGAGACATAACAATAGTGAATGAATAACTATGGAATCAAAAAGAAATGGACCTTGTCCATTATCATGCATAACTGTACGTCAACAGTGTCAGAAACCACAGAAGAAAATCTATTGTAGCTTTAGCAACTTCCCTGGAAAGTTATTAGCAAGATTATTATTTAGTGTTACAAAATGTACAAATAAAAAGCAAACTTTGGACGATAAGCACCATTCGTGGTGTTTATGGAAGCAGTGCTTTTTTAGTGCAGAAGTTTGACACTAGACACCCATATCGTTCCCATGGCTCTTCCAAACCGCATCTCTCCTCCAAAGAGTGCTGTCCTGGCGGTTTTTAATTGTGCCCATGGTGATAATCTTCCTTACTTTCATGTAGATTCTCAGCCATGCCTCAGTAAAAACATCAAGCTCTAAATGTTTAGAGCCTCAGCGGCCCACAGTCTTAGCTGAGGATAATATAACATGCATATAAACCTTACTGTGCTCGAATGCCCAATAAAAGCACCACTTAGCAACACAGGGGTGAACCATAATACTGGAATTTGGCTTTCAATCACAGATGTGTTTGTGGCAGCCATAATCGGGGATCCCTTACTGTTCAGCTCTTCATGTTCCCAGTAGAAGAAATGTTCACCACGTCCCTCTAGTTTTAGATCCTGAAATGACTAGCCAGTCGGTCAGCCATATAAAAGGCTGCGCAACTTAAGCTCAGATGTTCTCCTTTGAGAGAGCTGGCTCACTCTGCAAGGCTGGGCAGTCACAAATGTTTGAAAGAAGCGAGAGTATAAAAACTCACATTTCAAAATCTGAGATTTGAAATGATTGAAGTCTAAGAGAATCTGCAATCACACATTACACATTTCCATATGATGATGTACAGGGTAACAGGAAAGCAGGGACAATCCGTAACCTTGATAGAAACTGTGGGCCCCACCATCTTTGATCTAGCTAAGCTGCAGAACCAATTAATTAAATATTCTTTATATATCTTTATATATCTAGTATTTATATCTATAATTAAATATTCTCTATATATAATATAATTTTTATATATCTAGCTAGTGTAGTAGATGGGGTGGATTTAGCTCAGGGGGTAGGATACTTGCCTCCAAACCAAGAGGTTCCAATCTGTACTCTGTTCGAATGGGTTCAAATCCTACCTTCAGCACCACCAATGGGTCAACAAGACCCTTAACCCCAAGTTGCTCCAGGGAGACCGTAGTTAGGGAATGGAAGTTGCTTTGGATGAAAGCGTCTTCTAGATGCTGCAAATTATTGTTTTAGGTATAGCTAATCATTTTTGCAGTTGGAACAAAACCCTGGGTTTCCAACACAGAGCTGCTTTCGAGTTCAACTCTGCAGTGAGGTAAATCCTGAGGAGCAGAGTTTGAACTAAAGAACTCTGCAGGAGATGAAAAAAACAGCCTGTTAGATCTCCAAGAGCAAGGTTCTGCACTCCCCCTTCAGGGAGACTCACATGGTGTCCAGTTCTTTCTGTTCTGCGTCCATCTTCATCTCAGTAGGAGATGAAAAGTTTTATCTCATCTATCTGTTTCTAACTTTCTCTTTCACAGAAACACATAATGAAGCGAGTGTAGATTCAGTCCACTAGTCTCAATGGAATGAATGAAAACATTGTGTTGGAAAGAAAACTTCTTATTGTAAAGATTTCCTTTATTTGCTCCATATCCATTTCTTCTGAACTGTATTAATGAGGAACTCGACTCTTCTTTGCTGTAGTATCAGTCTCTTCTGGGAAGAATAGAGTGCTGGATGTCATTGGAAATCAAATCTCAAGGCTGATAACTTGACAAAAATGTAAATGTAAATTAGTATTAGTATAGCTATAATTTAACATTTTATTTACTTATTATTCACATAATTTGTGAAACATTGAATAAAAATAGCTTTGAGGGAATAATTTTACATATTTAAATCCACACTGTATATGAAAATAATAACCAAAATGGTTAATATAGCAAGTGTTTCCAAACCTTTGAATGATAGTGCATAGTATAGCTTACATTTTATACATATGCATGCATATTGTGCTCCATCACCATGCACCTTCCTTTCCCTTGACTTCCCACTTCTCTATGACTTGCGTTGTTCTTCTCTATGGCTTATGTATTGTTGGGCTAGGTGTTGGCTAATTATTATTTGACAGATGTCGAATAGATGCTCTGATTGCAGTATCTTGGTTAAATAGTTGACATGGATTTAAGCTGTTTATCAGGTAAGAAACAGTCATGGACTTCTAAAGCACTGATGTACGTCGCTCTGGATAAGAGCATCAGCTAAATGCCGTAAATGTAAATGTAAATGAGTCAAAAGAATAGGTTAGTGTTTATGCTCACACTTTTCACATCACCCCTATATTTCTATAGAGTACCACCATCTGTCATAATAGCCACACTTACCACAGAATATTATGGATATTTTTAGTTAAAAAAATGTTTGCATTGTCTTTTTAAAAATTGATCAACTTTAAAAATGTCGTTTTTTAGAATATAGCCATACGCAAACATTTCAACATTCCCTCATTGTTGTATTGATTTCTAAATGAAAAGACATTAAATCATTCTCTACGGGAAGTCTAACACACATAAATATGCCATCTGCGACTTTTAGTACCCAATTTTATGTTTAATTTTTTGCTAAATTCTGTCAGTGTCTTTGACACCCATTTCTAAACTAGCGTTTATATACAACAGACAAACATGTGTATTAAAATTGTAAATTTGTAATACAACCAAACACAGTGTTAGAGACTGAGTGTTACAGGTCCCTCTGGTCTCCTGTAGTCCAAACCCAGGGCTGGGAACCACAGCCACAGAGGAACAACTTTGGGTTCTCTGGGGAACCTTTCAATAGATGGCTCTTTAAAATATCTACTTATAGAACAGTGAAATGAGCTTGGGGTCTAAAAAGTATGCATTTTATCCTCCAAACATTTGTCAGAATGTTAAAATATGTAGGCTTATTGGGAAGACCTTCTGCATGGGTAACTTGAACAGATGGTTCAATCCCAGGGTTGGAGGGAGTTTCAGAGGAGGCTCTTGGTCCTTTGACTGACCAGTGGCTTGAGTCCATTGTGAAATTATTTTATTGAAGCAAAGCAATACTTCAGATGAACAAAAGCATCAATTAGGTCTTACTTTAGCAGGCCCATATCATGGAAAACTCAGTTTTCCAAACTATATACAACAGTTTAATGTGGTATGATACTATTCCAAATAGGGACAACCAAGCTCTAAAATAAGCTAATTTTTGATTCCATTGTTCTTGTGACATCACAAAAACCAAGTACTACGCCTTGTTTAGCCCCTCCCGTTCATACTAAAGTTATGAGGAGTGTTTCAGCCCAGTCCACTTTTTGAATGAAGCACAAAATAAGGACATATATATATATATATATATATCCAGATATATTCTAGGGGATAAGGAAATGTTGATGAATTGTGTTTTCTACACAAAAACACAGACCTGGAACTCAAGGGAACAAATAAAAAATCAAGAAAAAAACTGCAGCAGTAGACAGGCCCTTTAAATCCAATTCCATAGTTTGTGGTGCAGGGTGTTTAACGTCTCAGGCTTAAACTGGACTTACAAATACAATCTCTACTGTCCAAGAACGCCCAGGTCTTATAGTTCTTAATTATTCTTACATAGGGGTCCAAAACAAAAGGTCAGTTGATGAAAGTTTATTTCCCAAACAAGATGAACAGATCAAGACGTGAAGTGTTTTTTGTTTTGTGTTTACAATCTCTGGACACTTTATTGGAGACCCCACTGGAGCTCCACCTTGCTGTGGCCCATCAGTTGATGCACAATTTGTGTATGCAATCTTCTAGCCCTTAAACATCTGCTCCTGATCACAGAGCCCCTTTTGTCTGGATGTATTTTGGATGGTGGACCAATCTCAAGCTAGGAAAGCCTCTGACATACAAACACACTACAATATCACTGCTGTGCTACAAATGGTCTACCGCCGATCTGGTTAAAAGCAGTCCTATGGTCAGAAACTGACAAGTGATTGACAGGGTTGAGGGTAGCTAAAAACTGTGCAGCAACAGATGGGTACACCTACACTAGATGGACAAATGTATAGGGACACACTTTTTAATTATTGAATCCCTGTGGTCCATTCCTTCCAGTGAAGGGGAATCTTGATAATTCAGCAGACCAAGACATTTTGGACAACGCCATGCTTCCAACTTTGTGGACACAATTTGGGGAAGAACCTTTTCTATTCCAACATGACTGTCCCCCAGTGCATAAAGACCTCAACCCCATCCAACACCTTTGGAATGAACTGGAATAGAGATTGCAAGCCAGGCCTTCTCATCAGTGCTTGATCTCATAAATGAATGGGCACAAAACTCCAAAATCATGTGGAAATCCTTCCAAGAAAAATGGAAGCTGTTAAAGCTGTAAAGGTGGGACCAATTCCACATTAAAGTCTATGTATTTGAATGCAATCTCATTAAAGTCTCTGTTATATAATGGTCAGGCATCCAAAAACCTTTTGTCCATATAGTGTATGCACACCTATATAGTGGTAGGTGGTGCTATTAAAGTAGCCAATGAGTGTAGCACTAGCCGCGGTTACATCATTTTTCATATGGGCCAGCCATGTACAGGGTTTGGACAAACAAAACTAAGAAAGTGGTTACATTCCTTGTGTTTATGGCATGAGACTCATATATACATTCAAGTGATTTAAGAATGCCAGATATTGCTATAGGCGGAAAGAAGAGCGACATAAAGAAACTATTTATGCTACTTTGCATTACTAAACATATACTTTTGTAGACTATTATAGAGAGTCAACGTCAAGCACTATACAAATCACAATCCGTGCAAAATATGCTCTTGTATACAAAAAAAGTATATAAAACAATAACCTACACCTACATTGCATTTGTCATTTGAACACGGCTCTTTTACAACACTTTACACACACTGTTTAGGGTTTCTTGGGTAAAGAAAAAAAAGGTTCATTCACTCCTGAATCAAAACACAGACAGAAAACACAGGGTACATATTGGTTATAATTTTGATAAACAGCAGAATATGAATTCCTTTGGAATAAGTCCTCTGGTAAGTGTCTTCTCAAGATTGTGGTATCCTTAACTCTTGTGATCTGAAGATCTGAAGTCTTCAACCCAGTCCTCGAGCCACTCCACATTTTTGTTCTGTTTAGTTCACTAACACACCCTAGCAACATAATACCCATCTACAACCCTTGACTACCTGGATCAGGTGTGTTTAAAGCTGGAACAAAACAAATCATGGAGTGAATGAGTCCCTCAGGACCTAAATAAAAACTCCTAATCTAGAACACTGGTCACTAATCCTGTTCTTTTAGGTCCACAGTCCTGCAGAATTTAGCTCCAACCCCTTTATAGCACACCAAACTAAGCAAATTATTTGTGTGTTCCTATTGTAGCCTGTACTAAGTCGTATAATTTGAATCTAGTGTCTGTATTAAGTATATTCAACTTTAGCACTTGTAGACAGGCCTACATAGCAACTGAAACTGCCTGATGCAAAATGTAGCACACTAATGTATATAATACGGGCTAAACTAATAATCGAAAGCAGTTATTATTTATTTGCTGAATAAATAAAAGATCAGTTTGGGCATCATTTTGTAAAAAAAAAAAAAAAAAAAAACCCACTGGCTGAAATCACAGCCTCCAGACGGTTACTATAGACAGATAACAGACTTTGTCTTCTTTATCCGTTTCCCCACTTTTCCTAGCAGAATGCTTCTATTTCACAAACATTTGTAGGTTATGTTACATGCATAGCATGTGTAAGATCCAAGTCTGGGGGCAGTGAAGGGCATTTCAAAACCTGTCTTTCATCTCTTAAAATAGTCTGAGGTCGATTTAGATATATGTTTTCATTGTCTTCTTGTAATATCCAACCTCTTTTCTACTTCAGTCTCTTTTCTGACTGTGGCACATCAGCTCCAATTATCTGGTGAATATCACATCTTTCACCATGCTTAACAGTTGGCTAAGGTTACTTTTGTTGAAACATTGATATTTAGTGTCAGAGTGTTCTATTTTTCTTTCATCAGACCCCAGCACACAGTTCCAAAATGCTTAAAAAATGCAGAAGAGCATCACTATGTCTATTCCAGCCTAATTTTCTTGCTGGTCCTTGACAGTGATGTGGGGTACTTTGTATAACTGACCAGCCTATGAACAGTTCTGCAGCTTGTTAAGTTCAGCAAATAAATGGTTATCACACATTAAACTTTGCATAAATGTAACATATTTGAGTTTGTTTTATGCAGATCTAAGACTGCTGGGAACCCCTCTACATGTTGCGAGTTGTACTGGAGAGTCCTGAGGATTGATTTGAAAAACATTCAAAACCGAAAAGGAGGAGCCACTCAAAAAAAGCATTTCAAAATGCTAGCTCCAATATAATCTACAAACTTTTACCTTAAGATGTATATTGGTGTCACAATATTACTTCCTGCTACTTTGCATACCAACATGGCAAATGTTTGCCTCAGTAAACAGTATATACTATATAAATACACTGTTCATTAAACTGTTAAGAAAGTGAATGTTGTTCATTGCTTTTTTAACCAAATCAGCAGTTAGCTAAAATTTGCAAGCTAAAGTTAATTGCCCAGTTACTATGGCAACATTTCCTTAGTTGCTTACAGCAAATATCCATATCGAAATGATGTCATATAGAAACACAAGAAAGACAAAGTCATCTGACATGCATTTTAAAATTTGAAAGGTTCTTTGATGGCTCATCTTCTTAATCTATATTTAGACCTCTGAGGTCACATCATCATTCTGTAGCCTAATGCCTATATTAGGAATTCCTGGTCAAAGCACTTTTTACTCTATGGGAAAAATGAATGCAGTTTGTTGTGGCCTGCAATAAGCAAAAATGTTCCGAAGCTGACACATTTTGACCTGAACGTCAATGAATCCTTAAAAAAACAAGGTCATTAAGGAATCAAAATCCAAAAATTGCTACAGAGGTTAGCAGTCAATCGCCTATGTCATCATCAACACCATCTGTATTTGGAAACTGTTTTTTATCTAGTTTTCAGGCTCATCTCATCTTGTGACCAGTGGACTGGACATTATTGATGTAAAGATCTGATTAATGCAAGGGACTGATGTAAGAGAAGACCTTGATGTGTGAAGGCCTTGATGTTGGTGTCTACTGCGTGGAATAGGTCTGTGAGAATTTTGACAGAGACAGAAAGGATATGATTGAATAAAGAGTATGAATTAGCAATAGAATAGTGTTAATCAGCAAGCCCTCAGGGGAACAATGGTGATCAATAATCCCATTGGGGGAGATGAGGTTGAGCTGGCAACGTAATTACAGGAATCTTCTCAAAGCTAACACTGCTGCATAATGAACTCATATTGTATGAACGTCAAACAAACCAGCAAGCGCTGTCAAATAGTCTCATAGTTTAGTCATGGTTTGCTTTTACTCAAAACTGTAAGTGTAAATCTCATGGATTATCACTCAAGCATGGCGTCATTTAGAGTGGGGACGTTGGGAAGAGGTCCTCACCACATTCTGTCCATTTGTCCTCATTATTTTGAAACCCTGTCCCCCATATCAACAAATACAATCCCACACCCTGATGACAAACATGATCACAACCAACCCTCCAAAGGGATTAGATCGCACCCCCTTTCTTATACACAAAAAATGATGCTAGCACTGCACAGTAGCAACTTATACGAGAGTCTGCTGCTTGTTTAAATCACTACTATCTTTATTAGCCAGTATGGCGCTCTCTAAATAGCAGATTTTGCAAGCTTCATCAATAATGCTAATGCTGGTAACAGTGAATGAAAACCTTTAGTCACTTATTAGCATTATTAAAACGATACTGAGCTAACTACTAATTTCTATTCAGTGATGTAAGCATGGATGAACTATTCCTGGGTGAGCAGACTACCTAAAGGGATACTAACTAAAACGAACTGGCAGCTAAAAGGCCCAGTAATGTACAACAGAAAAACAACCAGAATTGAGGACTTAATTTCATTGCTCCGAGAGGTTCTGTTTGTAAAGTGTGTAGTAGGAGCATCGTTGGTGATTGACACTGAATTTATGTCTTTTATGTCTCTTATGTCTTATGTTCTGTTTGCGAAGAGGGTATTCAAGTAAACATTTCATTGTGCTCTGTACACTGTACTTTGTACATATGACAATAAACCTCAACTTCAACTTCTACTTTAACTTTAACTTCAAAACACTTGTCGCAATGGGAAGCTGGCTAGTACAAATCAGCTCAGGACTCCGGACAAAGTGCCCACATTTTTTCTTTCATGTGACATCATTTCATGGCACAAGACTGTTAGCTTGCTTGTAGGGTTGCAGGAATATCTACAGTTGAACTCCTAAGATACAGTGACACTGAGGAGTAATTATATACATAGGACACGTCTGCATAGGACAGTTCATTTTACTACACTGCAGCTATTTTGGAAATGTAATAAAATGCTTATATAAAATGACTCAGGCTACAAAATGATGTACAACTTTAGAGGTCAATGGCAGCCTGCATTCCATACAATTGTGAACACACTGCTTGTGCTAAAACAGGCTAGACAGAGTCGGGTTGGAGGTGAAATGTGCAAGAAAGTGGACCATTTGTAGAATTATTCACCACTGTTTGGCAGTGCAGGGAAACTAGAGTGGAAACACTAGAAAGCCGGAGAAAGTGGAGTATTTCCACCCGCCCATCAGATTTCCTCGCTCCAGCTTCAGATAGAGCCTGTCTTCTCGCTCCAGATGCAGCAGCACACCATTACTCGCAGCCTCGCGTGTCACATCCTGATCACCCGCAAAGGCGGAGATTATCGGGTATTCGTTGTGCATCAGGTTCACCTAATAATGATGGAAGAATAAATTCGTTTTAATACAAGAGTGAAACCAGCACAGGCTTAAGGTAATAATTACCAGTGCTCTTACTTTCTCCCTCTTTCTCTTTTTTCTCACACACACACGCACACACACACACACACACACACACACACACACACACACACACACACACACACACACACACA
>JBBPCW010000039.1:19453883-19467578 GCA_037974425.1 Phenacogrammus interruptus | reverse complement strand
TGTGTGTGTGTGTGTGTGTGTGTGTGTGTGTGTGTGTGTGTGTGTGTGTGTGTGTGTGTGTGTGTGTGTGTTTTATACACAGATGATCACACACAGCAATACTGAAGTTGATGCTTTTTCTGGAGGCAGTGTCCTGAGGTCCAAAGGAGTGGCGCAACAGAACAATAGCATCAATAACAACAAATAAAATTGAGATAGAAAGATTATTTTTCTTACAGCAACAGTATTCCCACTATGTGCAAATATCTGTCTAAACTCCATTTTTATTTTATTACATCATTTCATACCTCTCTAAATCTCAAAACCAATAACGTGTATATATTGTGTATATGTGTGTGTATATGTACACACAGTGTCTTACTCTGTTTGGAGCATAAGTCTCTGAGTCTCTCACTCTCTGTTGAACACCTGTCCCTCGCCCCCTCCCTCAGCCCTCACTGCCGCCAGACAAAAGAGCACAAACTGATTGGCTGGAGCTGAAGCCTGCTGCACGCAGGGCGCCTCATTCACATGCAGATGATGCACTATATAATCACATTCAAGCCTCAAACACACATACACACACTCCTGCGCACGGACCGAGCCACGGCTGCCCGGGCCCCCCGTCCCCCACCCTGTGACATCATGGCCCCCTTTAGGAGTGGATTCAGTCTGGAAGAGGAAACAAGCCCGGGAGGAGACAGGAAGGTAAGAGGGAGATCAGGTGATATCAGGTACACTCTTACAAATGATGGTGCCAAAAAAGGTTAATTGGAACGTTTCCAGGGTTCCCTGAAGTTCCTTTCCTCAGATGTTTTTTTAAAGAGCCAGCTTTACTATAGGAGATGTTCAAATGTGAAGGACCTCCAAACAATAGAAGGATGGACAACATCTTGGCCACTGTAAACATTAAAAGACACTCGGGCAGATAAATGATCAAAAATATCTGGATTTTTATTAGTTATTAAACCAATTACACTATATTACAGAAAATACCTGCCCCATTAATAAAGCTCACTCATTGCAAAGTTCAAATAGTTTAACATGTGCAGAATGATGGTAAACTACTGCACATTTAGAACTGTAACAGCAGCCATTGTTTTATAGTACAAAAATTAAAACTGAAACCCCTATCTGAGGTAAGAAACGTTAAGTTGTCGTTGGCTTCACAGAATTTATAATTTATCAACGTGCATTGCTAAAAATATTAGATTTTAAAATGAAAGGGAGGCTTCTTTGTAACAAGCTCTGGTAAAAGACAAATGGTCGCAAGGAAAAAACACTTCAGATGTCAGTTTTGTTGATTTTAAATACTTACTGTGATTACATTACATAATAAAATTATAAAATGTATTATTAATAAAATTGTTATAATAATTATAACAAAGTGAGTCAGGGGTCGCTTTTTAGTTCAAATGTCCAAGTATATAAAATGTATATTACAGCCATACTTATAAACTGAATATAAATGAATAGGTGACTACTATAAGTGTGCAAAAAACTGATCCTAAAAAAGTAAATAAATAAATATTAGGGAAGCAGTTTTTTTTTCAGATTTTATATTTTATTAATATTGGGCGGAGGTGGCATCATGGGCATGCAACCCTGTACAGCTTGTTTTTACTCCAAGTCACTCTACATATAATTGGAATGTGGACTTTTAATAAAGTAAATAACAGGTGGAATGGACTGTAAACGTTTGGCTGACAGATATTGAATATACTAAGAAGCTTGTCTGCTGTGTTTTAGCCTGTTTTACTAGTGCTGAGGTCATTATTTGGTTTTAATGGACTATTTGGACTATAATGGACTATTTATCAACAACTGTACCACTTTACTTGAACTTGCCCTGCCTCTACAGACACGAAAGCCATTGGTGGAGAAGAAAAGGAGAGCGAGGATTAATGATAGCCTGCAGGAGCTTCGCAACCTCATCACTGATACAGAGGTTGGAGAACCAGCTTTTTTATTTTTGGGAGAGCCAAATTAAACACCAGATCAGAATTTATAAAGGATTTTTAAGACTTTTAAAATCCTTTATGAAGCGTCTGGAACATTTTAACTAAACTATTTGTGCATGAAACATATATAAAGAAGTTCATGAGATTTTGCTTTTTCTCCAATTTGCACACAGTTGAATCCACAACATTCAAATAATTTTAGAGAACCTTACAAATTCAGAGTTGCTCAAAGTTGTGGTGAATGCAACCAGGTGTCTGAAGAGTTTAATGTCTGAAAGCTCCCTCACACAAAGTCAGTACATCAAATGATCACAAATACATTGCCTGATACCTGACATTGTATTACAGCCGCTGTGACATAAGGTTTTGGGCTCAAATGAACTTTTTAATCCATTTATGGCACACATGCATAGGGTGTGTAGGGTACACACTATTTAACATTTTTCCACGTTATATATACAAACACTCAGAATGTTCACTGGTCAGCTTGGATAGTAAAATGGCTCCTATCACCACCATTGTAAAGAAATGGCAAGGTCGTCTATAATAAACCCTGATTTTGTTTAACCACAGAAGTTTGTTTTACGCAGAAGTTTAAAAAATCATTTTTTAATCTTTTTTAATGCAACACTTGGCATTTTGGTGTCTTTTGCTCATAAAGTCCTCTTCAGCATAAACAAGAAGTGTCTTTGTTAACTGAATGTAACCTATTTCTAAATATTGGCTTTCTTTAAATGTACAGTTGCAGGCAAAAATTGAGAATGCCGAAGTTCTGGAGTTGACGGTGAAGCGGGTGGAGAACATTCTGCAGAATCAATCTCACGGTAAAACAAGAGCAAATCCTGAAGGCTGTCTTTAACCACATACATTCTGTTACTCATTGAAATAATGGAAGCTAACTTTTAGCGTTGTGCAAACTTCCTTAATAATCACTCAGTTCCCTCAAATCACGTTCAATTATAAAGTAATTTCAAACAGACTGTGGTGTCTGATACTGTATGTTATACTGCTAGCTATAAAATGGACAAACGTTGGCTATGTAACATTGCTATACATGTTAAAAGCAGTATCAGCAGACATCTTGAAATCTACATTTTTGTCTTTTTTTATGAATAACAGTAATAAAAGTCTCCAAAAATAGTCCAATTGTAGTTTATCAGCGAAGACATGTTTGGTGTCTAAAACTTAAAACCAAACACGTCTCATCAACTACATCTGAGTTACATAAATAAATTAGATTTTCATGAAATTATTCCTTTAATCAAAAGCTAGGATTTCATGGTTAAAATGTGTGTGTTTGGACTGCAGAGGCTGAAACCGTGAGTCATGAGGCTAATGAGCGCTTTGCTGCTGGCTACATCCAGTGTATGCATGAAGTTCACACTTTTGTGTCCACTTGCCCTGGAATCGACGCTGCGGTCGCTGCCGAGTTATTAAACCACCTGCTGGAGTGTATGCCCTTACACGAGGAGAGTCTTCCAGAATCACTGCTGGACCTGATGGCCGACCAGTCAATGACATCCGCCACACTGAGCCCAACCGGAGCAGTCAATGAGGCATCAGCATCTCTTTCCCCAACCTCCTCCTCCTCCTCCAATGAAGATCTGTGCTCAGACACAGAAACCGATGGAGAATCGAGTCCAGCTCCAGCTGAAGGGGAACGGGTCACTATTACATTCAACACATCGATGTGGAGGCCATGGTAGAGGATTAAAGAGGCAAAACACACAATTCTAACACATCAGCCACCCTTTTACGTACGCTTAAATACCTGTGAAGTCTACGGAGAGAAATGGACCCACTCCACAGGAAATATCTTCCCTGTCATAATAAAAACTCGTAACTAATTTCATAATTTATTATAACACCTGTTATCCCTTCTTTGGACCTTTTACTGGTAAAATGAATAGACCAACTACCATTTTCACATGGAGGCCACGCAGTGTTATTGTTGCACAGCATCACTCCTATGAAGACCCTGAGGACTGTTGTCGCCCCCTTGTGAAGACACTCCTAAATGTGAGCAAGTGACTGAGAGGTGTAGAAACTAAGTCCTGAAGAGCTTTCCATCTGAAAACACACCCAGTCCTTTCACACTCCAGACAATTATATATACATAATAAACAAAACAAAGATATAATTTAAAAAAAAAAATAGGAAATTACAGCAACATAGGGCAGATTCTATTATACCATTTGATTATATATATAAATGCAAAACTTTGTAATTCTGTCATTATTTTTATATGCACTCTACTGGGGTTATTGTTGTCTCTGTCGAATCTTGCAAATCTTAATTTCTTTTAATTAGATATTTTTTAACCTTATATGTAAGTGGCCGATGTGAGACGAGTTATGATCTTTAGAAATGTAGTAAGGAAATGCTTGTTAGTTATCAGTTACTGTTTCTAATGAGATGCTACATGAGTGTGAGCCATAATAAGAACTCTTAGCTTTGAAGATATTAGACTAGTTTCTCTCACTTTGGGTCATTTTAGTTTGTGTGAATAGAATACATTTTTTTAAATTCCCCAACATAAGGCATTTATCCTTTGTTAGTAGAGGGAAGATTTGATTACATATTTCTTTCTTATCTTGTGGTTTATAGATAATATTAATGATGAAAATAGACATATAATTAGCCTTTGTTCTGTTGTTAAATCACTATTTATGGTATTAAAGCTATTTGAACAGTGTTCAGTGTTCGTTGTCTGGTAAATGCTTACTGGAGCTCACTCTTTCCAGAATGTGATACTGATTTGATCCAGATGAGGTTTACATTAAAATTCGTCAGTGATAAAGAACAGTATGGTTAAAAACTGATAAAAGATCAGAGGTGAAAAATACACATAGTGGGGAGCTTGTATTTGGCTACTGCATCCTTACAGTACCATTCTGGAATATTTATACTTTACTTTTTGTAGTATTACTGAAAACGAATAGTTGTTTTTTTTGCTCATTTTTGATTAAATGAACACATTGTACACATTTTCATTTAGACCTGGTAAAGACCTCAAATCCATGCTTTGAATGTTTTGTCCATCATTAAGGAGTGTATCAGTCAAGAGTGCTTTCTGAATGAGGTGCAATACAGGGCAGCCAATCAGAAGACAGACTGATTTACATATGTCAGTTTTAAAAGCATAGTAAGTCAAACATTGTTTCTCAGGCAACAAAATGTAAGTTTAAACGAATAGAGGTTATTTCGGGGGAATAAACCAACACAAATGTCATAAGTGGGCCACAGGTAATATCTGTTTTTGTCTCAAGGATGAAGAAAAAGTGGCAAAAACGTTTTCAGTTCCTGCAAAACACGGCTACACAGACAAATGGTTTATGGGTGAGAAATGGCTGGGTGTTAATTAAACTATGACTAAGGTGTAGAAAGAAAGACCATGTGCTCCATGTTTTGTGCTGAATGAGTGACGTTTGTATCAGACAGCCAAAACGAGGGATGCCTCACCTTCGACCTTGTTCATCAGTCTGAAGCTGTGTGGGTTTGGCTTATGGAATAATATATAAAGGTCCCACACGCCAGTCCTTGAGGCAAACAGCCCATCTGCTACAGCCTGGAGGGGTATTCCCAAAGCTCATCCAAAATTCATAGTTCACCACTGATCTCGTCTGGGCTACAAGTGCTTTTCACTGAGCCCTTTAAGGAAAACTCCAGCATTTTTAAACCAAGTCCCTATATTTCACATCTATAGCATAAGGTCAGATAACAGAGACAGACAAAACACACTTATGATAAAATGCAATTCTGCACCTGCCCATTGGCTTCTGTTCTTACTGTAAACTTATTGTATATAAGCTTCAATCAGGTGAACAGTTCCTTTCTTTTATTAAGTAGACAGAAACACTAACACTATGGTCCGTGGTAATTGTCTGCTTCAGGTAATTCTATGCTTCAGAAATGCTGGAGTATTTCTTAAAAGGCTTTCTGCAGGGCCACAATGCACAATAAATGCAGCATTGATTTCTCAGTATCATTATCAGTTTACACAAAGCACGGCAGATGGTCTGCTACGGTCGGAGGTCGCCAACGCATAACTTCTATAGAAAACAGGCCTGTAAAACGAACTCAGGGGTTAGCAGATGAAAAAGATCCCCCGGGACTAGTGGCACAAGAATAAAAAAAAAGGTCAGCTCGAGTAAACACATCCTTCTGTGGGAAGAGTAGAGAATCCTGGATAGAAAAAAATATTGTAGTCTCATTGTAATTGTTGTTAGTTACATTTAAAGCGATATCAGAACAAAACTGTTCTTAAGGAACTTCACACAAGAGGAGGGATACTGGTCCAGTACAGGGTGTGATGTACAGGGGATCTCAGGAGGTCCAAGATCTCTTGACTAAAACTTGAGACCCCCTGTAAGTGTAAAGTGACCATTTGTCATACATAAACACACCACAGCACACAAAATTCTGTCTCTGCCTTTAACCCATTCACTCAAGTGAAGCAGCTGGCAGTGAGGAACACAGCGCCCGGGAAGCAGTGTGTGGGTACACAGTACCTTGCTCAAGAATACCCCTGTTGTGTCACTAGAGATCTTGGGATTTGAACCCATAACCTTCTAATCACAGGGATCACACAGTAAACACAAGGCCACCAGCTGCCCCGGTGCGCCTCAATAGTACAATTTTGGGAAGTTCCACACAACACAAAATTCATGATTGAGTGACAACACTTGCATCAAGACTTGGCCACCCAGTGCTGATATGAACTCCCTCTTCTTCACTGTCTTTAAGCATCATCCTCTTCAAGGAGCACCTTGGTGTCTAGCCAGTCCTCTCGCTCATCTCTTATATATCTTTTCCTATATATTAAAAAAGCCTGTTTTTTCCATTCTTGTGCATTACTTGTGTATAATTTTTCTATTTCATTCTGTTTTATTCTGTTGTTTCTTGATTTTTAACTTTGTTCGTTCCACTTTCTGCTGTGGCAAAACAAATGTCCCACTTGTGGGACTAATAACAGTTCATCTAATCTTACCATTTTTTTCTTTTGGACAGGGTAGTTAAGGTGTGTAACTTGTAGTAACTTGGTTACAAGCAGACGTTGATTTTAGCATATCTTTACAGATATGAAGAACAGATGTGGACTACTTAAGCACTCATGTACGTCGCTCTGGATAAATGCAGTAATTGAAAAACTTGCACCCCCATCCCTCCAACTGCTTTCAACACCGCCACATCACCACCACTCCAGCTCCCATCAACATTTTAAATTGTTGCAATATTTCCTATCCCTGTTAATATTTTAAATTTCATTCATCCCCCTTAAATATTTAGCATCTATCCCCACTGACAACATACATTGTGTTATACCCCCTAAGCCTATTGACTAAAATTTTGGATCATTCTGTTTTTCTGTATTTGTGGGACTGCTGATTGCCACTGGGCATTTCATACAATTATCTAGGGCTGTTTTTCAGGATTATTTCCAATGAAGGTTTAATTCTTACAAGGGCATTACAGTCTTTTACTAATGCTTTTAGCTTCTTGGAAACAGTTTTGTCTCGCTGTATGAAAAACAAGATCCACAAAGAATCTTGACAAGACTGAGCTCCAGTGGCCCACACTCAACCCAAATGAACAACATTGGGGTAAACTGGAATGTCCATTGAGAATCAGGTCCAATGACAAAACATTTTAGAGAATATCAGGACTGATCTTGGATCAGATTGCTCCATATGTATGATGTTTGTGGCCCCGGCGCAGAATGCCGTCAGCACTCCCCACCCCCGGCCCCCGGCACAACCGTGTCCCCGAGCTGCTAGGAACGGCCCTGTCAGACGTCATCTATGAAAAATGGCCCTGCTGTCTAAAAACCTGCCTGCAGTCTTCAGCTATGCAATGAATCTGCTGTTATTTTTACAGCTCACAGCATGACAGACTGTATCCTAAACCACAAACCACAACAAGAAGTTTGTTCATTAGTGCATTGGAAGAGGTTTGAGAAATTTTGGGAGTGTATTTTTAGTAAAGATGGTGTTTTTGTGTGCCCACCGCTCTGCTTCTGGTTACACATCCTGCCTCTTCCCAACGTCCCAATTGGCAATACCCAGTACTGCAGTGCAAGCCATCATTAGAGTGATTCTAGCTGTGTGAGGTCATCTGGATGCCTGGGTCAGCAGTGGGGGAGCTTTAAAGTCCAAATTCACCAATTAGAAGGAGTGTCTGGATATTTTTGGTCTTGAAGTTGGAAAATCAATAAACTGAATTTCTTCAGGTTTTACTCCCCTCTAGTGGCAACATATAGGCAACCAGGAGAAGCTTGAGTTCACATTATGTCTTAAACACCAATAACAGAATGACCTTCATGAAGATGTTTGCTAGTAGGAAGAGTTTAGGTGTTTTACCTCATACTTGGGGTGATAACTTTTCATTTATTCCTGCAAGAAGTTCAGAAGAAGAAACATTACCAACAACCAGGGCTGGACTGGCCATCGGGCACACCAATGGTAGACTCAGGTTACTTTGAGGCGACGCGGAATCCTGTCTGCACCCTAACTGACTAGTAAGATGTAGAAGTTTCAAAACGAACTCATATCATTGTAAAAGCAACTAAACAAATAACACCCTAAACAGATTATTGTCGATATGATAAAACACAGCACATATCGTCCTCTTAAGGAAGCATCATGTCCGGCACCACATTGCCATCTTGTGGTAAAATCCATATTACTGTCCTTCAAAGAAGCCTGTTATTTTACGACAGACTTCTTTAACGTACTGTATTATAAATGTTGCCACCAGGGGGCAATGTGGCGCCTTGCAACCAGTTGTGCCACAGTGCCCTCGTGTGTTAGTATCTATATTAGAGCCCTTTGAAGAAATTTGTTCTCTGCATGTAAGCAATTGTCCTCAGCATTTAATCCATTCACCCAATTGAAGCAGTCTGTCACGTGCGCGAACAACAGATGGATTTGGCCATAATGCCTTCTGGTGGGGTCTGACATATTAGAACACTTTAAGGAAGCCTGTCATTTTACGAAACAACATATTTCTTCAATGGACTGTAATATAGATACTTCCACAACAGGGCAGTACGGAACTACTGATGGCAAGGCGGCACTTTTCCCCCTGGTGGCAGCATTTAAAATGCCGTTCGTTAAAGAAGTCTGACAGGTTAAATAACAGGCTTCTTGAACAACTGTAATATAGATTTTGTCACAAGAGGGCAGTGTGGCGTCCTGTTTCACAACAGGAGACGTCTATATTACAGTTCTTTAAGGCTGCACTCTGCCCTCTTTATTCTGACAGAGCTGGTAAGCCATGAACACCACATTATAAGACCTTGACTTTGGACATGCCTGATCTAATAGAACTCAATAGTGGTGACTTACATTTACATTTACGGCATTTTGCTGACGCTTTTGTCCAGAGCGACGTACATCAATGCTTAAGTAGTCCACAACTGTTTCTTAAACCTGTAAACAGCTTAAACCCACGTCAACTATTTAACCGAGATACTGCGGTGCACCTATTCAATTTCTGTCAAACAATACCTAACCAACACCTGGTAAATATACAAGAGGTAGTTAGTCACCGAGGTGCTCTTTGAAGGGGTGGGTCTTCAGGCGACGCTTGAAGACTGCGAAGGACTCTGATCGGAAGCGAGAGTTAATTCCACCACTGGGGGCCAAAACTGAGAAGAGTCTTGACGCGTGTTTCCCTCTTCTTTGAGCAGCGAAGGCTCGAGACGAGCCGTGCTTGAAGCCCTGGGAGGACGAGTAACACGTTGTTTGATCAATGTTGTTATGTATGGGGGTGCAAGTCCAGTTTTGGCCTTGAAAAAAGCTAGTGTTAAGGACTTTACTGAACTACCGGACATGCTCCGGAATATTGTGGTTGGATGAGGTAGGGGGTGGTGAGAGGGGCGTGTGTAGGAGTGTTTGCAAGATGAGCCAGTGAGAGAGGTGAACGGGCTGGTTCAAGGTTTAGCGGCATGAGTTGTGGCCTTACAGCAACTCCAGTCTTACAGACAAAAGCTTTTATTAAAAGAGGCTGTTGAGCTCAGTTGCTGTCCAGTGTCTGCTTTAACCAGCGGGTCACTACAATATGACTCCTGCTGACGCCCTAAATATGAACAGCAAATTATTGAACTGTAAAAATGATTTGTGATTACTCGTACTGTATTTGTATTACTAAAAGAAATAAAAATTAAAACTGTAGCCTATTTACCCTGCTTATACCAAAGAAAACGTGAAAAATGAAAAAAGAATTGTGGGACACCATAGCTCATAGACTGTCCGGCACATATAGTTTACCTTTACATTTTCGTTAAGGCTAATGTATTGTTGCGTTTTAAATTAATTTAAATTAAATTAAAGTGTAAATTAGATGAATTTAATTTAATTAAATTTCGGTTTCAGTATATATGTCTTAGAACGATATAATTGTTGGCGGAAACTCCAGCAAATTCGTGGAAACCGAAGATGTCAACATTTTTTTCTGGCAACATAATTCGTCATGTATTTTTTGGTGATTACCAGTACATTTTACTGTATTTGTATCAAAAATAGTAACTAATGTATTACAGTATTTACCTGCTTATGCCAAAGGAACCGACCGCGTATACCAAAGAAAACGGCATGCATGAATTAGTCCAGTATAAACAGGTGTCATATCAGTATTTACATTCTAGCACTGGGGTACTGCAAAACGCAGCCAAGGAATGAACATATTTCTGCGCTATGTGGTGTGTAAAAATGCCAAGCAGGCCCAGATGATCTTGGTTTTGGGTTAATGAGTAAATATCTCAACAACTTTGCAAAAGGATTAATTGCTTGATGCTTTAGTTACAAAAGTAGCGTTTCAACAGACCAGTGACTAAAGTGAATTCAAATTGACAAAGGTTAAAAGAACAAAGTTTATTCAGTTTGAGTTTAAACTGAGCTTCAGAAGAAACAAACTCTCTTAAAGAGCAGTGCATCATATTTTAATACAACATGGTATGATAACAGGCCAGAAAAATAGTGACATATATTCTAGCAAAAAAAAAAAAGGAGGGAGCGAGGACATTAACATTCAAATTCTCACAAAACATACAGCAGAACATGCTTTTTTGAGAAAAAAATAATGAACTTAATAGTAAAATAATAACATATTCTGACTCAACCTGGCATCCATCTTTTGAAGTGTCCTGTTTCCACATTTTAGCTACTGAAACACTGGGTGTCAAAAATACAAAAAATATAGGACAATTTTAAAATTTCCCCAAATAAAACCTTTAATAGTCATGACCCTCGTTATTTAAACCATTTCCCTATTTCCCAAAAGTGACCCCAAGAAATTGATGTGTCATGAAAATGGGTGGAAATGATGGCAGCATATGTGGATCACATCCACACTCTACAAGAGAGAAACATCATTAAGAAAAATACATATGAATCTTTGAAAGATCATGTCAGAAACAGAAAGATGAATAAAAAGTGGAGAGAATTTTGGTCCATTTTCTTCTGAGCCCATTCTTCCAGGTCCATTCTGTGACTTCTGCTTAGTGACAAGTTTCTGAATGTCCATGACCACAAAAAGGACCCTTGTGCATTTTCTTTGGTGAAAATGCACCACTGTCCAGCCGGTCCTTTCTGTTCACTGCTTCTGAACTTCGGTCCATCCTTCTAGTGTTCTGAGCCCAGTACCTGGCCAGTTTCCAAAAGAAAGTTTTCTTAGAGCTGGAACAATGAGAAAACCTGGTAAGGGCATTAAACTGTCCATATGTTGCACTGTAGTCATGAGGCAGTTTGGTCGGTGGCCCCTGTTGCACAGTGGATGTAAGCACTGGAGTAAAATCCCACATCGTAATCTCCAGTAAGAGTTCACATCTTCTGTGTTCATGTGGGATGTCCAAATCCATTATCTTCCGTAATAAATCCCACTAAACTCACAGTTGTTGATCCCGATAATCCAACAAACAAAACAAAAAATGCATATATATCTTCTCCTCTTTGGACTCAACATTTGAAGTCAGAGACGAAGATGACAAACGTTTAATTAAATTATTTATAAAGTGATTCATTTAATATTACTCTGTCTTTGTAATAGTCCAGGCATTGCAATGCAGTCTCTCTGATTATCCATTATTCTTGTTTATCCACATAAAACTGTGCCTCTTCTAGAGTGTGATGTTTGCAACACCAGTTTTACACACACTCACATAACTTCACTATAACTAAGGGTAAGGTGGCCTAAAATGCTCAGTATATAAAAAAAGTGAGCGCGTGTGTTCTCAGCTCAAAACTGGGCAGTGTAGACTATGAAAGACGTCTATGAGAGTGTGTGGCGTTCAGTTGGAGGGATCGGCCGCCCCTTGCTGGTTGACAGACGAGTGTGGCTCAGAGCTGCTAGGAGACAGATTCTGTGCTGGGCTGCCCCGCCTCTTCCTGTGTGGTCTCTGTTCCTAGAATGCCGAGGTCCATGTCAGGCAGTTCCTCTTCCAAAGGAGCGCTGGCATCATCCTCACAGTACAAACAATCCTGCACACACACACACACACACAAATGTTAGGGATCACATTATGGATAAACTTATGGTGTTATGATACTTGGCTGAAATATTGTGTGTAGAGAATGTTATATTATTGCTGTAAAACTACTGTTATGGAGATACAAGGTTTTCTCATGTTGAGGACATCACATATGCACGCCCATGTTCACACACCTTGACGTCGATGGCCTTAGGCAGACCCCCCCTTCTCATCCAAGGGTGCTGCTCTATGAGCTCTCTCCGCTGTTCTGAAGTGAAACGGGGCTGACTCTTCTGCATCCGCCGCAAGCGCTCACGATCGTCGCGCAACACCTTCTCCATGTCCCTGAAGAAGTAACACACTCCTTTACATGCTTTGTAGTGATTCATCTCTTTTAAGTCACTCTTTATATGTGCTGTCAATTCCTACATTCTATATTCCTTACCTTCGTAGGCAGTACTTCTATTATTATGCTATATCATTTACTTGATATAAAACCTTGATTTAACTTTTACACAAGTTTGCTCAGATCCCTTTAAGCTAATGCATTGTTATCTTACATGAAGGCATCCTTCTCTGCCAATGGCTGATGGAGACATCACTTACCGTGCTGGCACCTGGTAGGTCATCATGACTTTGTCATCAGAGTTGGCCTTTAGCAGCCAGAGCGGGTCCTGAAGGACATATTTGAAGTTCTGCCCATCTTCTTTCCTCTTCTCCTTGATGTCATTTTCAGAAGAATCCACACTCCCAAAATATTTGCTTGTATTGCTGCTTCCTGTGCATCCAATAAAAGGTGGTTTATGAGTAATGTAGTATGCAAGTTATGTAGTATGAGTATCTTTCTAAATGTTCAGAATGGCAACTACGAGTTGAACATCTCTTAAGTATTCAGGATTAATTTGAGTGGTTATTTCATGCTCACCTCTACCACTATTGGAGGTGTTACAGCCATTGGAGGCAGAGCCTGTGGAGGGGGAGCTTGTTCCAGAGTGAGAATCTTCTTGCAGCAGAAGCTCCATCAGGTCACTGGACGAAGAGTGGCCATCGCTAGGGCTGCCGTCTTCCAGGCAACAAGACTGAAACAACAGAAGATTCACATAAGACACAATACAATCAATCAACCCATCGGCACAAAAGTATTTGCTGCAAGGTTGGACAAGCTTTACAAAATGATCCTTTACAATTTATCAATTTATAGTGCCAGTAAATATATTAGAATAACTTCAGCTAATGCAGGGCTCCAGATGGTGACTAAAATGCTCGCCAGTGCGCCTAGCTTATTTA
>JBBPCW010000039.1:19377786-19390513 GCA_037974425.1 Phenacogrammus interruptus | reverse complement strand
GTGTGTGTGTGTGTGTGTGTGTGTGTGTGTGTGTGTGTGTGTGTGTGTGTGTGTGTGTGTGTGTGTGTGTGCTGGTAACACTGCTTAATAGCCCTGTCTTCTTTCATGTGTTGGTGGTGAGAGGTGGCCTTTTCTGTGCTTCACTTGTGGCATGAAAATCTGTCTGGCATTTTCGTCCTTTTACCTGCTGAATACATGGCCTTTTGCTCTCTCTCTCTTTCTCTCTCTCTTCTCTCTCTCTCTCTCTCTCTCTCTCTCTCTTTCTCTCTCTCTCTTTCTCTCTCTCTCTCTCTGCCTTAACTATATTTCTACAAATCCAGCCCAAACCAAACCTGACTGACCAAACCTGACTGACACCTCTAGGGTTTTATGTGGTCTAACAAACCAATACTTTTACAAAGACGACACCAAAATTTAGACGGAGCGTCTCAACAATCTACTAAGCGATCATGTTCAATCCCCAGTGATGTCACAGCCATCCGATGGACAGGGGTCCAAAATGGCTTTCTCCCATCAATTGGCATGATTTTAACCAATGCAGGCATTTAACATAACAGAATGGGCAGTTAGCTTTCACCTCCAAGTGCTTCTGAAATACTAATCTTCACCCCAAAAAACAATCCTGAGCCTGAAACCCAAACCGTGGAACTGCCGTATCAGCAGACATTTAGTCTATATCTTTACACACAAAGCCCTAAGTGTGTTTATTTATTTATTTGGTTTGCATTTTCAGGACAAAATGGCCTGGTTTGGTAAAACAAGGCACAAATGAACAAAAAACGGCAGCACCTTGCAAAATTAGTGATGCCGATTTGTCTGGAATACAAATGACGTGTACACACAGATAGTTTCAGCCAGAGAAGTTTATTGCAAACCAATATACTCTTAAAATAAATGTTCAAAGTGAAGCATAATTTTTTTGTCAGTAGATTTTAAAAATATGCTTTATCTACCAGTTTTATAGGCTGTTTGATAGTGATTCTCACTTGCATGATTTGCTCCAGGATGTTCTGTTTGACTGACTGCAGTATTCAAATAGTGCCACAGATTCCTGATTCTCTGGATTGGGTTCTGGACCTTGACTTGGCCATTGTAGAACATTTCACCTTTTCTCAACAAGTCTTTGTCACTTCGGCCTTGTGCCTGGGATCATTATCCTGCTGAAAAGTCGTGTTTCTCTCAAGTGTTATTTATTTTTGTATTTATTTTGCAGAATGAAGCAGGTTTTCTAGCAGTATCTTCCTGTAGTTTTGCTGCCCATCTCTCTGTCCTTCAAACACAGACAGAGAGGTTGACTGTCAACAGACTGATAGATATAAAGTACACGTTCACTAGTAATACTGCACACTTTTAATAGATTTTATTTAAATATAGAAAAGTGAACATGTAGAACACCTTCCATTTGCGATGGTCATTAACAGACCAATTTTGATTGGAGAAACAGAAACATGTCCATGAAAGCTCGCTTTAGTATGTATGTATACGCTGTGCTCTAAACAGCTGCTGATCCAGTCCAGGTACAACACACGCAATCGCCCTCTTGACCTTGAGATGAATGGCCTCCCAAACCAGTTCCTGCTCCATATTACCATCTAAATGGGCCTGGGAGAAGGTTACGGTGGATTATTTGATGTTTAAATGCAAACACAGATCAAAGCAGCGTGGCCGGTGCTAGCTAAATTTACAGTAGCTGTTCTTCAGTGGGTGATTTCAGGGTAGCACTGAATCACTGGAGACTATTTCATATTCTTTGTGTTTATGTGTGTGTGTGTGTGTGTGTGTGTGTGTGTGTGTGTGTGTGTGTGTGTGTGTGTGTGTGAGGGAGCTGCAGAGACAGAGAGGTTGGGGCAAGAGAAGAGAAGTGCACATTGTCTGCCTGGTCTGCCGGCCGCTTACAGGAAGACAGCTCATTATCCATTGTGGTCAGGCACAATAGCGGCGAGGGCCGAGTACAGGACAATATGTGTAAACAGCCACAGGCTTAATTTGAAATGGACCAGAGATCACCAGGTCGTCATTGTAATAACGCTGGTAAATAATGGGTATGAATAGGTGTGCAATTCCAGAATTAGAGAGGCCTACTGATGAATGGTGCTAAGAGCGTGGGTGCTGTTCCTGGGCTTATTTAACTACTACATGATGTTGCCAGTTGCTGCCAAGTCATTCAGCTTCTGTCTCGACATGAGAGGTTTCTAGTGCATGTGGATCAGGTTAGACACAATGCTAGCTTTTGGGATATTTTATGATAGAATAGGATGGCTGCTTGTTGAAGCTTCAACACCAACAACTACAATAACCCAATCATTACAGACTGTTTGCTTTTAAGGGTCTGTATGGTTCATGTAGGAAAACAAGGCCACGACAATTGTTTTTGATGTTCCAGGACATTTAAATGAGTTTTATATACGTTATTCTGTTATATATAGGCAGAGAAAACGTAGCAAACACAAAAGCTCTATTTGGTTTTATTTGCGTGCCACTTAAGTTTTTCAAGAGCAAGAGTGACGCAGACACGGACAAAGAGAAGAAAAACTCCATAAGAGCAAGAGGAAGAATCATTGAAAAGGCAAATCCCTGAGAAATGACAAATGGTCACTTTCACTTCACTTCAGGAAGAACCAGTGAGGAGAACCAAGCCTGACGAGAAAAAGGTCTCTAAGAACATGAGAAAGAGTCACTGAGAGAAGCCAAGACTCAGGAAAATGCCAAAGAGCAAAGATGAAGAACCAGTGAGAAGAACCAAGCCCCAAATCTCTTCAATAGAATGAGGAAGAAACACAATGAAGAACCCAAGCATCTAAAAGAAATCTCTTTAAGGACATGAAGAAGAACCACAAAGAGCTCTGAAAATAATCCCAGAGAAAAGCCTTTACTCAAAATAAAAATCTCAAGTGAATGAGGAAGAAACAAACGGTCCTAGACTATTCCTAGACTGAAAAGATTGAATATGCTTTTTAAAAGAACCAAAAAATCACCAGATTGCTTTTATTTTTGTCCTCCACACAGTATGTATCACAGTATGTATTGGACTGGACCATTTCTGAACATTGAGACTGAGATTGAGATAACATTAAGATTAAGAATATGATAAGATGTATATTAAGATTCCTCCTTACTCTAATGTCATAGACCTTTTTCCTCTGACTGTTTACTAACTGCATGGTGAAGCGGTTTTGGTTGACAAATACATCTCCATTCCAGTCCTGGTGCATGATGGGAATTAAACTCACTCTGTGCAGGCTCCCCTCTATTCATGTTCCCTTGAAATTGATTTTGCAAAATCCTTGACACTTTGTCTTTGTCTTTCCTTCTCAGAGTATGCCAGCCTGCCAAGTTCCTGTGTGGTGCCATTCCTTTGTGCAACTGTTTTTTTCAGGCAGCATGTCAGCCAAACACACAGCCAGCACAAACAGCAGGTGTTTCTTGTCAAGATACCACACGCTCTTAAAGGGTTCTTGGTGGGGTTGTCGGGTGGTGGATAAAACCAGTTAAACATCATAGAGGGGCTTTGCCTCCTTAAGATTCAACCAGTATGCTTTGTTGTCTTAAGAACCATGAACACATAGTCATTAGCACAATAATATGCAAAGAATGGCTTTGATATGAGGTGGTAATGGTGAAGTGCCTCTGTGTCACTGGTTCAAATCCCTGCTTCATGAATTCAAAAAATCTGGTTATGTGACCTGCTGGTCCAAAAAATCCTTGCCCTTTCCCTGTGTTTGATCAAAGGTCTTTTGGAAAAAAAAAAGCTGTAATCTACAAGTTAATAAAGCTCTGTCTCAGTGTTTCTTTATTTAAAAATGTTTATTTTACGAAATATGTAGTTGTTTTGGCATCATCCTACATTCAAAAACTGATATTGGGGGAATCCCTTTGGTGTATATAGGACCAGAACAGAGATTTACTTTGTTGAGAATGTAGGCTGTGTCTGAGACTATGCACTACTCAGAATGTTGTACACTTATTTTGGAGTATAATATTTCATAATGATGTCTAAAAGCAGTGGTGTGGACTAAAAATGTTTGATCCACTCGTACAATCTTACATTGCATTGTAGTAGGTGATGTATAAATGATATACTCTTCAGTACACAAACTACCAAGCCTATGATGTGCTGTATTTGATGGAATATGACTCTTGCCATAAGATTGTGAGTAAATGTTAAAGCAGATCATAATTCCATTTGGCACTCGATATGGTGTCCCTAATTTTTCGAATACCATGATTAGAAGGCCATTTAATTTGCATAAAATTGTATCCTATGCATTATTCCTGATTTTCCAGTTAGAGGGAAATTACAATAAGGGTGATATTATGTTTCTTATAATGGTCCTGATTTTTCTTCGAGCTGAGGTTGGCTGAAAACTGGTTCGACAAAACGATATGCTACAAAGTGGTAATTCTGACAGGCTGCAAAATGTAACAAAGATGGGGCCAATATAGCTACTTTGCCAGTTGTTCTCAACCATATGATGAAATTGTTTGTTGTCTAGACAAGCTTATAGCTGCCAAAAACAAGAATAAATCACATCATGAATAATGGTTTGCCAAGGAACAATGATTTATGTGTTGTTCAGAAATAATCATTGATTGGAGGTATTTCCAACATAGTTTTATCCAGTTTTTGTAAAGACCTCCCTCTGCTGGTTACTGGACTAGACTGGACCATCCCTCGGCTGAAGCTTCTTTCCTGCTGCCCTTGGCGATGCCTGGCAGCTGTTCCAGAGGGGGTCATGTGATCAGGCTGCTGGTTTCTGGGTCGTCCAGCCGATGTCCGCGGGCAAGGGGCCTGGCTGGTGATGTCCAGGACACATGACCATGGGCCATGGTACACTAAAGCAGGTCTCTGGCCCAGCGGTGCCTTTTCGGATTTGCTCAAAGTCCTTGTGACGGGTCTGGTACCCGGAGGAGACGTTATTGGGATAGAGTGGCACTAATATACTGGGCTGGTTGATGCGGGTTGGAACTCTGGTGTCCCATTAAGAATGGCCGGGAGGATCATAAGGTTACAAGTTCAGATGCCAGGGTCTGGACTTGCTTGGGGTAATGCGATCTGAAGGTCGGTGCTGAAGTCACTATCCACTGAATGAAGACTATTAGAGTAATGGAGAGAAATTGAGAGAGTGATGGAAGTAGGTGGTTATCTTGGTGCCTGGAGCACTACGCTCAAAGCAGGTTATGAGAGACTCCGAGCTGCCTGTGATCAAGGGTAAATCGCCCTCCTCCAAGGCCTTTTGATCTAAAACCTTCCAGAAAATACACTTTTGTACCTGCCTTTCTGTGGTTGTACTCATCACAGGCATGTCACCCAATGTGAAAGCTCAGGTCTTCCACCTGTTCTCACATTCTTTTGATGTCGCACCTATGCCTTTGCTTTGCACTATGCAATTTTCATTCACTGCTATTGCAGTTTCATAGAATCTTTTTATGCCCAATTTCTTTCTATTTTCATCCTTTCTATTTTCATCCATTTCTATTTTTTTATGCCCAATTTCTTTCTATTTTCATCCATTCTGGCTCTTGGACATTGTTTAGCTGATTTTTTGTTGGCCATTTCTTTCTTTTTGCTTAAATCCTTCAGGCTCACGGCATAGGCTACATGAACACATGAAACACAGCAGTAAACTTTGTACCAATGCTTTTTAATGATATAGGGTAGCATTCAAAAATGCTTTTTTCATGAATTGCCTTTAAATGAAGTGAAATAAAGTACTACACAGTAAGATACAGCTGGCAATTTAACAGGCACATGCATATTTATGTATATTAATGACGTGAGCCAGGTTAGTGCACTTGCTTTGTTTGTTTGGGGCAAATGACAAAACTCATTCTCAGGATGCACCCTCAACCTAATACAAAATTAACTATTAAGTTCTGTTAGAGCACTTGTATGCCTCAGTTTGTAAAAGAGAGTGACTGGGTTTGATTGAGTTCGATCGAGTCAGTCATGTCGTAATTAAAGATTGCTTTATCGGGTTCTTCTTCTTGTACAAATTAAACAGAGACCGGAATCCATCCTGTCTGTTGGATTTTTGAAAGCAAGTGTCACATTCAATTATGTCCCGATACGTCCCCTTTAGGTTCCTTTTTTTGTAGATCAGGTCACCATGTTAATTGGGACTTCTCCCAAACCAGGTTGATTAGATATGACATTTTGGGTGGGGCTGGTCCTTGTAAATTTGATGAGGGGGCAGGGTGGGTGGGAACAAACACCCAAAATTAAATTACTGACCAGCAAATTTGGCAATTGCAGTTAATTAGCCAGAGTGCGGGGAGGTGTGAAGATACTCCCAAGCCACGCGCCTTAAATGAGCCTAATGATGCTTTGACCTAGATTACCCTGAGGAGAGGCTTTGAACGTTTAGAGGAAGGGGCCCTGCACCTCAGGCTATGTTAATGTCCTCCACGACTCATTTTTCTCCTGGGATACCTTCTTAGCATAGGAGGGCTGGTCTAGGAGATGATTTCAACCCTGCTTGTGGTGATCGTGGTCACAAAAACTGCACAGCACTTCCACTCCTTGCGAAAGCAGACCAAGATAATTGAAAAGGGAAGAATATGGAGGCTGATCTGCACACACTTGATTAAGTTTTTCACCAAACTGAATAAAGCAACCCGCCGCGAGGGCGGCTGGAAATGCCTCAGCCGCACGCTGCTTCTGACATAGCCTGTTTTGTATGGCTCAGAGCTTATTAGGCAGATTAATGTCCCATGCTTGGGTTCCTCACAGTAACAAGCCCTGCTGGATTCCCTCAGTCACTCCGATCATCCGAAGTGCCATTGTATCAGAGGATGCACCAAATGAACTCTAGCTGGTGATCAGCCACGTCTCATGCATTTTGTTTTCCTTCTAATGGTACATTAGCTCTACATGACTTTTACTGAGATTTCAGAAAAAAAAAGTCTGGCATGCTGTCTGAAGTGACCATTTATGTGTCTTTCTAAAGATGGAAGTCCTCTTTTAACCCAACTCTTGCTTGTATCCCTTCCAGCTTTGGGGTGATGTGTAGTGAGACAAGAGGAGATACTGGAAACTAGGGCCCTCTGGTGTGATCTTTTGTCTCACCCACCATAACTCTTGCCCTAAGCCCTAAAACTAGGAATGGGGGGAGGTTAGGGGCCACAGTATATCAATTAAAGGGCTTGTTGTGTCCCCTTTCAGAGCGAGGCGGGAGTACAGGTCCAAATATTTACATTAGGCCACATCAGCTTGACGGTTGGTCGATGGAGCGGAGAGATTGGCCATTTGATGCCACAGAGAGACCATTAGCCAAGCTAAATGGCCAGAAAGAATCTGGACCAGACAGGTGTCCTTACACGAGCAATAGTCCGCAACCACATACCCCACCAAACACTTCCTTCTGTTCACTAGTATCATTTTAAAAAATTGCTGGCTTTTTAAAAAAAAGATTTTGGACACGAGAACACACCCATGGCTGAGTTTGCTAACTGAGTTTATAGAAGACTAATAAATGGTATACTTGATATGGGTCATTTTATTTGTATATAGCTATTGATACTAAAATTAGATTATCTGCTTATAGTGATTCTTAATAAGCCTATAAAGCATTTCAAAACCTGCAGCTGTTTGATATAAAACAAGGTCGTAGCAACAGTTCTATTTGTGGGTGTTGTGTTCTGGGTACAGGTACAGTGTGTGGGGTTTTTTGAGGGGGAGATCAGTGCAGCTAAATCATTAAACATATAACCAGAGGCCTACCTTTTACAACACTATGGGTCGGTTTCCTGGACAGGGATTAAGCCTAGTCCGGGATTAAGTAGTTCTGTGAATGAAGATTTTCCATTGAAAAGGAAAGGGTAGTCCAAGACTAGGCTTAATCCCTGTCTGGGAAACCGACACTATGTGTACATGTCTGTGCAAATGGTTAGAGATTTTTTTGTCATTTTTTCCCCAGAACTAAACAGGTCCAGGACCAGATTAAGCTACTTACTGGATGAAGATTTTATATATAAAAATTACAGCTGTTGAAGTGACCGGAGTGAGATTTTCTGGTGGCTGGAGTGAGATTAGAATGAGTTTAGAAATTCTGCACTGAAAGGAACTTTCCTTGAAAGGAATAATTGTGGTATTTCTTGAACTGTAAAATAACTACCCCTATTGTTCAGCCTGTCTTTTATTTTCTTCTTCTCCTCCCAAGTTTAAAAAGGTGGGAAAAGCATTGATTATAGTGTTGGCAGCAGGTGAGAAGGAGACGAAGTTAATCCAAATTAAAGGTTAAATCTCAAGTGCATCATGTGTTCATGGGATGAAGTGGTAACACAGTGACATCCCTACTCTCCAGCTTTCTAAAGCCAGCAACAAAAACATGGAGATAATGTCACCCCTATAGGCAATGATTCAATTCAACCACAAGAATACTCTAGAATATAAAGTCTAAATAAATCCAATAAAAACTATACACTATGTGATATACACATAAGCTGGGGTATTAATACTATAGATAAGAAACTTACTATAAATAAGAAACATACTCCTAATCACTGTGTTACTAGGAGTATTATCTACAGTATTTATACTACACTATTTAGTCTTCATTTGAGTCCCAGTCAGGACCCAATCATGCAAAGAAATATATCTTTTTTTTATCTAGTTTATCTAGTAAGATACTTGTCACGGTCACCTCGCCCTCTCCCCGTAGATTCCGCTCCCTGTCCCCTGAGTATTAGTTTTCCTGTTTATTATGTCTTAGTGTCTTTCCTTCTTTCGTTTCTGTCTCCGTACTCGTCCCAGTTTCCAACCTGTTCGTATCCCATTTTCCATCCGTTTCTCCCTTCCTCCCTTCTCCCCTTGTACCCTTTAGAGTCTCCCAGCACTGTTTGTACCACGTCCCATCTTGATTAGTTTCACCTGTTTTCCATCCCGTGCACTATTTATAGCCCAGCCTGACCCCGAACCAGCGTGCCGGTATTGGCTCTACTTTCGTGTGTGTGTCCCAAAGTTGTCTGTATGATTTTGATTCTTGTCTTTAATGTTCTTGTTGTTCCTTTTGTTTGCAGGCTCGTGCTTTCCATCCTTGAGTTTTGTGTTTGCGCCCTGAGTGATCTGATTCTGTATTCCATGTTTATCTAGTCTGTCTGTTAAGACAGCCCTGCTTGTTTGTGTTCTGTGTTTGAAAGCTAGCACGAGCCTGCAGTTTTGTTTTGTTTTGTTTGATTCAAGTTGTGTTTTCTGTGGTTCCCCTGAGTCGGGGTTTTTTGGTTTCCCGTATTTTTTTGTCCTTGTTTATTAAACTGTATGTTCACTTTCAAGTCGCCTTGCTTCCTCCCACTTCCCTTCTACACACCCACCATGACAATACTGATGGGAAGCAGAAGTTACCCAAATTATTGGCAAGTCATTACTAACAAAGAAAATCAAATGTACTTTATTACAATTAGCAGTGAAAATACAAAATTAGGTTTTTGCTTATTTTCTCATAAAAATATTAGAGCATTACAAAATAATGCCAAGTTACAAAAGCACCATACCTTTGTCATGGCCCTAACACACTGCAAGCCAACATGAAGCCTCTTAGACATCCTGTTGTGCACGAGAATGACTGGGGTTTGTATTTCTTCGTTTTAAATAGACATGATGGCAGAGAGATGTTTATATGGAATCAAGAGCATTTTCAGGGACTGCAGATAAAGTCTGACCTCCTCTCAAGCGCTCCTTCAGGCGGCTCTCGGAGGGGCCATGGTTATTTTATGTTGTTTACATGTTCTTAACCTTGCTGGAGTTGAAAAAGCGACAGCTGGAGTCTTTCCCCCCTCACAATCCTTTTTGGTAATTTTTGTTATTTCGCTATTTTAAAAACCTGACAAAAGAGATGAAGTCTTTGGAGACTTTGCAAGCGAAGCCAAATACTTTGACACTTGTCATTAGCACAACAAGGACACACCAAGAGAAAACAGAAACTTTCACTTTGCTTCCTGTATGGTGACATGTCATGGGTATGTTAAGTTCAAAAGATAAAATTTCACTGTTTATGCAAATGACCCAGCAGACCAGGAGAAAGAAGCAAGCAGTGGAAAATGGTCGCCCCCTTCAGTATCATACTGGTTCCTCCAGCTGTGTACTAGCAAGACAGCTAGGAATGTGAACATGGACTTCTGGGTAATGCTGCACTGTTGAGCAAATGCCAGCTGAATAACTGGAGTTGGTCTTAGCGATGCCCCTAGCTGACTTCTTCCCATGGACTCTCCCCACAGCACATGGTCGCGTATTCCTACTGCTGTGTTAGCAATTACATGTTAACGTTAGTGATCGTACCCCATGTGCCCACAATGGGCGAAGGACGAGGCGGCATTGTGGCCGGCGGAGACCCGTGTGGAGGACGGGACCGCAGGGCCTGTGCATTAGAGAGATTACTGTTCTCTTCTCCTCGCCCACTGACATCTCCACTCTTGTGCGATTATGAACGCTGACTAGCTCCCCTCCAGGTTGGCTTCCTGGTCTGTGAGGTGTGAACGTGGCTGTATGGAAATGGTAGACGGACGTTGTCCCGCACAGCGGTTAAGATGGAATAACTGATTGGAGGAGGACGAATGAACGCATTTATTAATTAGTCCAGGTGGTTTTAGTCATGTAATTTCTAATTAGCAATGCTATTGTGCATTTTTTCTTACTTTATTTATTCTTATCTTAATCTATCTTTCTTTCATTCTCTTCTTCTTCTATATTTTTTCTGTGCTTTCTTTCTTAGTCCCTTTTATTCCTTGTTAGTTAGTTTGTTTCTTTCCTCTCTTTTCTTCTGTCATTCTTACTTTTATGTTAATTGGTTTCTTGATTCTTTTCTGTCTTTTTTTCTGCTGTTTTTCTTTTTTGTTCTTTTTTTCTTTGTTTCTTGTTTTTCTTCTGTCATTTTTCTTTTTTGTTAATTGGTTTCTTGATTCTTTTCTGCTGTTTTTCTTTTTTGTTCTTTCTTTCTTTGTTCCTTTTTTATTTCTAATTTACTCACTCTTCCCTTTCTTTCTGTCTTTTGTCTTTCTTTCTTTCTTTCTTTCTTTCTTTCTTTTTTCTTTTTTGCTGTTGCAGTGCAGCTTCACCTTCAATTTGCAGGTATAGACTCCTGGTTGTTCTGAAATGATCAACATGGGAAGCAGCCAACTAATGTATACTATTACCATACGATTGAACCTGATATGAAAAATATTAAAGTAATAATATTTACAATCATAACCTCACCTCAGAAGGAGAAAGCTTAATGAGACTTAATGCACTAAAACAATGACCTAATAACACCAAACCTCTCACATATTATTGATAATTAGCACCAAATAGAAGACCATAATGTACATACATATACTTTTTTACAGGGTAAGTCAATCTATTTCCTTATAATGGGTTAAAAGAAGCAGCAGAATTATAACCCTATCATTAAACAACAGTTTCATCCATTTGGTAGTAAGCAGTATTCATGACTAGGGCAGGTTTAGCAAATGTGTGTTTTAGAATGTCCCAGGTATGGGACAAATAAAATAATTTGGTCCAAATTGCACATCCAAAAAATGATTTTTACAGTTATAAAGCAATTTTCAAATAAATGTCCTCATTAAGCCTTGTGTGAAAGATGAAACAATGATTAGTTGAAAATAATTATATTATATAGTCTAATGTTGTAGACAACCAATCTTATATTTAATGTAGTATCGTCATTATGCATTGTGCAGAGTGAAAGCCTGATTTGTTAGCAGCTCTAAAAACCATTAGTAGCTATCATTCACAGCTGAATTGACTAGAAAGGATTAAGTGAAGGGTTAATGCTGGGTTTCATCAAAAGAAGCACTACCAAATGCTATTGAAAACCTCTGTATTGTAATTGCCTTGTGTAATATGCACATATAGACCCTCATGCCTGCGTCACCTAATTTAATTTTGTATAAGAGGCCTAATTCATTACTGATACATACGTAAAGGCAGTGCTTCTTGCAAATGCTAACTTCCCAGGACCAGCTGTAAGCAAGCATTTGTCAGAGGCTGACCTCGGCTTAAGTTCACTAATTAAATGCCTCTTCTTGAATTACTTTAATGGACAACATTCTGCCATGTGTGGACTTGGAGGCATCACTGTCATGCAGTCAAATCAAGTAAAAAACCCAATTATCGTGATAAAACACAGGTTGTAATGCTGGTTTAAAGTGGCTCTGAATGCACGCGCGCTTGCTCATATTTTAAGCCTCGCGCTCCGGGGAGAAGGGATGGAGAGACCAAGGCCCAATTATCATAACAAGGATGCTGTGGAATGAGGACGGACAGCAGCAGCAGGAGGAAGTGGCGTCTGTGGGTCGTTTCTGCATGATTTGGGAAGTTTTTCCAAGGTCGAGTCATTGGGAGATTATGGACGTAGCCTTGAGCCCTTTGGCCGCCATGGCCTACGCTGAAGCGGTGAGAGCGATGAGCATCCGTGGGGGTTTACTTGCCTTACTGTGTGCAGAGGGCATAAGATACACAAGCCAATCTATACCTCCAGGTAACGCTAGTGCGTGGCCTTCTGAATAACCCTGGGGCAAGCCGGGCTATTTATCAGAGTGCGTGTGCCTGTGTGTGTGTGTGCGCGTGTGTGTGTGTGTGTGTGTATGTGTATGTGTGTGTGTATGTGTATGTGTGTGTGTATATGTGTGTGTGTGTGTGTGTGTGTGTGTGTGTGTGTGTGTATTTGTATGTGTGTGTGTGTGTGTGTGTGTGTGTGTGTGTGTGTGTGTGTGTGTGTGTGTGTGTGTGTGT
>JBBPCW010000039.1:19212211-19228791 GCA_037974425.1 Phenacogrammus interruptus | reverse complement strand
GACGGTACCTTGCTCAGGGTACCTCAGTGGTGCCTAGCAGTCTTGGGAATCGAACCTGGACTTTCTGATCACAGGGCAAATGCCCTAACCACTAGGCTACCTACTACACGCACTACAGTATACAGTATAATACCAGGACTGTACCACATCACAGTTCTTATTACAGTACTGTAACACAGCATAGTACTTAATATGCTACCATCATACATTTGAGTTTTACTTATTACAGCACTCTAATCCTTCACAATACTGCTTATTACAGTACTATTACACTTAATAGTACTTATTACGGTACAACATGTAATGGTATTACATGTTACAATACCACAGCATTATAATACTTATTATAATATCGTAACACATTACAGTAACACATTACAGCACCACATCTTTCATTACTCTAACTTATAATGCTTATAATTGTACTCAAGTGCATCGCAGTAATATACATTATACTTTCTACAGTACTTATTACAGTATTATAACAAATTGCAGTACTCATTACTGTGCTATACTATATTACAGTACTTATTACAGTATTATAAAACATTACAGTACTTATTACTGTGCTATACTATATTACAGTACTTATTACAGTATTATAACACATTACAGTACTTAGTACCACGCTATACCATATTACAGTACTTACAATTACAGTACGGATTACAGTACTATAACACATTATTGCACTTATGACACTAATATACATTATTATACCTACTTCAGTACTTCTTTTATAATGCACTGGCGTAATATTTTTGTTGTTGTACTGATTTCAGAACTCTGATACATGATAGTGCTACTTTTTACAGTACTAAAACACACTGAAGTACTTTAGCACATTATTGTGTGCAGAAATGTGTCTCTGTTGATGATGTGTAACTGTTTACACTTTGAACATCAACAGAAACATGTAATTTGTCCAGGGCTGCCTATATTTTACCTATGACCATATTTAGGTGTCAGTTTTTGATGTATATATGAACCAGGCCTTTGCACAGTGAGTTTTCCTGTGACTGTGTCATTTTGCTCTCTATGTCATTGCACTGCTGTGTTTATCCATATAAACCGCAGGCTGCGATTCGGCAGTTGCGCCGCCTGACTCCCAATGCGAACGAGTCCCGCTTTGGCACGTTCTTAGGCAGCCCTCCGTCTCCGGTGCGATATACACAGCACACACCCGCTGTCCCCAGATAATAAACTGCATTTATGTGCTTCACCGGCTGAATCTCAATGCGTGGACTCGGCTTTCTTCCCTTTCTTATTTCTTGTTTTTTTTCTTTAATTTTCTGTCTGCCACTCTGCCTATGTGAAGTGCAATTCTCAGTGTCACTCTTAACCCTGCCATGCATTCCAGGTGTTAGCGTTAGCTTGAGAAAGCTCTTGGCCACTGCAAACAAACTAGGAGGGATGATAAAACATACAAAAAAAAAAAAAAAAAAAAAGTTTTCTTGCACACTCTTCTTACCACATCTTGGCTAAAGAGCAAATTGCTGCACCATTAGCTTGTGGAGCCTGGAGGTTCGCATGAGGGTGTCAGTGCGGGACACTAGCATGATTAATGGGCTACGTCTGGAGTGAAGGCTGTTTCTGGTTCATAGAGGCAGTTTCTTCTGCACCCAGACGCATTTGCATGTTTGTTACCTCTTAAAAAGGCATGTTTAAAAAGTCACTAGCCTTGCTGGCAAACTGCAATTAAGGAACAGTTTGGGAAAATAAATTGAATGTCCACTGTGTTCTAATGACCCCGATCAGTCGTGTTTAGAGTCCAAATCTTGCTTCCTTAGTTTAAAATGTCTAAAGTCGCTAACACCAGTCAATAGTACCCCAAATCTTTTCATCCTTAAAACGTATCTGCATTCAGCTCTTCAATAAGGTAAGTCAGACTTGTATATGCGGTTTAGGACACAGTATGACTTACTGTGTGCTAAATTTCTGTGTGTAGCTAAACATTGAAGTACCTTTTTACACAACAGGGTATGGGTACTGATGTACAATCATGAGTACTGATGTGTCACAATCCAAGATCAGTCACGCTGTACTCTAAACCACATGCACAAATCTGAAACACCTTATCACAGAGCTGAGTGGCCACGACACATCCATAGTTCATGAAAATTCATGCTTTTTGACAGTTTAGCAATAATGTACTTTAGTCTGTGCTTATAGATGAGTCATGCAGTGTCAGAAACCACACAGGCAAGTCTATTAGCTTCCTAGCTCCAATGCAAAAGTGCATTTCAAGCATGTTCTGATTGATAGGCTGTTCCTTAAACGTTCTATCTGATGTAGAGTTTCTTCTGGCAGCTCAGTCTGGAGACTACAGTGGCTGATTCAGAAGTGATGTATTGCACCATATGGGAGATGATGAGAAGAGCGAGTGGAGTGTTTTAGGAGAATCTGGGGCTCAGCTCTGGATTCACGAGAGGCCTCAGATTTATCGGGTAAGTAGTTTCATGCAGCCACCACTCGTCATCTCCAGGGGCTTCAGCCCCATCTTAGCTTCTCTGCACATCAGTACATCTCACATACACAATGCACACATATACATACACACTATGTATATCTACAAACGCACATACTTACATATGAAAATACATACACAGACACAAATTACTTAAAAAGTTACGTTTATCATTTTTAACAGAGTATAGTGACCTAAAAGTAGTATGCAATATTGTAGTAGCATGCATATACTTCTGCAGTATTGTATTTTCTGTATATTAGATTTAGATTGTTTATTATATTGTTAGCTCAGTATATTGTTTATTGTATCTTTTAATCACTGTTGTTGTTTTTATTGTGTTGTGCTTGAGAGACACCATCTACCGGAATCAAATTCCTTGAATGTGTTCGCTCACATACTTGGCCAATAAACGCGATTCTGATTCTGATTCTGATTCTGATGTTTCCACAGCTGGAAATTGTGGCACTGAGTGAATACAATTGGAATACAGTAACCCACCTAGTTTTACACGGATCCGGGTCACGGATTCAGTCACACGCAGATTTGTTTTAGAACCGAACTCATAGTTTTATGCAGAAATCCCCACCATAACATGGAAACTGCAAGTATCCTCTGCTTGTTTTTTGCTTTTTGTGGCAATAAATATATTTTTTTCTGGATATTTTCACACAAAGGGACCTGTTCACCTCGCTGCAGTGTGCCAGTATTTTTGTCCCACGACCTTTCCAATGAGCCCTCATTTGTATTTTTAGCCCGAGGAGATCAAAGGTTATTCCCCGAAAACAGTTCACCTCGCTGCCGTGTCCCAAATCTTTTGTCCCGCAACCTTCCGAGTTGCATATCTCAGCATCTTTACATTTTATTTACGATTAATGCATTAAATTGAGTTTAACATGAAATCCCGGGTGCAGATTTGGGGGCATATTTAGGGTTTACACTATAAAATAGGCATTTTAGGCATTTTTTTTTACCAAAACACAACACGTTTTTCACCATACGCAGGTGAATTTGTAGGCACTAAATAAGCAAAATATATCTCTAAGGAGAGCAGAACGCAATGACTCTTTGATATTCCTGCTATCTGTATTATATATAATACCTATATATGTATTATATATAATACAGATGTTTGTATTCTCATACAAATGTAGCAGTAACATTACAGGCAGAGTTACTGTGTTCTGCTCTCTCTACAGAGTCGTTCTAAGCGTGGCCTGGTAATTGACCATATTCAGACATTAATCTCAGCGCATTAGAGAAAAAGTCATGAGTGAATGAGGCATTTGTTAAGAGCTTTTCATCCTTATTGGTTTTACAACACAGTTGTTGAATGGCCTGTGCCATCACGGCTTCTAGAACCCGAGACTATTAATATTAAATGTTGGTACATTCCAAAATAAAACAGAATAAAGAGTGAGAACCATGTGATTAATTTCCACATCGGTTTTGACAGTTGTTGTAATTGTAATCAAAAGAAAATGTTCTGGCTGCGTTTCTAGATTATCCATATTCAACATCATATACAGGCAAGAATACACTTTTTTTGCTTTTTTTTTCTGATTAGGTATGAACCTGACAGATCTGCCTAATGTGGAAAAATGACAGTTTTACCGTTGTTAGTATCAGAGTCGGGCAGCCTTCACACACCATTAGCGCTTAGCTGCTCCTCCACAAGGCCACCAGGATCAGTGAATTATGAATTTAAAGACAGTTTTAATGCTACAGAGAGTATGAGGGTTTGCATTTGATCTATTTATGCCTCACTCATGTACTCAGACAGTATACCCTACTGGGCAAAAGTCTTGAAAAAAAATTCATATTTTTTTCCACAGATCCAGACTTTCTTGTATTTTTTGTGGTCTAGACGAACAGTTCTCCAGGCTTCCTGAAGGACTTTTAAAGCCTCTCATTTCCAGTCCAGTCCCTGAACCTGACCAGTGTCAGAGGAATGTTTCTGTTGGTTAAGACACAAAGTGACCTACGTATGAATCATTCAAGCAGAAAAAAGAGCATCTAACTGAAGTCCTGAACAAGTGAAGAACCAGGAGCAGATGATTCCAGATGATCAGGCGGTGATCAGTATACTGGTGGTGCTGAATGCTGAATGGCTGGATCTCCTTTATCCATACTCCTTGTATCTTCAACCTCTTTGCAGTGTGTCCTTTATTAGCCAGAAAATGTCATAATTTATTCATTACTACTGACCTTCAAAAAGTTGCTTAATGTAATTAACATTGTAATATGAACCACCAGGCGAATTTTAGATGTTTTATAAGCTATAAAGTGCTGAAACAGTAACAAGTGCATTTAAAAGTAAATGACAGTCTAGAATTTGACTCTGCATCACCAACTGTCACGGCCTGGTCAGTGGCGGGGGTTAGCCACTGCTTTTTTGTTTGGGTTTTCTGGGTCTGTGTTTTCAGTATGGCTCTGTTGTTTATTGGGTTCTCTGTTCATTGCACTGATTGTTTATTCCTGTTCTGTTGTTTGTGTCTGTTCCTCATGTGGTTCTGTGTCATGTAATTTGAGTTTTCACCTGTTTCGTGTTCATGCTTGTGTCACATGGTTTTGACACATAGGTCTGTTTGTGTGTCACCCTTGTTGTCTGTCCATCGTCATTTGTGAGCGTCAGTTTGAGCATCTTTGTGTAGAGCACCTAGTATGAGCTGTGCGTTTGCCTTGTATTTTCTGAACTTAGTTTTTGTCCAGCCTTGTTCCAAGGTAGCTCTCGGTCGTGGGGGGTTAGCCCCCTTGCCCGTGACACCAACAACCAGTTAATAACTTTTATCTTATAATGGAAACTTGGTAATGTTCCAGTGTTTAACAATAATACAAATCTGTAGTTTATTAAATTAATGGACAAAACATGTGGTGTGGCAAAATGATCAGTATGTTTCAGAACCTGTTGGTGAACAATAAAGGTGACATTGTCCGTATACTAATGGACATCTACAGAATGAAGACGTGACCTTTGAGGTCCCCAGTAGAAGATCATCTCGATTTTACATGTATTACATTTTTACTCCCTCTCCCAAGCTCATATTCATCCATCCTCTGCTTTAATTTTGTTTAAATTCGCTTTTATACTTTGTGCAAACATATAAAAAGGTGTAATAGATCTGAGTGGAGTTATTTGGTGCATTTCAGTGCCGGGCTCAGGCATCACTTTGTGCAGTTAATCATCCGCCTCCTCTTGATTCAGAGGAGGCACCCTGCTGCAAAATTGGGAATTACCCACTGCTGCTCAACTCCTGCAAAGTGTTTAAGAAGTCTTTGCCACTTTTTGACATCCCTGATACCAGAAAGGAGCCGTGAAGCCAGAACGACAGCACTATTAGCAGCTTTAGCACAAGCCTCTGGGATTCAGAACATAATCCAGCATTTTTGTGATGTCCAGCATGTCCAGTCAAAAAAGGCGATGACCGGGTCTAAGATACAAAACAGTCAAGTCCAAAAGAACTGTCACGTTTCCCCTTGTCTCCAGAATGAGAGCAGGCGCAGAGGCAGACATGCTTGCTTGTCTTTATTTTCCCAAGAACACACAATGAAACAAAAAGGCACGAGGGTCAGAACCAAGAATCAAAATACAAGACAGAAGAAACAAAATCAACATAATCTGACGGTGGACCGATCAACTTTGCTTCAATACAAAAAACACAAAACTCCAAAACCAATTACAAAACACAAGCACTTATCATTAGCACACCACAGCTGTAACTAATAACCAAGAAAACCCATGACCTTCAAAATAAAAGTTCCTAAACAAAACTCAACCAGTGGCGGCCTCTAGTGGCCTCTGACAGGACATGACAGGAACTTTATTGTTATCTCAGCTATACACTTATATACAGTGAGACGAAACAGCTGGCTGTAGATTTTACTAAGATCAAAATGACATGTATACAAACTAGATGCAGTTCTGTGAGAAAATGCAAAGTCTGATTACTTGGTTGCAATAAAACCAGTGTTTGGAGACACGCAAGCGGTTTATGGCCAGAAAAAGTTTGAAAAGTTATCAAACCGGCACCTCTTTTGAACCTTTTCACTCAGCGCAGCGTTTTACTCGTTATTACCAAGGGTGGTTTTGGTTAAGAATGACTGAAAACAGGTTGAGCAAACAGGTGGGAAAAGCATACATAGCCACGTTCACAGTCTGATTATTTCTTATAAACCTCCACAGACAGTGACACAGGTATATTTATAACTACCTGAGCTTTAGTGTCTTGATGTCTGTTTATGAGTCTGCTGTGTGTTTTGTCACATTCTGGCTGCCATAGCCATGATTTCACAGACTCTCTCTCCGCTACATGCTTTTAAGGTGATTCGACTGTCTGCTCTCTCTCCCCACATTCGACCACAAAAACAATCATTATTTGGCCCCAATCAACCTATCTGAATGCACACACACAGGTTCTGATGTTGGAACCACGCCGATCAAAAACTGTAGGAGAAGAAGAGGATCCACCCATAAAGAAGAACAATAGTGTGATTGCAGGAAACATGGTGAATATTAGTGCCAGTCTGTTGCTGTGTAACTCTTATAAGGAGAAGCAAATGATAGCAGTGAAAAACCAATCACTTCTGAAAACTGCTTTCGAAGACTTTTGACTAATTTGATCTCTGAAATTATTAAACTTCCCCATTATTACTCAGTTGGTGTTATCAGAAATGCATTCATTGTACTGCCGCACCATATTCGCTTTGATCGAATAGCCTACTGCTCGCCTACCGAAGACAAATTTGAATGCAAGTCCAAGGAATGCATTTTCCTGTTCCTGAATACATAATTCATAAATCACAGAATAATTCCCTCACTGCCCAGAGAAGAGAAGGCAGAAGGTAAGCATTGTGCACGTTTCATTTTTCATGTCCCTCCTGAAATCTCTCTTGAGTCACCAGAGACACTGGAGTGTGGAGCCGAAGCACCCGGGGCATTGTTGCACTGCAGATTTCACTCTGAATCTTCACCAGAAAAGAGTCTAATTCACACTGGAGTGGATATGAAAGTGAGTGGATTACCCACTTCAAAGAGACACGCCGTCTCAGACCTGGCTGATTTAGATGATGCTTCACTCCCTCATGTCAACATCCCGGTTTCTCTAAGCTCTAACCGATGGTACATTTAACCATTCTTTACCTTTTTTATCATTTACGTCCACATTTTTGTGCTTCCAAACAATGATCACTTTATTGCCAAAACTGTGCTTATACTCACTGGACTCTTTATTAGAAAGATCCATTTTGTGCTTCTTAACTGCTGAGGTAAAAGTGAGCCTCCATCCAAAATATCTGGAGTGATAAAGGAAGGATTTCTGTGTTCTGTGTTTTAAGGAAACATTGATCTTTTGAGTAAGCTGATATGGAGAAGGTTATGAACACTTATTTGTAAGACAGAGATGAGAAATTGCAGGATTCATATTTAGCCACTCAGACCTCTTTAAACTGGGTCAGACTCGGACTTGAATTTCTTTGGCCTCGTTTTGACTCAGACTAGAATCTCTTTGGACTCAGACAAGAATCTCTTTGGACTCAGTCTTGACTCAAACTAGAATCTCTTTGGACTCGGTCTTGACTCAGACAAGGATCTCTTTGGACTCAGACAAGGATCTCTTTGGACTCAGTCTTGACTCAGACTAGAATCTCTTTGGACTCGGTCTTGACTCAGACAAGGATCTCGTTGGACTCTGTCTTGATTCAGATCTAAGTTTCTTTGGATTCTTTCTTGATTCAGATCTAAGTTTCTTTGGATTCTGTCTTGATTCAGACTAGAATCTCTATGGACTCGGTCTTAACTCAGACTAGAATGTTTTTGAACACAGATGAGAATCTCTGTGGGCTCGGTCTTGACTCAGATTAGAATCTCTTTGGACTCGGTCTTGACTCAGACTAGAATCTCTTTGGACTCAGACAAGTATCTCATAGGACTCTGTCTTGATTCAGATCTAAGTTTATTTGGATTCTGTCTTGATTCAGACTAGAATCTCTTTGGCCTCGTTTTGACTCAGACTAGAATCTCTTTGGACTCTGTCTTGACTCAGACTAGAATCTCTTTGGACTCAGACAAGGATCTCTTTGGACTCGGTCTTGACTCAGATTAGAATCTCTTTGGACTCGGTCTTGACTCAAACTAGAATCTCTTTGGACTCTGTCTTGACTCAGATTAGAATCTCTTTGGACTCAGTCTTGACTCAGACTAGAATCTCTTTGGACTCGGTCTTGACTCAAACTAGAATCTCTTTGGACTCGGTCTTGACTCAGACTAGAATCTCTTTGGACTCAGACAAGGATCTCGTTGGACTCTGTCTTGATTCAGATCTAAGTTTCTTTGGATTCTGTCTTGATTCAGACTAGAATCTCTATGGACTCGGTCTTAACTCAGACTAGAATGTTTTTGAACTCAGACGAGACTCTCTGTGGGCTCGGTCTTGACTCAGACATGAAGACATGAATCTCTTTGGACTCTGTCTTGTCTCTGACTCGAATCTCTTTGCACTTGGCCTTGACTTTGAATGGCCTAGTTCTTGACAAGCACTCAAACTCTGTCAGGAGAAACAAATAAAAAACAAAGATAAAATCCACTAAATATGTGTTTCAGCTTTTGAATGCTGCACACTAATGCATCTCTTTGTGAAGACTGAAGACATTTAGCAGGCTCCTATTATGAGGCATCACACAAACCTCATCTGGTTCATTAAAAACTGAAATAAATGAGAGTGGTGGATCTAAAATCCCCTCTCAGACCGTGATAATTCATTACGCCGTGACACTTCCCATTAAAGCCGCGGTTAATCAAATCTTACACACATTTTATCAAACACTAATACGGTGGCAAGCCTGAGAAAACAAACAGCCAGTAATGGCTTTCCTGACATTTACAAAGGTTTCGACAAACTCCTGTCTAATATTTGCATTTTTTAAAATTAAGATGGCACAAATTGGAATGGCAGCGAGTTTGATTTATGATCCACCGCCGGGTGCCGTACAGTCCAGGCTGGGCAAATTAATTGCAGTTACGTGCATGTTTAATTATAAACCTCCCTCCTGAAATGAGATTAATTATTACCTGTATTGGTTATGGGCCACTGTCGCTAATCAGTTACCTCTACCTGTCCCACATCTGGACAGATGAGGCTCCTTCTAAAATCATCTCAAATCCTGTGCAGGTGTTTCACAAGGCTGAGCATCACCAGTGAAGCAACATGTGCTCTCTTTCTCTCTCTTTCTCTCACTCTGAATGGATATCATTAAGAATAAATATTGTTTTTATTCATTTAAAAGAATAAAGTGAAAACTATTTCTCTTGTTATCTTTTCTCTCTCACCTCTTCTCTCTCTGTCTGTCTATCTATCTCTTTATCTATCTTATCATTCTTTCCCCCTCACTTGTTATGTTTTCTCTCTTTCTCTTGTTCTAATTCTCATTTTCCCTCTTCCCTCTACTACCCCTATTTCTCTCTCAACCTTTTTTCGTTCCCTCGTTCTGTTATCGTTCTATCTCTCTTTATGTGTTTCGTTCTGTTTCTCTTGCTCTTTCTCTCTCACTAATTCTGTCTTTTCTCTCTGCCTTTTAATGCTATCGCTCACTTTCTCTTTCTTTCTCTCGAATAAAGTGAAAACGATCTGCTTATAAATATGTGAGCCTGTGAGGGAATTTGACTTTGTTTACTTTTTTACAGACGTCTGTCATGTTCTTTTATCTTTTTTGCATCGAATCGTTTTCTGAAAAACCTCTTAACTTCTTTCTAATAGGGCTCTGCCTGTAATGACTGCAGTTGGCCTGTAGATGGCGGTGTTGATGTATTTTGACCTACAAAAGTCCCTGAAAAAGGCATTTTGTTCATGCTGTACCCACACACACACACACACACACACACACACACACACACACACACACACACACACACACACACACACACACACACCTTTAAGCTCTATATCTTGTGCGAATGCAGCATTAACTGTTTGATCACAGCATGTACGCTACCTATACGCCACATTAGGAGGAATAATTTTTCATGCCAAGGTTCCTGAGGTGTTTTTCATCTCTGCATTTGACTTTAAGGAGGAGAATCTGGTCCTTTAAGGGAAGAATCTTCTCAGTTGTTTATTAAAATGAGACTTTTTTGTTCTCTCCAGGGTGGGCAGCAGCTCTGGCAAATATCTGTCTCCGTAATGTTCGCTTCTTTGGGTTCTGACAAAGAGAATTTTAGGTCTCCTGGTGGCAGGTTTTTCCACCTGATTTTGACAGGCAGGGGCTGGGATTTTGATGGATACCTCACGGTTAGAAACTCCCCACAGTGAATAAAAATTCTGGGGTCTGTAGTTTAGCACATTTCTTTCTAATGAGGGTCGCCGGTGGAGGAAACACCAGAAAATGTCAAGTTCTCAAATTTGAACATGTTTTAACACCTCCATTTTGACCGAGACATCATAAAACTGAAAGCTAAATGGAGAGAATACCTCTCATAAATCTATCACACCTTCAGACAAACAGGTTCTTAACCCTCTAAGGTTCGAGGCATTTCTGTCACTGTGAGGCAGTTTGCTACACCCTTACATTTGTAAGTATTTCATCTCACTAAAATCATCTATGCAAAAGGTGACACATATTGTTATATTCTGGAAAGCCTCAGCAACAATAATATGTGAGTAAACGGAAATGTAATGGAATTAGTTTTTTTTTTTAATATTGTGTAAACATGACAAAAAATATTTCCTTCAAACAAAGTAAAAAAAAACACAACCTAAATATGTCTGAGCAAGACTTTTGAAGTGTGAGCCTTGTAAACATATGTCTTGGCTACAAAAGGGTAAGAGGAGCATTCAGAAATGTTATGTAGTTTCATTGCAATTTGTAAAACAATCAGACTAGGTACTTTTCTCTGCTCTTTCATGTGTATATTCACTAGATGAGTGTTTCAAACCTGTAACTCCCCACTCCCACCTGTCAATGGATGTCATTGTTATGTTGTAGCTGGTACAACATACAGTGAAATGCTTTTACTGGTCTTTTTCACAGCAGTATACATGAAAAAGAAAAAAATATATGTATAAATAAGCACAAATAGCTTACATTAAGTAAAAAAGAACCAACATCACCAAAATAGTACAAGTAAAAAGAAAAATACAGCATGAATATAAGTGGAAGTATATAGGTATAAAGAAAGTATAAATAAAAATACAATTAAGTATATAAATAAAAATACATCTGGGTGTGGTGAAGGCACATGTACACACGTTTGTTTTATACTTGAGAGACACCTTCGACCGGAATCAAATTCCTTGTTTGAGTTCATTCACATACCTGCCAATTCTGATTCTGATTCAAGTTGCTGTTAAAGTATTTATTTTCAATTTTCAATCACTTCCACAGAGATTTTGTTGTCCTTCCCTGCACCCTGCATATAATCCTCTGGCCAGCAAAAGATATAGCTTCATTCTCCTTATAAGCTCACAAAAAACTCATGACATGGATTTTAGCCATGTGATCCTCTGGCCAGCAAAAGACCAGGTATAGCTTTATAAGCTAACTGAAAAAGCACCACCAGCAGCTAGCAAAACAGATATTAGGCGAATTACTCAAGAGAAGCTCCAAGTGCCTCTGTTCATCCTCCTGTCCTCATCAGATAAATCAGACTTTGCCTGTCTAACTCTCTCTCTCTACAGCTAGTTTTCCTGTGTGGAAGGAATTGTATGTTTGTTTACAGAGTGAAAAGGGGCGTGTTCTCACTGACTCCTGCTGCACAATGAGCCAATCACGGCCTGCTATTTACAAAGCACCATCAATATTTTTTATTTTAAAACAGATATGTGAAAATTACAGTCTCAATGTTTCTAGTGGTGTTACTAGGACTCACAGAGCTTTAGACGATTGTTTTGGAAAAGTTAAAAACTTCAGCAAATACAATGATTATAGATATACAATACTGTTCAAAAGCACAGAGCCAGCACTTATTTCTTCGTACGTTACAAAGATCCAGACTTTCTTGCATGTTAATGTGGTCTTGAGGAACAGTTCTCCAGGCTTCCTGAAGGACTTTCAAAACCTCTCATTTCCAGTCCAGTCCCTGAACCTGACCAGTTTCAGAGGAATGTTTCTGTTGGTTAAGACACACAGTGACCTCCGTATGAATCATTCAAACAGAACAAAGTGAATCAGTGAAGAACCAGGAGCAATGATTCCAGATGATCAGGTGGTGATCAGTATACTGGAGGTGCTGAATGCTGCGTGGGTGGAGGACGTTTATCTAGACTACTTTTATCTATAGGCACTCTGCAGCCTGTCAGTAAAACATTTGTTTGCATTTTTTGTCTTTCTATCTACATCTCTAGATCAGAGATTTGGTAACCATTTCCATGATTTGTATTTTTGCACTGCCAATGGGATTTAAAACAAAATATGAAGAAGACATTTGCACAGCACTGTATATGTGACAGGTAAATTAAGCATTTAGCAGGCACCATTATCCAGAGTAACTTATAATAATTAGTTATAGGCTTTGTAGTGCAGTGGCAATTCCATGAACCATTAGAATGCTTAAACGGTTCTCCTCCATGATGTATATCACACCAACAACAAAGCGGTACCATAAACATTTCTTTAAGCAACATCATAGAAAAAGCATTTTGGTTCCACACAAAGAAGGCTACAATGTTTCTTTATCTCTCTAAGCATCCTTCCTAGAACCTTCAAAATGATGTGGAGGTACTCCTATGCATATAAAGTATGTTGTTTTTCTTTTACAAAAATGATCTTCTGTTGAAATATTCTTTAAGGGACTAAAATATACTATTTTCTTTTTGTGCACGGCTCCATTTAATAAGTTCCACTATTGTTAAAGAAAACATTTTAAGTACCCTTCTTTCAGAGAATGTGCCTAGCAAGCAGATAAGTAGTACCAAAAATTATTTTTATATATACAAATATAACCCTTTTTAATGCGATATATAATCATTTTTAAAGGATAATATAAGAGATCTTCTACTTAGGAAATATTTTAAATAGAAATATTTTTTGTATTGAAGCCACATAAACAGACCCAAAAAATGATTTATTCTCCACAGGTCTACAGGAGCTGCACTGGATCTATACTGTACTGTTATGGTACAGAATCAGGTTCTGGTGTTCCAGTGTATCTCAGTCCGGTAACAGAGTTTCTGACTCAATTCTCTCCACAGTTTCTGGCCGGTCGTCCCAAAACCGCATCCATGGATTCGAACCGGCGGAGAGTTTTTTTGTCAGAGCAGCTTTTGGTATTGTGGGCTTTTATTATTCATAGTCTTGTTTGAAATTTAAATTTTTTCTCTGCATTCTTTGATAACCGAACCCAGACACCTTGTTAATGATGTCCAGGATCACCATTGTTTCACACAAAGTAAAAGATACATTTGTTAGAGTCATAGAAAACTCCCACTAAAATTTATCTTCAGCCCAAACAGACAGTCATGCTTGTACTGTCCACTTTCAAGTTGTTAGTTTGTGTCAAACAATGGCCTCTATCTATGTTGCGATGATATTTCGACCAATCAGAAAGCAGTGATGCATTCAGCTCAACTGTGGCCTTTTTTCAGCCTTGCCCTCACGCAGCTTGGGTTCGGCTCGGGTTCAGGTCTCTTTATTTGCAATGGAAACATGCAGCGTTTCATGTGGCTTAATGAGGAGATGGAGTGCTTTTTACCACTAGTTAGGACTTTGAGGAGGGTCAAACATAGCCCTGGTCTTCTGAACACTTGGAAGATGCTGAAGTGGTTTTAACATTCGGTAAAAGAAGAATAGTTTAAGGGCACTGTGGCAAAGAGAAGACAAAATCTTTCTTTTTCAATGTCATGGACCAAATACCGGAACAACAACCAATTGCAAGAGGCGAAGTCCCAGCTTTAATTGCATATCACCACTCAGTAGAAACACCATGTTTATTGCCATTTTTGACTAAATTTGTTTCAATTTTGTGACCGAAACACACTTGAAGTTGATTCCTTGGAGCAATACCGCAGAAAAATCACATTTTTCGAGTATATTTGCTGTAAATGAGATGTTAGAACAGGAAGAATGATGACATAACATGTAGATTCTATATTCAAGAACCCAATGTGTTCCCAAACCTCAGCTTTGCTTTGAAGGCATTGTTCCTTTTGTGAAGGCGAGATACAACAGCATTTTTTTTTTTTTTTTTTTCATCCACCAGCTTTTTTCTTGTCCTACTTCTTAAACCTGCTTGGTCTGTGTTAAGACGCCTGAGGTAAACAAAGTCCCTCTTTACATCACACACTGGACCAATGACCCACTTACACCACATGTTAGCGTGAAAGGAAAGCGCCGAATATGAGCAGAAGTGTGGCAGTTCTGGGACCGGAGTCTCAGTGACCCCTGCAGATGTTAATGAGTGGGACTGCTTGTGTACATTTGCATCTCAGAATCAGCAGATGGACGAGTGCACCTTCCTCTCGTTCACCTCCACTCGACATTCTCAGCTTTGCTAGTCCTCTGTGATCACCTTGCCGTTCTCAGGTACTCAGTAGCGTCTGAAGTTCATTGTAAAAACGAAGGTTCTTAATAATAACTAGATTGCATGGTTGCTATAAAATAACTGGTCTGAGCTTTAGTGTCTTGGTGTAAGTCTGTTTATGAGTTCGTTGTGTCGTTTGCTCTGTAATATTGAATTGTAGCTTTCAGACTCTCTCTCTGACAGACATTTTAAAGTTGATTTAACTATCAGCTCTCTCTCCCCATACATTACAGAGCAGATTTGACCACAAAAGTCTATTGTTTAATTGATCAACATCAGTATAAACACAATACACTGGATGTAAACAGATGTTTTGATTTTGGAACCATATTAATATTTCAAAAACAGTTCCACCATATTCCAGTTTAATAAAAGCTCAAGGCCGCTTCACAAACAGTTCAGACGTAATGTTTAACAGACACAAACATTAAAAAAGCACAACAGTTGCAGGAAAGAACAAATACAGCAGAATCAAGGGTTAGAAGAAGAGGCTGTGAGACAAATTGCACATTTTTAGATGGGTTTTGAAAGATGCAAGACATGAATAGTAGTTTGGAAACTACACCAAAAGATCCAGTGCAGAACCATGGAGAGCTTAAAAGGTAATTAGAAGCAGCTTAAACTCCTGAGAAATTTGTGGAGAAGTTGTGGGGTGTTCTTAGCAAAGGGGAGAACATCTAATTTTGCAAAGACTGAAGCCCAGCAGGTTTGTTGTTGTGGGACCATGAAAAAGAGCTTCTTGGGTACAATAGTTTAACTCTTATAGACCCTTTTGTGGCCTTTTACACACAAAAACATGCTTTTATCTCTCTGATACAAAAATGGTTTACCTAAAAACAATGATTAAATGTTTTCAGGGAACCAAAACTGGTTCTTTGATGACACTGCCTCCCTCTTGGCACTATTTTTAAAAGAGTAATGGATGTACTGTGACTGTAAACGAAAACTAACCTAGATAGCACATCCCAAATCCATCCATTCATTATCTAAGCCAGAGAGGACAGTTATACTGAGTGATGGGGAGAGGGAGGACCACCCTACCCACCCAGAGAGAGAGAGAGAGGATATGCCCTCGCCAACATGGAGGATTTGCCTTAAATGATCTTAAATCTAAATGTTAAATATGAATAATATATCTCTCACTCTAAAATTAAAACTCCACAGTTAGATGGGGCTCGGTGACACCTTTCCAACGACCCCTCGAAAACCGCTCACCTCGGACAAAATTAATGCGACACCGGGGCGAGGTGAGCGGTTTTCGGGTCGTTGGAAAGAAAGCCAGATATAAATAAATAATCCCATGAAATTATCATTGTTTACGAGTTTTGACTCGTAAGCGATTCACAGCACCCGAGTCTGAGTCAAATCTTGAGTCATAGAGGGCAAGTCAGGTCACAAGTCTTTGTTTGTGCGACTTAAGTCCAAATCTCTTATCTTATGTTATTATTGTTTGCAATATTGTCCACTTTTCTTATGTGATGATAAAACATTTTCATTATGTGCAATAAAAAATATTATTATGAAAAGAGAAAGTGACCATTTGTCATACGTGAACACACCACTGCACACAGTGTGAACAGCATGAAATTCACCCTCTGCATTTAA
>JBBPCW010000039.1:19066922-19077187 GCA_037974425.1 Phenacogrammus interruptus | reverse complement strand
GTGTGTGTGTGTGTGTGTGTACAAATATATATACACACATATGGCTGCACTCGTAATGGTACGTGTCTCTGGTCTGTCCATAGGTCCCCTTTGCCCGATGAGCCCCCCGATGGATTTTGTGCTCCACTGCTCCCTCCCTTTCTCCTCGATCTGGAGATAAATCCCGCTGCTTCCATGACCCTTTCAGCACCATGAACCTGAGCTGCAGGAGACGGAGAACAAAAGAGTAGCCGCTTCGCTGCCTGTGAGAGGAAATAGACCAAAAGAAAAGCAAGAGATAAACAAACCAAAAAAAAGGTGGGGAAGAAGGACAGAAAGAGATCCAGGATGGCGAAACGGAGGGAGGACGCGCAGAGGGACGCGTGGACTGGCTGGCTGTTCCTGGTGTGGATTACCTGCTGCTCGGCGGCGCCCTTAAGCAATCAGTCGCAGAGTTTACAGAGTTTACGGACGACCTCAACGGCGGCCTTGCGGACCAGAGCGGTGGAAGGGCAAAAAATCCTCAGCCGCGCCAAGAGGGGATGGGTTTGGAATCAAATGTTTGTGCTGGAGGAGTTCACTGGACCTGATCCAATTCTGGTTGGCAGGGTGAGTTTCTCTAATTGTCAGCTGGATATTAAGCTCGCTTATCGTGTGGAAACATTAAATCTGTGTGTGTGAATGCCTCTGCGATTCACATTTTCCTTTGGGGGGAGGGGGGGGGGGGGTGCTGTGGCGGCTTTGGGAAATGGGCAAAAATGACTGGACTTTCTGTTGTATTGTTCCTACCCTTTGAGCTGTATATGAGCAAGCTTAAATGCTTTTTATATGCTTAGAGGAAATAAAATGGCAAAAAAAATTTAAAGCTGGAAACAAACAGTGCAGGAATAAATATACCAGCATTTTGTTTTTCTAGGTAAATACAGGTGACATGTAATTTGCCACACTCTCAGCTTCAGCCTACCAGAAAGGACCCAAAAAAGAGTCTTAGAAGAACCCTTTTTGGTGCTGTGCTGAATATTCTTGTATAAAATCCTTAAATAACACTTTAAATGTAGAACCGTTTGTCAGTGCAAAGACCTCTTGTGAAGGGAGTGTTATGGTTCTGTAATAAACCACTTAAGTAGATCCAATTTATTATGGGTGTAAATGTTACTACGCACTTTATGCAGTTGATGCCTGTTGTTGATGGAGGCTCTCTATAACTTATGTAAAAAACAAACATTTTGGAGACTCAGCCATGTCAGGGTTAAGATTTGAACCATGATTATGGTTAAATTTTAGTTTGTATACATTTTTATCTTTGCTGCTAAACACACTCATGTACTTCGACTTGTTGGTTCTATAACAGGTGTAAATCTGCCTGTTTATGTGACCCCTGCAATGTTTTAGAGCTCTGAAAGTCCTGACCATACTCATCAGACTTGTGCACATTTTATTTTCCTGAGAGATTCACGGGTGATGGATGTTGGTGGTGTTAGGAGTCTTGCGCAGGGACTCTTACTGGTGTAATGTGGTGTGCTCACCTGTGGGGGGCACCGAACTCTAGTCTTATGCAAGGAGGACAAAGGTATTATTTACTCTGCTATTCAATCAATCAGACAGGAGTGACACTGATATTATATATATATTTATATATACATTACATATATGATAGTTACATACATGCACACATGCTTAAGGGTGTTCGCCCTGCGGTCAGGAAGCCGTGGGTCCGCTGTGTTCAGGGCTCCCCACTGCTTCACTTGAATGGGTGAATGTGTTGAATGCAGAGGAAGAATTTCGTGCTGTTCACACTGTGTGCTGTGGTGTGTTCACATATGACAGAATGGTCACTTTCCTTTAGGGTTAGTGGTGGTCTAGGGGGTAGGATACTTGTCTCTGGACCGAGAGGTAATTGGTTTAAATCCTACCTTTAACAAACCACCACTGAGCAAAAGTTCCTGACCTTAAACCCAAGTTGCTCCAGGGAGACTGCCCCCTGTAGTTTAAAGTGCCTGATAAATGCCGTAAATGTGCCTGCTGATTAGCAACAGATACACACAAGAAATAAATGTAGTGAACAAGCATTTTGGAGACTCAGCAATGTCAGGGTTAAGATTTGAACCATGATTGTAGTTAAATTTTAGTTTGAATGATAGGTAGTGACCCACCTAAACATGTTTATTTTCTCCAAGTCTGTGAATCTCCTTTTATTATTTCATGTGTGACCCTTAACAGAAAGCTCTTTCCAAAAATAGTATATATGTACAATAAATATAAATATATATAAAGTGAGGTATTTGAGCATAGTGTCTTGGTACATTCTGTCTATTTGAAGGTCCTAAGAGGATTCTGGAAGAACGAGCCAAAGCAGCTTGTTCACAGATCAGTGCGAGTGTGAACCTGGGGAGACCCAACCTGGCTCTCTCCACCTCCAACCACCAACACACACACAAAAGCTCACTCACCGTGTGTGTCATAAACTCTTTTCTAGGCAAAAGCAGGAGCAGGACATTGATTTCTTTCATTTGTTGTTTGTTTTCTTTTTTTATAAGTGTACATACAGTAGGTCATCTCCAAACTCAGAGTACTTTTATCCACTAGTGCACAAAAAGATCATAAATCCTTGGCCGATCCTGGTCATATAAAAATATGATTCTACGTGTTATTTTAGTAAAAACAAGCACTTCAGTGTAAGAGGACATCATAACGTCCTTGTAATGCTCTTATAAAAAATAGCAACTCATTTACTGGTAGTTCTGCTGGAATTCTGCCAGTTACAGTGGAGGTAAATGGAACCAGACGTCCATGACACAAATCCAGCCATTTTATTCACTATTGCCCCCCCAGTGAAGCTTCACGTGACTCTGAGTGTCCATATGGATGCTGATGATGGTAAAATAGTAAAGAATCTGAACTAAATGAATTGTAAATAACATTCTTCAGGGACTGATTGACCATGTATGTATCCCTCCACCATGAATGGGTTTATTTTTGGGGCCAAAAGCTTCTCAGAACAATGTCTCAGGTATCAGACGGTACATCCATATCCATTTTATGGAATTACTGTTTTTGAGGCTTCAGACATCTGGTTCCATTCTCCTCCACTGTGAACTTGCTCATTTCAGAGCATTTCACACCATACTCACTCTGAACGACTTTGTTTACATCTCAGCCACTTAATTAGGCTGAAAAATCTTCTTGAAAAGGAAGCTGCAGGGAGATGTGGGAGCTGTCCACTCTTACTGGTGCTGAAACACAGATTTCGCTTCGCACCTTCAGCACTGCAGTCTCTACGCTCAGAGCCTCTGGATCATGAAAGTGTATCATGACTGCCGTTTTTAACGCCGACACACTGCACCTGTGCACACACACACACACACACACACACACACACACACACACACACACACACACACACACACACTGCAGAACGGCTGGCTCTCCTGACAAGCTGCTTTTTGCTACACTACCAGTTATAGTTTTTGCATACCACAGGATTTTATCTAATTCTTATATATTTATTACATAAACTGTAGATTTTTATTCTTGTTAAACATTAGCACAATATTGAATGAAAAGCAGCTAATGAAAGTATATTAATTAAAACAAGTTTCCTATAAAAGAGGAGAGAATCTGTAACAGTGCAGGTCTGACTCCTATTAACTGGTTGTGTGGTGATGCAGAGTCAAATTCTAGACTGTCCTTTAACTTGTTACTGTTTCAAATGAATATTGCAATAAATACTGAGCATATTTTGAGCTTACAGTAAGTAAGGAAGAAGTAGAAGATCTACAATTTTATTAGAATCATCCAAAACAAATGTCTATAAAATGTTGATGTTTTATAAACAGATAAAACAGTCTGGAGTCAACATGACCCCAGAGAACAGCGACGTACAAAATGTGTTCAGACACTGAAAACACATCATCTTGTTAATTTAGTGTTTAGACAGTTTGTCGTTTAACATGACACAAAAAAATTATGTCACTTATTAAACACTGCATGGGAACAAATTGAGTGGACAGATAAAAGGAGGGTTAATCACACCAAACCTCTCAGAATGACTCATTTAATTCTATTATTGAGTAACTACTGTGAGTGTACAGTAATCCCCCACTATTCACGGGGGTTACATTCCAAGAGCACCCATGTGTAGTGAAAAACCGCATTGTTGTGCTTTGGTAAAAAGCCTAAAAATGCCTACTTTTATAGTGTAAACCCTAAATCTGCCCCCATATCTACTCCCAGAACACTTTAATGCCATTTTAAACTCAGTGTAATGCATTACCCTTAAAGAAAATGTAAAGGTAAACCCATATTCGCCTCACCACTGCAAGGTGAGCGGTTTGGAAAATAAAACCTGATCTACTCGGGCTAAAAATACAAATGAGCGCTGGAAAGCGTTGGAAAGGTCTCCTGGAGATCTACCGATCTGTGGACTTTAAAGTGTCTGAGTGCTTGCACCGCGGTGAAATCATGCCTGCCCCAAGTCCCCTTGTGTGAAAACATTTTGCCACACAAAAGAAAAAATAGTCAGAGGATATTTGCAGTTTCCTCGTTATTGTGGGGATTTCCATTAAGGACTATGAGTTCGGTTCTCAAAAAGAAATTCTGTGTGTGACTGAATCCACAACTCCTGATCTGCGTAAAACTGGAGGATCTGTCATGTCTGTGGGGGCTAGTCCCCCTCGGACGAGAGCTTCTTCTTAGAAGTGACGACACTAGAGAGCAGGAATCCATGCTAAGTCGTGTTTATTCACAAAAACAAGAAATGAAACCTGGCGCTGTGGCTGGAAGAAAACAGAAAAAAACAGATACTGCTACACACGGGGGAGAAACGAGGTGCTCTAAGACGATGGACAGATAACTAGAACGAAACACAAACAGGACTTAAATACACCAAGAAATCAGGAGACTAACACAAAACAGATGTAAACCCTAATCACCAGACACATGAACAGAACACAGCTGAAACGGAAAAGCACATGACACATGAACAGAAAACCACCCTACAACAAGACACATGACCAAACTATAACAGAACATGAGTCAAAATAAAAGTCCTAAACGTGAACAGAAAAACAGAGCAAAAACAGAACTACCAAAAATCAACAGAAAAGCAGTGGCCCTAACGGCCACTGACCGTACCGTGACAGGATTACTGTATAGCTATGAGGCTTAACGTGTAGCTTGTACAGTGTGTTAGGTTTCAAGGGTGTACACAGTTTAGAATCAGAAAACTTCGTTGATCCCCAAGAAAACTTGATGACTGCAATGACACACAGACGTGCTTTAGACAAAGCTATAAAAATAGAGATCAAAATAAAGGTCAAAATTAAAGTCCTGGTTGGATGGGCTTGGACTGCATATTCATTACGACTGGAAAGTTTATGCTCTGGATTGTTTCTTGTTTGTGCAGTTGTTTTGCTCGGGGTGTTTTCTGATGACTGCTGAGCTGATTGAGGCCGGTTCTTTAGCCTCGGTGAGGTGGAAAACACTCTCCTCTCCCAGAGCTCCAGAATTTGGCAGCCGCTCAGCTAATTACCCTCCTGGTCCCTCCTGTGTGTGAATAAAACATGCACCCTTGTGTGTGTGTGTGTGTGTGTGTGTGTGTGTGTGTGTGTGTGTGTGTGTGTGTGTGTGTGTGCGCGTGTGGCCTTTGCACCTCCGCTTTCAGGCTCCCGATACCTTGTCGAACTCAAAAAACGTCCTTAAGCTCAGGTATCAATTTTTCAAGAGGCTCAATTAAACAGCCTTTGTTGGATCGCGGCCGCTTTTGATCCCCAGAAATAAATAAACAAACACAATAAGCGGCCTCCCCGCGCCGATCTCCAAGGTGTAGCGGTGAATTACCACCATGCTTTGGCCACTGAGCGGTGATGTAAGAGGCCGGTGGAGCTCAGTGAGTAATGATCCCACCTTCCAGGAGCTTCTGCTAGAGAACGAAGACTCTCTCCAAACGCCAAGCAACAGAATTATAGTCCTGAGTCGAGAATAACTCTACCGTCAGACCTGGTAGGGGATAATTGACCTGTCCGAGCTCCGCCCACAACTGCAGTGAGGTTAGACAAGCTTCTCAGAGCATTACTGTCTGGCCGAAAGAGAAAATTCGCAACTCTCTAGTCTATGTTTTCCAGTTTGTTCAGCCATACAAACTGGAAACAGTAACATATTGTTGCCATTTTGGTTCTATCACACCATAAATAAGCTACATCACAATTATCCCAACAGTGGAAGCTTTCAGCCAAAACATCTTTGCAATGAACAACACTTTCTCTAGAGAACCTCATTACATTGAATGGGATTGTACAAGCTTAGAATTTAATAAGTCTGTGTGCAAAGTATTGATGGTCAGTTTTAAAGCAGGAATGGCTGCATCCACCTTCTTAAGTAATGCCGAACCCCCAAGTGTATATAATAACCATATTCCACCCCTCTATAATATATAGAAGTACTCTATATTGTCTCCTTATAACAATAATAATAACCTCATATCATCCCCATAATATATAATAACCAGTGTCCATATTCCATTCTCCTATGATAACTTTATATAATAACTACATTTGGTTCAGCTATAATAATCACATATAATAACCTTATTTTGTCCTCCTATAGCCACATTCCATCCTAGTATAATTACCGGACATAATAAACACATTTTGTTCCTTCAAAATCACTACAAACTCCCATAATAGCTGGATAGAATAACCATATTTCATCCCAATTGTCACGATCACGGGGGCTAATGTAGTGTAGTGTAGCTGGTAGTGTAGTGGTTAAGGCATTCGCCCTGTGATCAGAAAGTTCAGGTTCGATTCCCAAGACCGCTAGGCACCTCTGAGGTACCCTGAGTAAGGGACCGTCCCCACGTACTGCTCCCCGGGCGCCGTGTTCATGGCTGCCCCCTGCTTCACTTGGAGAATGGGTTAAATGCAGAGGGTGAATGTTGTGCTGTTCACACTGTGTGCAGTGGTGTGTTCACGTATGATCGACTGATCACTTTCACTTTCACGACCGAGGGCTACCTTGGAACATGCAGGCAGGAAACCAGGGCTCCATGTAGAAGTGTGTTTATTTACCAAAACAGGGACAAAGAAAATAAAGGCACGCGGGCCAAACAGGAATGAGAATGTGGTGCAGGAACAAGGCAGAACTAAGGCATATATACAGCTCTGGTAGACGATGGACAGATAACGTGCTCAAACACAAACAGGACTTATATACAGAACATAATCAGAGAATAAACACAAGACAGCTGAAACACCAAACCCCGTGACACTGAGCAATCCTGACATACAAAATAAGAGTCCTAGAACACAAACTGAAAAGCAGTGGCCCTTAAAGGCCACTGACCGAACCGTGACACCAATGTAATTTCAATATAGAACAAACGTAAGTAATCCCCTAATAATAACCATATATGATTGAAGACAATACCACTTTTAATCTCAATATAACTACCACATATAATAATCTTATTTTGCCCCCTAGAATGATCATATATAATAACCATACTTTATCCTCATACATATAGTGCTGTGTCTATATGGTAGAAATGACAATACAACCTACTTGACTTGACCTGACTTGACTTGGCTAGACCATATATAATAAATATATTTTATGCCCATAATGATTGAAGATAATAGCTACATTTCCTCTCTATATAATTATCCCATTTAATATCCATATTCGATCTCCTTGTAATAATCATATATAATAATCCCCCCATAATAACCATTTATAATAACCATATTTCATTCCAATATAACGACCAACTGTACTTGGGGGTGGAGAGCGGGCATCCACAAACATTAATGACCAGAAATGGCTTGCAGGGCTGTAGGTTTACCTTTCAGGTGACATCACTGCTGCTAAAAGGCCAACAAACCAGCAGTGTGAAGGTTTAGCAGCACTCTGAGGAATTAATAGATTTTATTATTTTTAAAAAAGTGAATCCAGAAGGTTTTGTGCAGAATTGTGACAGAGGCTGCCTGAGACGAGCTAATAAGCCCAGCTACCAGCAGCATGATGAGGACTCGTGTTCTGAGTGAGGTCTTTTCTCCTCGCTGGACGAGGTGCCAACCTGTTAGTCAGAGGAAAATATTTGCAGCTAAACGAGCAGATAAGACCTTTGGAGGAGGCCCATCACCATCATTACATGATCGCAAGATCACAGTTACGTGAGCTGACCTTCTTTCTCCTCCGCAGCCGTTAACTTTCGCACAGTCATCAGTGTGAGCTGGGAGTGTTTTCAGCAGCTCTGCTGAGGCCAATCAATGTGAAGAGAATTAACTCAGAAAACACCCTTATTGAGACAAAATCAATGACTCTGAAATTGGCACTTAATGCTAATATAGCTCATATTTTCACCGAAAAACATTCAGGCTTTACTTACAGACTCACAGCTCGAGACACACACAACATTTCAGAACATCGTTTCATGTCAGTCCCACAGCTGGAAAGCAAGGAGGCTAATCAGCCACTTCAAAGCCCTGGAGCTGAATTAGAGCTGCATAAAACCAACCAAAGAAATACAACTAAAGATTATTAAGCTCAAGACAATTAATTGTGAGCAAAAATGTAATGATCACTCTACTTAAGAGAATGGTTGTGGTAACATTTGTTAATTTGATGTTAATATAACCTTTAGATGACGGAGGTGTGTAGCATTTGTTTATTTTATGTTTGTTAATTATGTTTTTAGACAGTGGCGGTGTGTAACGTTTGTTCATTTGATGATAATAACATCTTTAGAGGGTGGTAGTGAGTCACATTTGTTTCTTTGATGTTAATAACACCTTTAGAGGGCAGTGGTGAGTAATGTTTGTTTATTTGATGTTTGTTAACACCTTTAGAGGGCAGTGGTGAGTAATGTTTGTTTAGTTGGTGTTTGTTAACACCTTTAGAGGGCGGTAGTGAGCCACATTTGTTTATTTGATATTAATAACACCTTTAGAGGGCAGTGGTGAGTAATGTTTGTTTAGTTGATATTTGTTAACACCTTTAGAGGGCAGTGGTGAGCAATGTTTGTTTAGTTGATGTCTGTTAACACCTTTAGAGGGCAGTGGTGAGTAATGTTTGTTTATTTGATGTTTGTTAACACTTTTAGAGGACAAAAGTGATTATTGTTTGTTTATTTGATGTTAATAACACCTTTAGAGGATAGAGGTGCGTAATGTTGGTTTATTTGATGCTATCAGTGTGTTTAACTGTGAATGAGGTTTGTTTATTTGATACAAATGATGTCTGTACAGGGCAGTGATGAGTAATAGTTTATTTGATGTTAATAAAACATTTAGAGCGTGACATTTTTTTTTATCAATTAGCTGAACCGTTGCTTGTTTGCCACATAAGCCTTTAGATGGAAATGATCTTTTAAAGAAGTGTGAAATGTATTTATTTCTCAGTTACTGCTTTATTGTCGTGAATTGCATGTTTAGCGGCTTCAGGAGGGTTGACAGGAGCGATCATCTTGCTCACCCTGGTGGGCCGGTGTTGATTGAGCTGGCTTTTTTTTCTCCTGTAGGTTAAGTGCTGGTGAATGTGTCTTGCAGAGAGCAGATAAGTTCCATGTTGCAGTGAGATAGGAAGCCACAGTGTCGAATAAGATTGAAAACCCTTCTGCTGTCTCTCTCTCTCTCTCTCTCTCTCTCTCTGTTAATCTCTCTTACTTCATCACCTTAGATCTGCAGTCACAATTTCCTCTCTCGCTCCGTCTCCCTAATTAAAAAATGAATCAAATTGGGAGTGGGAGGTGCGTGCGTGTGTGTGTGTGCGTGTGTGTGTGTATGTATGTGTGTGTGTGTATGTGTGTGTGTGTGATTCAAATGGGTCATACAAATCAGTGTGCCCATTTTTTTCACCCTCACTCCAGCAGGCATGTGGTTGTGTGTTGATTATCGAACGTCCTCAGGCCAAGATTACACTCGTTCCGTCCTTTAGCTTTTATTGCGCCGCAGTCTGAAGTTTAATTATACATGGCGTTCCTGAGCTCCTGCCTGTCAGAGCAGAGAAACCCTTCAGCACCAGCTGCCAGCCACAGAGAACCGTTAGCATAGAGACAGAATTGGGCATGGCAGCAAGAGGAGGGGGCAGGGGGGTGTATAAATAGAGAAAAGATGGAAAGAGTGGGAGAGAAAGAAATAAAGGAAAAAAAAATGAAAGATAGAAGTAAGTGAGAGGATGTTTAGAGCTCAGTTTGAGACCACCTGATACCAAACAGCATAGACACACACACACACACACACACACACACACACACACACACACACACACACACACACACACACACACAC
>JBBPCW010000039.1:18999328-19010907 GCA_037974425.1 Phenacogrammus interruptus | reverse complement strand
ACATCTACACACCTTCACACACACCATCATACATCTACACACCTTCACACACACCATCATACACCTACACACCTTCATACACACCGTCACACATCTACACACACCTTCACACACACCATCGTGCACCTACAGCCCTCCACACACATCTTCTTAGATCTATACACCTTCATACATACAATTGTACATGAAAGCATACCCAAGTTTATTAGGTCCACGTTACATAGTGTGATTTGTAATGATCTTACAAGATTTGTGAAATCTGTAGAAGGTATAAATCATGTTGAGAAGAAGTTTCATCTTTGAATGGAAGCCAGAGTTTCAGGCGTTTGTGTCTGTCAGGAGATAAAGTGTATGTATGATGCATAGTGAAGGAGGGGGTAATGCATTATGCTACTGTTTCTGGCAGTCGAAGTGCGAGTTAGTCTCATGGAGTAAGCCTGCCCTTTTATCTTTTATCTTCTGTATTCAAATCAGCTCTCGTGTTGTCATTAGGGAGCACCCTGTCTTAGTGCCTTGCTTTTTTGTCACGCGGCTCGAGCTTTCGGGTTTTGGTCACATTAGCCGATGTGTGCTTGCGGTACAGAATGGCAAATCAAACAAAACACGGCGAAACAACGTAACAAGAGCCGCCGTGCATGTGCTTCTTTCCAGCCTCATTTCTGATCATGAAAGCTGTGCTGGCCCGGGAGCCGAGGGCACCATGTGTTCCAAACTCGTCTATTGGCCTGCAAGGGGTTGACGTCCAGAATACGTTCTCGTGGTTTGTTCCTTTTGCTGTGATGTGACTCAAAGTTTGAACGTTTTCATGTTTGGCTCTCTTTACGTTTATATCTGTACCATGAAAACTCAAACAAAATATCTGTCTTTTTTATCTGTCTCTTTTTTGAGGGAATCTGCCCATCTGTTCTACTTGATCAACCATCATCAGAGTTTCTGGGTCACCACTTCTAGACTAGTTCAATCCCCCGGGACCACCTGCATGTCCTTCCAACCCCTCAAATAAAGCTACTACCACTCCAACAGAAAACTGCTGCTCCTACTACTGTGAAATACAGATTTGTGCCATCTAGACCAGCTTGAGCACCATGGACAAACCTGTATGTTCTGCCCACCTTCTAACCAAACTACTCCTCATTCAGCCTCCAATAGAAGCTGCTGCTGCTCCAAAAATAACCTACATTTGGAGTTCCAGACTCTGGCTGATCTCCTGCTGGAGCTCCAGACTCACACTGATCTACTGCTGGAGCTTCAGACTGTCACTGATCTACTGCTGGAGCTCCAGACTCTCACTGATCCACTGCTGGAGCTCCAGACTCTCACGGAACTACTGCTGGAGCTCCAGACTCTCACTGATCTACTGCTGGAGCTCCAGACTCTCACTTATCTACTGTTGGAGCTCCAGACTCTCACTGAACTACTGCTGCTGACTAGTGAAATAATGCTAAATGGTTACTGTGCATGTTTCTATGAACAAAAGAAAAAAAACTTTTTCATGCGTTAGTAGTTTCATCTAAGAGTAGTTCTTGTCCCCCATACATCTTAAAGATAGACTGGGTGATACACGGATCAAATTCTTGACAGGCGTAGTTGGATCCCGGCGATGTTTCTCATGAAAAAAGCATGAACATCAAAGAGAGAGACCCATGAAGATGTTTGGATGGTGTGAGTGAATCAGTATGGGGCCAGGGCTATGCATACCTTCCTGTCCTGGCTTCCCGACAGCCAGAGGATTCATTTACACATAGAGTAGCTGATTTCATGCTGTTCTGGCCTTTGGAGATGTGCCCCGAGTGGAAATCGGAACATTTTTGTTGTTCAAAACCCCCGGGTTTTCAAAATAACAGTTTCGCAGTTCATAAGATGGATACAAAATTCTCTGAGTACCAATTTCGCGGGACTTTGTTGCTGTTGAAAGATCATTTTTCTGCCTGTCTCTCTTTCAAGGGTAAGAGGAACTTTTTCCTCTGCAGATTTCACTGAAGAGAAGTCCATATGTGAAGTTCCTGCGCACAGCTCCTCTAGAAGTCAGAAAAGGGAACCTTTGAAAAGAGGGATATTTGTATTATACATGTATGCATAATACAATTTGTGTTATTTTTTTCAGCATCTAAAGTAATGTAATCTAATCTGATTTTATCTAATCCAATCCAGTGTAATCTAACCTATTTTAATCTAATCATCTAATATAATATAATGTTAAATTAAATTCAGCAATCTATCATGATTTAATCCCATCTACTTTTTAGAACAAAACAATTCAAATCTATGTATTTACATTATAATAGAAAAAGGTCAAACTCTTGATATTTTTTTATGTTCAGGGTGTAATGTTACACAAGCTTCAAGTTTCTGGATTAATATTTTAGAATGGACTTTTAAATGATTTTTTAAGTGATTTGTTTAAATCTCCTTTTTGTCTTCTGTAATTTTAATGTAATCTTCATTTGACCAGATAACAATGTAATTTGCATTGTGTAAGTAGTCAAAGACTATGCATATATTCTAGAGAGAATGTAATTAACATCATCTGCGTAACTTGTAAACTAATACCATGCACTCCAAGGGGAAGCATGTACAGCGAGAACAGCAAGGGACCAAATATAGACCCCTGTGGTACACCATAGAGTATTTTATTCTACTTGGAAACACATTCCCCAAGGCTGACAGTAAACTGTTTACTGATGAAATATGTACACAGTCAATTTACAGCTCCACCAGAAATTTCAGTGACAGATTCCATAAACTTTACAAGAATGCTGCAGTCAATGGCTATTACTTTATCAAAAGCTCTTTCTTGTCCATGGCCTTCAATGAAACCAGGATCATTCACAAATAAGATTTCATTAATGCTGCTTACAAAATAATGAAATTAAAATAATACCTTACTTTATTGACAGGGCAGCATGAAAACTGTTTAAAGAAATAGGAGGTACAGTACAGGGGTCCTCAAGTTAAAACGGTCTCAACAGGCAACATTTTGAGTTTACAATGCTCACTTCCACTCTGCTTACACCATTAGCCTCGTACTTAAACAACTAGTTTGGTTGTGTGGTGGTAGAATACAGTAAGGCGACATATGAATGAGGGAGATTTCCTTCTTCTTTTTCTGTAGCTTATTTGTTTTGATTTTACAACTTTGTTAGGATTGGATTGGATTAGCTAGGGTGTGTTTCGACTTACACCAAAATTTGGGTTACATCACTGTTGAAGGAATGAGTCTGTACCTTAATGCAAGGATCCCCTGTAATACGACAGAGACACATTTACTTCTGTTACCTGTATCTGGATTATATCCTGATCAGATTTCAGTCCACATGTGAAATTAGATCCTTTGGAAGAACTGTTCTTTAAGATATAAGAAAGGCTCTTAGGAAGCAAAATATGAAGAAATGAGGGATGGTTCAAGACCATTGCACTGTGATATAAACAAGGTCAGAGATCTGAATCATGGATCCTCCTAAAAGTGTTCAGGGAGGAGCCAAGATTCTTAAGCTCTACAAAGTCTTATTCTGTGTACTGCACATTTTAAGGGCTACAGTTTAATAATGCAGTCTGCTGATGAATAAAAATTGTTGATTGTACAGAACAATATCCTTATTTGAGATGATTACTCTGAAATTGTAATAGTGTCTCTGTGCTTGTGGCTTCATTGTACTGTTACTATTCATTGTATATATCTGCTCACACAATCAACTGTTAATTTGCTTTTCGTCTATACTCATTCAGCCACACAGCAGCCCTTATTCACCAGCTGCATGCATTTTTTAACTATCTGTTCTCTGTCATGTTCTAAGCTAGTAATTCTACACACAAAAAAAACCCTCAAATATAACAAGCCTAAACATTTATACTGAATAAATGGATCCCATTCCCCTTTTCCAGTGAAAAGATTTATACTTGATATTAAACAATTGTCTTGGTTTTGTTGGTTCTGTGACCTTTGTGCAGTGCAACGCACCGCCCCTGACCACCATCAGTGTAAACCTAATGATCAGTTATATGGCATTTTCTATCGGCGAAATGTCACTTTCGGCTTATTGTATGACCGATAAAATGCTGTGAATCCATTTTTTTAAACCTCGGCACTCAGGAGATCCCCAAGGAAATATGTCCATCTCCAAAAAAATAAAGAAAGAAATAGGGTGCCTAATATTTTTCCACCTGGAGTGTGAGGAGGACCATACCCTCCGTCATCAGGACTTGACGACAGCATTCTCTCAGGAGCTTCCTCACAATGATTACTCTCCAGGCCTTCTGGTAAATTGAACATAATTGCTGATTAATTCATTGTGGAATCACCACAGTTTAAGATCATCATGGTGTCGCAGCATTTGGATAAAGAGTACTAAGACACATGACACATGACACAGAGATTACAGCGCTTAATTATGGCCTAATTAGGTGCGGCCATTCTCTGGTTTCCAAAGCTACAGGAACCAGAGGATGTCAATAAATCCAGCTAATGTCCATAAATTACATAATATTAATAGTATGTAGTTACAGGGGACTGATTGGAGAAGCTGTGTGTCTAATTAATTGCTTCTTGGTGTTGATGATGGTTGAGGTTATATCTGTCCTGACTTCCACTAACTCAGCATATGATTTTACAATACAGTTGATCAAAACATGCTTAACACTAGAACAATGAGCCTAATGTAGATAATGCATGGAAATGGCAATAGCCTGATGTTGTGGTTGTCTATTAGGAGGCTAAAGTTAGGCCTCCTGTCTTTGCAGATACCGCTGCACAGGACGGTGCAGTTGCAAGATCTCACCATCCTGACCGTCTACATTATGGCGGTGTCTTGCAACTGCACTGTCCTGAAACGTGCCCAGCACAACACCCCAACCATGAAATAATTCACTTCCATCAGGGGGGTGCTAAAGAAGCCCCATATGCCACACCAACAGGCTCAGGAACAGTTTCTTTCATAACACCATCACCATTCTGGTGACCTAGCGGGGGCAGATGGTGGCCTAGTGGTTAGGGAGTTGGCCCTGCGATCAGAAAGTTGTGGGTTTCAATACCAAGACTTCTAGTGCAAGGTACCATTCCCACACTCTGCTCTCTGGGCATTGCCTGCTGCTCTCTGGGCATCTCTGTTCCTGGCTGCCCACTGCTTCACTTGGTGAATGGGTTAAACAAATAACATACTGTGTGCTGTGGTGTGTTCATGTATGACAGAATGGAGAATTTATTTGTTAGTAACCAAATTTGTTTTCCTCTCAAAACATTAAAGACATTTTCTAATGCATTGAACAAACAAATCAGGTTTAGTTTCAGGACCAAAAGCTTCTCAGAACTCAGACATCAGGTGGTGCAACCATAACCATTTCATGGAGCTTTCTGTGAGGAGCTTTTAGATACAGATGCCTGGTTCCATTCTTCACTGTGAACAGTTCTGGTTTACCAAGAATGACCAAACCCACTCTGTTAGCATTCCAATAAGAAATCTCATTTTTAGTCTTTTATAAGAGAAAGAAACCCCCCACTAAGGGAGTGTAGTTCCAACCAGTGTGTGTGTGTGTGTGTGTGTGTGATACTGGTATGTGGTCTCATGTGCAGGTGTATCTAGCCCTCATCCTCTTCGCAGCTCTGAGGAATCAATGAGGTGTGTATCAGCTTAAGTCCCCACGCCGGCTCAGTGCTCGGCCAAAGCGCCAATCACGGGTTCATGGTGGCAGCCACTCCAGCATGGGAACTCACACAGGCACTTGTTGAGCAGCCTCTGGTTAAATCTCATTCTCCGGGGAACTTCGGGCAGAGTGAGTGATCAAAGTGCAGGTTCCTGAGCGCTCTTTTAGCTGAGCAGCGCCGATAATGAGACGAGAAAACATGCAACCGGCAGATTTCCCGTCAGGACCTGCTGCCTGACCCACAGAGGCCTGATGCTGCCGCTTAGGAGGCACTCCTAATTACACCGCCACTGGCCAGGGGGCCACGACCCCCTCCTGATCATTAAAAAGCCTGTTTCTGACCTGTTAGCCTGTTCGCTACACAACGGAGTGGAAACTGCGGGGTCATCAGGCAGTGGAGACAGATTGATTTAATATTAACGATGTATTAGTAATGAGAGGCCTCCGGGACAAACCGCACTCCAACAGGATCATATAGTGCTCATCGCTATACAGGGAACAAGGATAATGATAAGAAGCTGAATAGAGTTGTTACACTCTTTTTTATTTATTTATTTCTTCTTCACTGCTTTGTCATGTTTATGCGTTAAAAGACATAAAGGGAGATTTTATGCCTTAAAAGACTTAAACAACTTACTCCTAGCAATAAAGCAGGTTGTTTCTTTTTGTAGACTAAACCCTCCTTTCATATTTAGGGTCGGTTCGATACTCTTCAACTCTTCATATTAAAATTTAACGGGACAAACACATTTTGTATGTTGATGTTTTTTGGGGTCTGTTTGACTCCAGAGTGTTATCTGTTTATGAGCTTATAAAATTGTTTGGCTCTTTTGATGATTTTGAGGGTAATGATTTTGTAATATGTAATTTTATAATCTTCAATAAATCTCCTTCCCTAACCTTCTATAACTGAACAGAATCAGACCTGTAGAATGAAGAGAACCATTGCATGGCATCGGGGGAAACATATTTTCCATCAGAACTTTTATATTTCATTACATCCATGTTTAATGCAAAGCTGTATTTAGCTCATTTAACAAAAAAAAAAAAAAGTAAAGAGGTCTAACTTTTTGGTCAAATTAAAGTATGTAAATGTAAAAAGTCAAGTAAAGTAAAACATGAGGGTTAAACCTGTTCATTCAGAAAGCAAATTGGCTGAAATTATAATTACGTTGTAGCTACATAATGTAACTCTGCAACTATTACTATAATTCAATAGTAATAACTAAAGGATAAGAGGTTACATCGGCTTATCCATCAGTTATTTAAAGGAACAACTAGAAAGCTTGTTCAACTAGAAAGAAACAAATTTATCGACTTCCTTTTTCAGTTAAGCTCTCACAGAAACGGACTCTAGACCAGCGCTTCTGCTACAGATGTGGGTGTGATAAGCTGTTGTGTAAAAAAAATGCCACAGAGTGGCTCTATGCTGAAATTCAGTTCATTTTTACAAATCATACTGTGTCCTAAACCACATCCACAAGCCTGGTCTGCCTTAATGGAGTACTGGATGAGGTTTGAGAATCCAGAAAAGTTTTGGAGATAAAAAAATGTAGGCGATCTGATATGACAGTGGTGTTAGCCTCATAGCTTAAATTCTAAAGAAAATAAAATAATGTTGGCACATACAGAAATGTTTTTATTTTTAATTTTATTATTATTTTTATATTTTTCATGTTAACATATTCCGCGCTGCTACAGGCATGATTATTACTATTATTCTTCTCTTCATCCTCTTTTTCTTCTTCTTCCTCTTTGTTATTATTGTTGTCATATATAATGTCATATATATATATTCTTTTGTGATTTATTCATTCATGTTTCTTTTCTTCTTTTGTTTTCTTTACCTTCCTTTTGTTGAACTTTTTCACGTGTTATGTGTATCGCTATGAAGTGTATAAAATATTTTAATTTTACAAGAATTCCTTAAAACTAAATCAAAAACAACAACAAAATGGCTTTATCAGTTTTCACCATGCCGTTGAGATTCCGAGTAAGGTGAGTTGCGGTGAGGCCTGCGGAGTCTAAGCTGTCTGAGGGGAGATGCTCTAATTGCACTTTTGCCTCCATAACAAACAGGTAACAGGGTCGTTCATCATCACCTGTAAAGGAGTTTATCCTCCTTGACTCATCAGCGCGGGGCTCAGCTGCGTGCCGCTCGGAGCCGAGCGCTGATTTGGATAAATCTCAGCAGCCGCCGAAAGGAGCCACAAATGAAAGGCTGTCACGGAAACACCTTTGAGCGATGGCTCGTCTCATAAAGCCTAAATCTGCCGCTCAATAGAGCCAACATAATGTGGGCCCATTACTGGAACCACGCACCTCTTTACTTTCCCATTCACCGCCCTGATTTACATGCATATGAAACAGCCGCTTGACTCCGACGACATGCGGGACGTCGGTCGACACTCGACGGGGCCTCGGCTAACTTCTCCAGAGCAGGAGAGCGAGAGGAGCGAGGGAACACTGATAAATTTCTCCCATTTCCCCCCCACGTGCAGCAGGAAGGTGCTCCATCACGCGGGAAAGGCTCTCACCGTTCTGCCCTCAGCGCTCCTTGCCTTAATACATTGGCGCTAATAATGTTTTGAAGTATGTTTGGTTTGGGGGAAATGGTTTCATACATCAGTGTGACGGGGAAGTTTCAGAGCCGGGCGCTCGCTTTTAAAGAAGTTTTATGGTAAACATTATCTATAGATGGGGCGAAAAATGGCCTGTGTCAAGCCTGCTGCCTTAATTGCTCATAATCATCTGTTTCACTCAATTGTGGCCTGGTAGGTTTTCATCAGCGCCTCGCCATTCGGGTCTTTCCCTGCGTAGAACGTTCTCCATCATGCCAGAGAACCACCAGATCCATCAGGCTTGTTTGCACCAGGCATGTGGGTCTATAACTTAAAACCCATCTTGGTGTTATTACTGGAAACAACAAAAATATGAAATATCTCTCACTCGTAGCTCAATAAATGGAGCAGAGGAGCTGTGGGGGTTGTAAAATTTCGACCCCATTTGTGCTCGTAAGCAGGAGAGGAGATGTTTTATCACCATTTGAAATGAGAAGTTATGAAAAGTTGTTGTATGTCTCGTTTCGTGAAAGAAAAAGCCATCTGTTACATTGTTTCTTCGTCGTTTTTGAATTTAGTGACAAATTAAAGAAAAAGAAAGTGAAACCTTATTTATACTGAATGCAAGTTAAATGAAGAACCTATTCACTGTGTAACCAACTGTGTAATTACATTGTAAAAGCACAGGCCGAAGAAAATGGAAGGTTCTTTGACAGGATATACAGTACTGTGCAGAAGTCTTGAGCCACCCCAAATTTCTTCGTTTTTTTTTTTTAAGAATCCAGACTTTCTGTTTCTGTTTTTGTTTCTGTTGGTTAAGACACACAGTGACCTACGTATGAATCATTCAAGCAGAATAAAGACCAACCCAGTCCTGAACAGTGAAGAACCAGGAGCTGATGATTCCAGATGATCAGGTGGTGATCAGTATACTGGTGGTGCTGAACGCTAAATGGTTGGAACTCCTTTATCTAGGCTCATTGAATGCACCAAAAAGTTGATTCAAAGTATATTCAAGAAAAAATATATAAAGAAATAGGTGGTGGCTCAAGGCGTTTGCACAGTACTTTTGGTGATGATGACAGGACCTGTTTTTGCCCGACTTCTTTGACTCTTTCGCAAAACTGCAAGGTGAAACCAAAACTAATCCGATCAAATATAAATTATGTTAAAAAAAACCCTCAATCTTGTTCTTTGATAGTTATATAAGAATAGTTATATATTCTTATATAATAAGAATCTCATGTCTGCCATGGGGAAGGAGGACGCAGATGTTCCAACACACAGGGATTTTAATGAGAAACACAAAACACAGCTCTGTAAGAGCAAATAGACATAAAGAGTCTTTGTTTTGCTTCGGGCTCTTCCTCCTTGCTCTGGGTATGGGTCACTCACAATGACAGCAGTGAATCTATCGCCACCTTTGGCAGGGCAGGGTCGATGCTTCTGGCAATCGGGAAGTCCTGAAGGAAACCCTCCTGGAAGGTCGTCCTGGAAATGTGGTTTTATGCCACAGAACCTTTTAATGGGTTGGTCCAATTTTTGTTAATGAGCTTTAATGCATTTTGAAAAGTCCTGTGGCATTTGGTTACTTTTTGATCTAGAACCAAACTGCCACAGGGCATAGGTGTATGTTCTGTGCTGCTTTAATGGGTGGTTTCAGATATAGTAAATTAGTTTTAACACTTCTGAAAAAGTCTCTTTATAAAGTAAAAGAACCGGACATCCACCAGATGCAGGTGATGACAATGGGGTGCAGATGCTGCTGCACCAAAGAGCCGCTTTTTGAACCTTTATTGTTAAGAGTGTGGTTTCAGAAGTTGGTCAGTGACAGAGACAGAGAGTTCAAGTGAGAAGAAAAAAGCCCCAGGAGAACTTCATGTCAGGAGTTTTTTAGCTCATAACCCTGAGGGCTACAATGTTCCCTGTTTCTCCTGCACCAGCTCCCCGGGTTCCTTTGGCATTATCTCTTTATTGCCTCTACCTCCTTCAGCTAGAAAAAAAAATGCACCGTCGGCGTTGATTAAGGTGCGGTAAGAACCTGCTTATGTGTTTAAAATTATCTGAGCTCTGTGCTTGGGGACAGACGTTCAGAGCCTCGAGAGCAGGTTATTCCTGAGGTAGGAATTCTTCAGGATCACAGCTTCGCATCTTATTTGGTGGTTCTGCCTGCAGACCTCCTCGAGGCTTTACTTCATAATTAATTTATTGATCAATGTAGAGTGTCTGGAGACAAGCTTCAGACTGAGATCAGTGAAGGAAGACAGACTTAGTGTGTGGCAACAAATATTTCAGACTTCAAAACATACAAGATGATGACGATGAAGATGGTGATGATGATCATGATAATGATAATGGCGGTGATGACGATGATGATGTAGGTGATGAAGGTGATGATGATGATGATGGTGATGATGATGGTGATGATGATGATGGTGGTGATGATGATGGTGATGATGATGGTGCTGGTGATGATGATGGTGATGATGATGATGGTGATGATGATGGTGCTGGTGATGATGATAGTGATGATGGTAGTGATGATGATGATGATGATGATGATGATGGAGGAGAAGGTGAGGGTGAGTATCAGGCTGCAGATTCATAGTGGTCACTTCAGAAGGTAAATTCTTTCCAGATAAAACTAATTTGTCTCTTAAAGGGCTAATTATAGATAAAAGCGGATGTCTTGCATCACTGTGTTGTCATAAAATCTCTCTCTCTCTCTCTCTCTCTCTCTCTCTCTCTCTCTCTCTCTCTCTCTCTCTCATGTTTGCAGTCTGACTTTGCTGAACTTTAATCGGTACCAACAGCAGAAGAGCAGAAAGGTCACAAACACAAACAGGACGCCGTTTGCATGTAAAGGTGTATGCAGGGTGTAACGGGGCGCTTTTGCAAACCCAAACCTCTTTTATAATCCAGAGCCTCTGTCTTCATGAAAAGCTGGTTCGTGTCCTTTAATCACATCTTAAAATTCTCACATTTGCATTTCCAGATGAATGAACGCTGTTACTCTTGTTTAAAACTGTTTGAACGACAACAAATCACGCCACCACCCGCCTCTGACTGTAGCTAGTTCGTTTGGAATTCAAGCAGTTTTTAACAGAGACTAAAAAAGGGGGCTGAGTTTCTTTAATTTCTTGCCAGAAGCAAAACAGCAGCAGAAATTCATTTGTGGGATCGAAACCCTCCGCTGGAACGTGGCTGCAATTAGATTGGTTAAATTATCCTGCTCTTTCACACCTGATCCCCCGGACGGTTAGGGCATGTTTATAATTTCTAATGCAGGCTTATTGCACTGTAAATAATAATAATAATAATAATAATAATAATAATAATAATAATAATGATAATAATGATAATAATAATAATAATAATAAT
>JBBPCW010000039.1:18882258-18896613 GCA_037974425.1 Phenacogrammus interruptus | reverse complement strand
GCACTCGTTACTGTTTCAGCACTTAATAGCTCCTTAAATATCTAACACTGGTCTGGAGATCCACATTATTATTATAAATATATTAGGTGTTTTTTGTAGTGAGGAATAATAAAAAATATAACATTCGGTGAACTCAACATACTGTACATTTATTTATTTGTTATTTACATTTATTTGTTAACAAGAGGGCAACATGCAAACAAGGAAATTTCAATGTGTGGCAAAACTTTTGACTGGTAGATGTTAAAGAGACACCAAAGTACTCCAAGTGTTACAGGATTATGACATCGGGTGGTGTGTTTGGGTGGGGGGGTGGGGGGGTTAAGTCTAGCTGTGTGTTTGTGTGTGTGGGGGGGTGTATTCCCAAAGCCTGATATTCAGTGGGAGTCAGAGGTTAAGCCGGTCCCGCGTTTACAGAAACTCATTTCTCTTATCTTTTTCCGGTCGTGAACCGTGAGCAACAACATTACCAACGGCCTGTTGTTACAGCGGAGAGGTGCATTTTACACACACACACACACACTGAAAGAAAGGAGATTTCACAAGTGTGCGTCTTCAGAACGGCCCCCCCCCCCCCCCTCCCAAAACATCCCTTTTGTTAATTGAATATCCGGAATCCAGAAATGCGAAATGCTGTTCTGCTCATTTGCATAATCCCCATACCTCTCATTTGCATGATTACATCCTCGTCATTATCCCTCGGCCCCGTCGCGCAAACTTCATTGTTCCATTGGGCATGAAAAAATAAGAAGAAGAAAAAATTAGAGCCAATTGTGTCATTATTAACCAGGTTAAAATGAACTGCAATGTCTCAAAAGGCGAAATAGCATATTTAAATCTGATAAATGAAAACAAACTGCACTAGTAACAAAGGAGACGGGGACGTTATAACACCCTTATAATGCACCTATTTAGCCAATAGCTGACGGTTTACTACTATTTTATTACATCATGTCTAGGCAGAATGAAGCACTTTCCATGCCACTTTTATTTGTTTATTATACTTAACTCTCCTTACACCTTCAAAATTAAATTTAGCATCACAGGGCTCCAGGTGGCCCTTCCCCAAGCCCCAGATTGTTGCTCCTGATCCTGATGTTTATGGACGACAGACTCTCAGTTTCTCTTCTAACAGTATTTACCCTCTGGACACTTAGTCAAACCAACTCTGTTAGCCGTAGAGGGACTATCTGCCTACAATCTTGTTCATTAAGGCCTTCTCTTGTTATTCATCCCCATAAGGACTATCTTTTCTTTCTCTCTGGGTTGGGTTCACCTTTTGAGTCTTGGTTCCTCCCGAGGTTTCTTCTTCCAGCTGAGGTAGTTTTTCCTCGCCTCTGTCGCCTTTGGCTCCCTCACTAGGGGCTTGGACCTGAACTTTGTAAAGCTGGTTGTAAAAAGTGCTATATGAATAAAATTGAATTGAATTGAATCACTAAGAAGATTCGACTCTTTTGGCTTTTAAATGCATAGACCAGGGATCGGCAACTCACGGCTCTGGAGTCACATGGGGATTTATCAACCTTATGTTGCGGCTCCCTGTGGCTTTGGAAAATAAATAATAATTTAACTCTAGAACGGCGCAGTGTCCAGTTTCGCACAAGATGCTTCCTGATGTTGCAGTTTGTTCAGGGGTTTGGTCCTGCAGCCTGTCAGCACACATCCACAATGCAGCCAGCAGATACAGCAAGGGTCCAGTGGACTTTGGACCCAGAGCTGCACTACTGATTCTGATGAAATTATGTCAGTTGGTGCTGTCAGCCGTTCTAAAGTGTCTTTTGTTTTTATTTATTTATTTATTTTTATTGTAGCTTTAAGGTTATTGTGATTTTGTAAGAGTTTTTCTTTGAATAAATAAAATTTCACAAGCAACACACTCGTCTAGTTTTTATACACAGTATAAAAGTAAAAGACAACATATGCAGTGTTATCATCATTTTAGATGTCAAAAAGGATTTGTGGCTCCCGGTGTTTTCTCTTTTGTGGAAACCTTTAACTTTTGAGTGTTAAAGGTTACCGACCCCTGGCATAGATGGACAGGGAGATGCCACATTCCCTGTGTTCCCAGTTCACGCAATATGGAAGTGCAATTTTCTGATGAAACACAGTAAGAATCTGTGACAAGAAATACAAAAAACATTTTATTGTTTGTGGTCAGTCTAGTAATATTCTATGTCTGTGGACAAATTAAGTCAATGAACTGACTCATTCGCAACCAACAGCAGTGCTGACAGATTGAGTTTCATTTGAAATGATTCGCATGACCTGGCAACCCATTGCAGAGCGTGTTCTAAAATATACACATAAAATAAACATTAAGTACACAAGAGACACACAGTATCAGTATTTTTTAAATAAAAAGTGTATTCATATAAATTTTGACAGAAATTGTGGCTGCTAAAACATTATTTGGCTCCCAAATATTTTGTGTTTAGGAGCCAATCACTCCTAAGGTTTTGATTTTGTCTGGAGCCCTGCATCACTAATCCTTGGGTAAATTTGACTGCAGCAATTTAAACCAGCAATTTAAAATACTTAGAATATATAATAAAACTCTTAACTGGTAGTTCATGTGTCAGATGTGTTACATTCCTTTAAATAGCCTAAAAGCCATTTAAATAAAATATAATTCCCCTCGAACATCCTATGGATAAAGATCAAATCACTATAAAATTTCACTGATTTACCTAAACTTGGAAAGAAGGATCATTCCAAGTAGACATTTTGGTCAAAAAAATTCATTAATTTGCAACATTGTGTTTTATGAATTAATCTAATTATTTTTTTAGCAATGTTGAATGCTGAATGAGGTCAAATTGACCCTAAAGACTGTAGGAGGGTTAACATTTTATTATCCATAAAATGAATGCATTCAAATAAAAGTGGACTGGAAATGAATAAAAGAGCTTGATAAAGTGATAATAAGCACCCAGTGCTTGTAAAGGCCTAATAAGAGTATCATGTTCCCAAAGAACTGAAATGATAATTTTATACTGTAAAACACACACTATATTATTCACCCGGACAGTCCATTTACTCTCAAATCCTCTTTATTATTTTGACGTTTAAGTAAAGGGCTCCATTTGAGAACGTATCAGGAATAATTGGGCTCATTTGTTCTCATTACCAGCGCGGTTTGTTGTTGCTGTTTCAGACCACTGAAGGACAGTGGAGAGTTTAAACAGCTAAATCAAATGTGTTGCGTCTCAAAAGGCCCACTTTCATCACCACGGGTCTGTCGCCAAGGAGAGCATAATAGCAGTAATAATTAAAAAATATATTTATTAATTTATTTATTTATTTGGTCACCGTTCTCTTTGTGGGAAGCCTCAGACACTGTTAGCACAGCCAAAAAAAAGCAATACATTAATTTTATTCAAAAAATTTCATTATTTCCAGTCAACTGATGCAATTATCACCAAACATGACAAATCTGTGTTCAAACAGGAAATGTTCTCTACTGGGTTCTACAGTTCTGTGCAAGTCTGGAGCCATCCCTCATTTCTTTCTATTTTGCTTTGCTGGTGCAAAAATGCTATTTTCTGTGTGTCAACCCTGTCTTATCTTTGGCATATTGAAGAGATTAAATGAAAGAAATGGGAACCAAATGTTTTACTGACTGGCTGCAAAGCACTTAAAGATAGAGAGCCTAGTTGAAGGAGTTCCAACCACTCAGCATTCAGCACCACCAGTATACTGATCACAACCTGATCATCTGGAATCCTCTGCTCCTGGTTCTTCACTGGTTCAGGACTTCAGTTAGATGCTCTTTGTTCTGCTTTAATGATTCATACGTAGGTCACTGTGTGTCTTAACCAACAGAAACATTCCTCTGAAACTGGTCAGGTTCAGGGACTGGACTGGAAAGGAGAGGCTCTGAAAGTCCTTCAGGAAGTCTGGAGAACTGTTCCTCAGGACCACATTAAAAATACAGGAAAGTTCCACAGTGTTCTATATCTACCATCTTGGAAGTGTTCCACCATCTTCTGCATCTACCATTCATGAAATTTACCAACCTGGTGAGATTTGCCATGCTTTATATCTTGGATGTTGTCCACCATGTTCTATATCTGTACTGAATGTTCCATCATCACTAGCCTCTACAGTCCAGAAGAAGACTTCTTCCGAGTCCTGCTTCCTCCCAGTAATATTTTTATTCAAGCCCTAAAGGAGTTTCTTCTTTTGAGTCTACGTTCTTCCCAGTGGCTCTCCTTCATGGTCTTAGGGAGGTTTACCTCACCTCCTTGTTCTCAATGATGCTCATTAGGTGTTTGAAACCAAACCTGTGGTTCAAACTGCACAGAGACACTGTAGAAAGCAGCAGACAAATAAAAATGAATTGAAATGAATCAGTTTACATCCACATGCTGGTCAGGTGTGAGCCGTTTCACAAGCCTCGCTCCACCCGTTCTCCTTTGAGAGGGTTCTTTTCCCTCAAACTCAAAGCTGGGTTTGGAAGAGCAGCTTTAGTGTAAGCTCAAGCCACTGGGGAGCAATTCCCTACTGACACCCTGTGAAAAAAAGAAAGGAGAACAGCTTCAAAAGGGGGCCACAATGGGAGAGTGCGTAAAGAAGACGGAGGAAAATACAGTGATTAAAAGTGAAATGTTTGTTTGAAGATGATGTTATTTTGGAGAAAACTCTCTTAAGAGGATTTCACAAAGGAAGCGGTGAAGAAACGAGTTGATGGAAAAGGCAAAAAAGAAGGGAATGGTTTCATTTCCCACAGTTTTGTTGGGCGTCTCCCTGAGCTACGTCAGGTTTGAGCCTTGAAGGTCTCATGATGTATTCCGAAGACATCAGCGGTTTGAAGAGAACTTCAAAACCCTCATTAACCTACATACCGTTTTCAACCAGGAGCAATAAGAAAGTTCATTTTCACCTCAGGTGATAAAACGAGGCATCACAAACTTTTACATCACAGTGAAACTGTCTGTTGAATATTCAAATATGAAAAAAAAGTGTCAATCAAACATGTTGAACCTGTAGAGAGCAAAAACTTTAAAATAACAAAACAATCATTTGCACACAATAAATGCGCACATTTATAGTAAATATCCTAGATACAGTACATTTAAAATGTGTGTTTAAGCCTTTAATACTTTTATATATTATATATTTATTTTTTAACTAGGCTTTTGAAATAAGTAGGTATTGACTGACCCTTTTAAATAGCAATATGAATTTTAAAAGGCATCACATTTATAAATGAAGCAAGAAGAAAGTATTTATAAACAGATAAAAAGATTTCAAAAAGACAATATACTCTTCTAAAATAAAAGCCTCTTAAATGGTTCTTAACCTTAGATGTTATGCCCTGTGCAATCTTTTAGAACACTGTAGAACGTTAACATGAACTATTGAAAAGGTCTTCATAGTTCATTTATAGAAATATCTCTCTCGTGAATTTGGTAACACTTCCCTGAATACACTATTCATAATGCTTCGCACCTTCATAAACCTTTCAGTACAACAAATGTAAGCCTACAAGAACATTTTATTCCAACAGGTTCCAGATTTTATAGCATTTTCTGAGGTGAAAAGTCATTTAAAAAGAACTAAAGCAGCTTCCATGATGACTGATGCTTTTAGAAATATGCTTTTAGAAATGTAGAAGTCATGAAACACCTTAGGAATGCTGGTCTTCAGGGACTGTATTCTGACGGTACTGAAGTTGTAGCAGGTTCTAAACTGTACTGTGACGGTACTGAAGTTGTAGCAGGTTCTAAACTGTACTGTGACGGTACTGAATTTGTAGCAGGTTCTAAACTGTACTGTGTGGTACTGAAGTTTTATCAGGTTCTAAACTGTACTGTGCTGGTACTGAAGTTGTATCGGGTTCTAAACTGTACTGTGACGGTACTGAAGTTGTAACAGGTTCTAAACTGTACTGTGCTGGTACTGAGGTTGTATCGGGTTCTAAATTGTACTATGCTGGTACTGAAGTTTTATCAGGTTCTAAACTGTACTGTGATGGTACTGAAGTTGCAGGTTCTGGTGTTCCAGTGTATCTCAGTCCAGTAACAGAGTTTCTGACTCAATTCTCTCTGCAGTTTCTGGCCGGTCGTCCCAAAACCGTGTCCATGGATTCGAACCTGCGGAGAGTTTTTTCTGTCAGAGCCGCTTTTGTTACTGTGCCCTTTCATTATTTCTAGTCTTGTTTGACTTTTTATTCTGATAAGTTGTCAGTAATGTCCTGGATCACCTTCACATTTCTCACAGCGTTAAAGATGAATTTCCTTTGTGTTAGACAGTAAAAACATTGGCCTCTTCCTATGCTGTGAGGAACATTTCAACCAATCAGGAAGCAGCATGGCAGTCAGCCTGCGATTGGCCCTGCCGTCGAGCAGCTCCTGCTCAGTTCACTTTATTTGTATGGAAAACATTTCTTCATGGTACGGCACAGTTCCTTTTGCCAGGAACCATGAAGGTGAAGAACCAGAGCTGAAATTCAAACCAGAGTCTCCTTAGAGATTCAGAACTGAAACAGGTGCTCCAGTCTTCTAGACTCAGAGCCACATCTGGACCAGGTCGCTCCAGCCTGGCCCCCTGAGCTCATTATGAGGAGCTGTCAAGACCACACTGACAACAAAAGTGCAAAGAGGGTCAAAGGTCAGACAACACTCAGCTGAGGACAGCATATTTAAATGGGATCCATCTCATTTTCATAAAAGAGACCCTGGAGGCCACTGTCTGGACATCTGTCTCTCAGGAGCCGGCAGCTTAATCAGGGAGAGGAATGCAAATGAAGATCACATCGTTTTGAAGCATTATGCATCTGAAGATAAGGTAAAAACACATTAGGGAGTCTAAACGTGTTCTATAGATGATTTAGAATAATCAATGAAGTCCGTCAAATGAGCATCCCTTAAAGAGCGAGAATGTCCAGGACCAACTACAGCCTCTCCCTGGAGCTGGACATTCAAACCCAGATCCATTTAAGAGTGTTGTGGGGGGTTTAATGTGGTTAGCCCATATTTTTGTCTGACAAAATAATAATCAGAACAAAATAAAATAAATTTAAATCTAAACTAGCATAAAATAGATACAGTAAAATAAAGTCAAATAAAATAAGGTCAGCTACTTTTATGCTTGTGTTGTTAAAAGTCAAATTCTACAAATTGCAAAATCACCTTCAAATTTACTTTTGATTTGTAGATTTTACTTTACAGCATGGGATGTTTTATTTGTACTTTTAATACTACATTATATTGTCTATTACTATAGACTACTATTACTATATTGTATACTATTACTATATAATATAACATTCTTTTATTATATTTTAATTTTTAGTTTTAGTACTTTGCTGTTTGATTCTGAGATCAGTAGTTTCAGTTAGCCCGTTTTATTTCATTTTTTTATTTTTCTGTTTTTATTTATTTATTTATTTATTTATTTTTAAAACCTCATTTACAGTGACGCCGCTTCTCTCTGCTCGTCCTCTCTTAAACCATCTGAGGAAAATCAGAGCTTATTTTTTTTATACTTCATGATGTTCCCTATAGCCCCATGGCTGCAAAAATCTTGGATAATGAAAGATTAAAAGAAAACACAGCTCATCTTTCAAACATGGACTGAGTGACGGCCGCCGGAGATGCCAGACACCTCCCAGATCCCTCGCTTCGGAAGCCTCTCACTCGTTATCCTCGTGCAATTACGGATTCTTTCGACGGCATGACTTTGCATAAATAATGGCTAATTGAATATAAATGGGATGTGATGGTATTTGATTATCTGTTTTTCATTTTCTGGACAGATTATGCAAATGACACCTCATCTGCATATCTCCGTACGCAGGAAAAAGAAGAAAAATAAAGCGAAATGTCTGACTAGATTATTTTCGAACGCGTCACGGCGAGACGTCTCTAATCTCGAGAGTTCGGGATTAGTCTCACATTTCGGCGAGGTGTTTGCCGATGTGGGGGGGGGGGGAGTCGTGGAGAAGCCGCCAGGCTTTTGTTTGGTTCGGCAGGTGAAGACAAAAGGCCTAATGGAGTCGAAAGTGTCTTTGTTATTCCCCTTTAAAGCTCCGCTGGGCCCCGGCGTTCGTTAGGAGCTCGTCGCTGGCAGCAGCGCACCGGCAGCTGATGGTGGGCGGCGGTGATGAAGAGTTTACTTTGACACAGCCCGTTTGAAGTTAATGGAAAAAACAAAAGCCCATTACAGCGGCGGATGCTGAATTACAGTCCAGTCCGGCTCCTCCATGGGCCCTTTCGGCCTCCTGCGATTTACAGCACAGGGCCAGGGAGCCGCGGGGCCCTGAGTTTGTGGCCCTTCCCTGATTAATTTCCTTTCAATGGCTCAGAAGTGGACTGAGGACCATCTCTGACTTAGTTCCACTTCTTATGAGATACTGGACACCTGGCAATAATGCAGCCTTTAGACTGTTGGGACACTGAGTTGGCATGTTGAGGAGATTACATGAATGAAATGTGAACAAATGTTTTACTGACAGGCTGCAAAGTGTCTAAAGACTACAAGAAGTTCTAGATGAAGGAACTCCACCCACTCAGCATTCAGCACCACCAGTATACTGATCACCGCCTGATCATCTGAATCATCTGCTCCTGGTTCTTCACTGGTTCAGGACTTCAGTTAGAGGCTCTTTGTTCTGCTTGAATGATTCATATGTAGGTCACTGTGTGTCTTAACAAACAAAAAACAAAACAAGATCACATTAAAGTACAAGAAAGTCGGAATCTTTAGAAGCAAAATACGAAGCAATGTGTGGCTCAAGATGTTTACACAGTACAGTAAATAGCTTAATAATGAATCGTTTTTTTTATTCCGCAGTACAGTTCACAGAGTGAACTTTCAATTGCGGATTTCAAATTGAATATTCAACTAAAGCTAAGTTTGGTGGAACCTTCCGGGACTCTCTCTCTCTCTTTTCTGGATCAGGCATTTGCTCCAGCACCAATGCTGGGCATAAATGATGGATGGTATTTCTGAGGCGAATATTGATATGTTTTCATAAAACACACAGAGATTGGTTTTAGATGGTTCTTGGATCAATCAGGGAAGATTAGCAGCAGTGCTGCTCCTCAGGCCGACCCTCGACTTGATTGAACTGGAGGTAAAAGTCTTCCCTTCGATTCTTATTAGGATCAATTTGGTCAAGTGCATTGATCACCTGAGATGAGAAGCTGAGTCCGTGCAGAGTTCGCTGCAGAATACTGAAGAGGAACGTGGAGCAGCGATGGGAAAACTGCCCCTTAAACTGATTAACAACAGAATTACCGACCAAAAAAGAGCGGAAACAAAAGGATCTCTTCTCCTGCCACCTATTTGCATGCCATTTTTCTACTCATTTGCATATCTAATTAGGCTAATAGACACACTTTCAATGCTTCAACACATTTCAAACTGTTACTGGCCAGAGGAAAGTACACTTAAATAAAATGACACGTTCACCGGTCGTCATTTCTGCATGAATTAAATATACATCATCAGCACAGTTATGGCTAAAGGCGAGTAAACGGAAAGATGAAATTGTGTGGATGTAATAAATGTTCAGTTTTGTGGAACTGATGCAAGCTTTTCATACACGGTCAAGAAAGTCCAATGCAAAGTTAAATTTGGTGTGAATTTGTGTGGCGGTCCACAGAAAACTCATTGGAGCTAATTATTATTTTGCAGAAAAGCCAAAAATATAAGAAAACAATTGGATTTGGTGCAAAATGAGGCCTCGCATCTTAATAATTATGTATTTTCTGTACTTTCTGGAACATTGTTCTTTATTTGTTGACAATGTAATTTTAATGTTTACTTCCGTGCCTTTTTTAAGAGGAGTCAGTTGAAACAACTCCGTTAAGTCGTCATTTTAATGAACCTGTGTGCAATACCAACAGTATGAAAAAAGTAAACGAATATATGTGTGTGTGAAAGAGAGAGAGAATGTTTTTATACCTTTGTGAGGAAAAAAATGTTTTGTGGGATGTTTTGTGGGTTGCTTGTGTTGTTTTTCATCACAAATTCAACTCAATCATTTTCATAAGCCGCTTAATCCTTACTGGGTACCTGGAGCCTATCCCGGCGTCTACAGGCGCGAGACCGGGACTCATTTTGGGTGGTGTGCCAGCCACCACAGGGCACACACACACACCCCTATGGTCAATTTAAGATCCCAAGTTCACCTGCCATGCATGTCTTTGGACTGTGCGAGAAACCCAGAGACCCCAGAGGAGCTGGATTCAAACCCCCAACCTTGAAGGTGTGAGGCTACAGTGCTACCTTCAGCGCCAGTTTATGAAAATCTTAAAAAGCACAAATATTAGTATTGGGTCACTGAGATTAAAGGTCAGGTTTAGGTGGAGGCAAAGAACCTTCATACTCACGCTCCACTTTAAAATCTCTTAACTTTGTGATTGAGAGATCTTAATAAATATTTAATTTTTTAACAGAAAATTCCATCCTGTGAGAGGTTTTTGGAGGCTGCCGGGCATTTTACTGTGTTTTATTTCATTTACCTCCCAGAGTACATTTAATAGCTTTTTTATAGGCCACAGCTCGCAAACTGGTTCTGAATCCCTTTGTAGGTTGTGGGGGGGGGGGGCTACAGTGTGTAGGCTATACAGTAACCTCTACAGTAGCCCCTCAGTCTAACGCACATTTTTCTGAGAACCAAACTGTATTACCACCACCAGTCCAGCGGTAACGGTAATAAACTGAAATCGTTGTCAACTGCCATAAAAAGAAGAAGAAGACAAAGCTGCTGCAGCATGTAGCATGACTGCTCCATGTCTTGTCCTCACATTTTTGTGTTTTAACCCCCCTCCCCCCAATTTTCAACAGTTATCTCAGTTTATTTACTATTATTAAGCGATGTCCTGTCTAAACGTGTGGGTAGAGAGAGTTATTCCAACATTTCTTTTCGGTACGAATGTTTGTTTTCACTCGTGGCATGCTGCTAATGCTAACTGCTAATGCTAATGTTTTTTTAAGCAATAAAGTTCTGATTATTTATTTACCATTACGTTTTCTTTAAGGGTAATGCATCAAGTGCACTGAGTTTAAAATGAAATTAAAATGTTTTAGGAGCAGATTTGGGGGCGTATTTGGGGTTTTCACTCTAAAAATAGGCATTTTTAGGCATTACTGGAGGGTTACTGTACCTTAATTTTTTTTACAGCCAAAATATATGCACATGCACATTGATGCTGTTGGACCAAAACCTTTTATTTTCAAAATTGTAACTTTATCAGCCAAGGAAGCATTGTTTGATACTGTTGTTCAGATATTTTGTTTTAAGCAATTTTTGACTTTTTCAGCTTTTTTGTTGCAGTATAATTTTTCAAATCTGCATGAATCATTATTTTTATTATTATTAACCCAGACATGAATGAAGAAAGCTTAAAGCATGTATAGCATATGTAAGATATAAGTATTCATGGTATAGTGTATAAATAGCATGCATGTGAGGTATATAGTGTATAGTCTATTAGTGTATGTACAGTGTATGGACAAAAGTATTGGGACACCTATCTAATACACCAAAAGGGATCCTAAAGACATTACACTCAAATATTCATACCTTAATGTGGAGTTGGTCCCCAGTCACAGCTGTAACAGCTTCTATAGAGAGAGAGAGAGAGAGAGAGAGAGAGAGAGCAGTATAGAATATGTAGCAAATATGTGAAGTATTTGATTTATAGCATATATCTGAAGTACTTATGTACTGTATAAATGTAGTGTATAAATTATCTGAGGTAGCTGAAATATAGTATACATAGTGTTCTGTATATCCGAGACAATTAAGGTAGTGCAAGTAGAATCTAGATTTTGAGGTGGAATAAGGAATAAATATGGAATCAGCTCTTTCCATGACTGCACTGCTTCTCCTGTGAGTTTTGAGTCTGAAATAACTCTTATAAAAGTACAGCATGTGATTAGTGCCCTCAATTGGTTGCACTTGATTGACTGTATTCAGAGTTTATAATGTTTAAACTTTCTGCTTCGTCCCCAGGGCACTGCCACTCTCGGGGGCTCTTAATTGGTAAATGATGCTGCTTTTTCAAGTTCCGGCTAAAACTTTTTTAGCTTAAACTATTCTTCATTGGTAACTTGCGAAAGAAACCATTAAGGAGACCATTAAGCACAGTTAGATTTTAAATAAAGCTAATCCATCTCAGCACCATGGAGCTGCTGAGATGAAGAGAGCAGGGAAAGTGAACAGAGCATTATTTTATCATTATCTGCTTAAATCAGACCCTCCGTGACAGCACCTATTTAACCCCATGTCTCCTACAGTTTCAGCACCAGCCTGGCACAACGCAGCATCACCAGTCATAACAGGTGTTTATAAAAACAGAACTTTGCTTCAGGTGTTGCAAAGTTTTCAATATTACAGTAATATCTGACCATTTGTGATGGTGGTTATTGTTTGTGGAGCCAAAATACAAAATACAGTGTCAAAAATACAACATAAGCCATTAACTGTGCATTAAATGTACAGAAGTGTGCTCTTTCACTTTAAAAATCAACAATGTATGACCACACAGACACACCGCGTTCATTTCATATGCTTCATGAACAGGACTGTGTAAAGGTCTTCATATTCTACTTCAAAATATCCAGATTTTCATATGTTGTTGAGGGCCAGTTCTCCAGGCTTCCTGAAGGACTTCAAAAACCTTTCATTTCCAGTCCAGTCCCTGAACCTGACCAGTTTCAGAGGAATGTTTCTTTTGGTTAAGACACACAGTGACCTACGTATGAGTCATTCAAGCAGAACAAAGAGCATCTAACTGAGGAGACAGAACAATTGGGAAGAGAACATTTGAGATAGAGGCTTGGCTGGAGAGCACATGGTCAGAGGAAGTGAGTTTGATTTACATTTGCTGCATTTAGCAGACACTCTTATTCAAAGTGACTTTCTTTCCCTAACTACAGGGGGCAGTCTCTCTGGAGCAACTTGGGGTTAAGGGTCTTGCTGAAGACAGGATTCGAACCTATGACCTCTTGATCAAAGGACTAGTATCCTAAGTACTAAGCCAGACGTTTTGGTTTTATGTATGGACAAATAAAATCCCTGGTCGCACCAGTGCTGACCTATGTATGTCTCTGGGTGTTTGTATATACAGTACTGTACTAAAGTCCTAGCCCATCCCTCAAACTGTGTTATCTGTGGGACACACAACACACACACTCACACTCACACACACACACCCACACACACCCACGCACACACATACACACACACAAACTCACATGACACATACAGTACACTGTATACTCTAACCTCTGACCAGCGGTGGCGGTAATACATGGAAAAGTCATCAACTGCCATAAAAAGATGAAGAAGACACGCTGCTGCAGCATGTAGCATGACTGCTCAGTGTCTTGTCCTCGTATTTTAGTGTTTTAAACCCCTTCCCCCCAATTTTCAACAGTTATCTCAGTTTATTCAGTAGTAGTAAGCTGTGCTCTGTCTAAACATGTGGGTAGAGAGAGTTATTTCAACGTTTCTTTTGTGTACGAGTCTTTGTCTTCACTCAAGGTTCAAGACTCTTCTCAGTCTTGGCTCCCCAGCGGTGGAATGAACTCCTTCTTCCGGTCCGATCGGCAGAGTCCTTCACGGTCTTCAAGTGCCATCTGAAGACTCACCTTTTCAAGGAGCACTTTGGTGACTAACTATGTCCCTTTTCTACTGCTTACTTATTTTCTTTAAAAAAAAAAAAAAGAAAAAAAAGAAAAACCAAATTCCATTGACTTCTCTATGACTTGCGTTGTTCTTTTTATGGCTTATATATATACTGCAGGTTAAATAGTGGACACGGATTTAAGCTGTTTTACAGGTAAGAAACAGTTGTGGCACTGATGTACGTCACTCTGGATAAGAGCATCAGCTAAATGTCGTAAATGTAAATGTCAAGGCACACTGTTAATGATAACCACTAATGCTAATACTTTTTAAAGCAATAAACTTTTCTGTTCCTTTTATTTATTTATTTATATTTTATTTAAGGGTAATGCAATAAACTGAGTTTAACATAAAGTGTTCTGGGAGAATATTTAGGGTTTACACTATAAAATAGGCCTTTTTAGGCCAAAACACTACAACCCGATTTTTCACTGAACGCGGGTGTTCTTGAAACGTACCCCCAGTGAAAAGTGGAGGATTACTCTACTTCACACACCTCATCACACACACAATGACCAGGTCAGTCAGACTTTTTTTTTTCTGTCTCTCTTATTCAGATCTTACTTTTGAATTGGCCTGGTCTAAAACTCCTGTTACTTATGCAATAGTCTTATCATGTTAAATCATTACTTATATCACTATTAGTGCAATAACATACTCAGTACAGAGAATTTCAAACCATTTGTATTAAATATTAAATTACTTCAGCA
>JBBPCW010000039.1:18772396-18782746 GCA_037974425.1 Phenacogrammus interruptus | reverse complement strand
CTTTCCATCTTTTTTGTTATCTTTCCCCCCACATATTTCTCCTCACTTTCAAATTCTCTCTTTCTCTCACTCTCTCTCTCTCTCTCTCTCTCTCTCTCTCTCTCTCTCTCTCAGAAGTGTGTGTCTTTATTGTGTGTAGTGTGTTTAGTCTGTGCTTATTGTGTGTAGTGTTTATTTTATGTAGTGTGTTTAGTGTGTGTGTATTGTGTTTATTGTGTGTGTAGTGTGTGTGATGTGTAGTGTGTTTAGTGTCATTTAGTGTTTGTTTATTGTGTATAGTGTGTGTGGTGTGTTTAGTGTGTGTTTAATAAGTGTAGTGTGTAAAGTACCCCCCCGGTTTTGTGTTTAGTGTCTGTATTTGTTTAGTATATTAATGTGTGTATGTGTAGTGTGTATTGTGTTTAGTGTGTGGTGTGTGTTTAGTGTGTGTGGTGTGTGTGTAGATTTACATTTAGCTGACACGCTTATCCAGAGTGACGTACATCAGTGCTCAAGTCGTACACATCTGTTCCTCACACCTGTAAAGATAGACTTAAATCAACGTCCACCATTCAACCAAGTTACTGCAGGCTAGTTACACCTAAACAACCTGTGGCAAGAAAGACAGATCTTCATCTAGCACAACAAGATTTCTTACCTTCTTTGAAGGAACGTTAACCGAGTTCCCAACAGAATGAGATTGAGATGGTGGGCTGCCATCCAAGAGGGGATGTTGTTCAGACAGTCTGAGATGCGGGTTGAGACCTGATTGTCACTGGAAGGTAAAGAGAATAAGTTGCATATTATCAGCATAAAAGTGGCAAGAAAAACCACGTGAGGCTAATACATCCCCATGAGAAACAGTATAAAGAGTAAACAGAATTGGTCCTAGGGCCGAGCCCTGAGGTACACCAGTGGATAATCTTCCTGGAGCAGACTGGGTGCCTTGCCATGTTACCAGGTACCTCCGGTCATCCATGTAGGAAGCAAACCAGTGCCAGGCTGTGCCTGAGATCCCAAGGTTGGAGAGGGTGGCGAGGAGGATATGATGATTAACTGTGTCAAAGGCAGCAGAAATGTTAAGTTGGAAGTTCCTCTGAGACGGCAAGCAGAGCAATTTCAGTGGAGTGTACCCGGACTGGTGAGGGTCTTGAAGCCTGTTTTGCAAAAGAAACATGTTGATTTGGTCATAAACGACACATTCCAAGACTTTGGAAAGGAAGGAGAGAAGAGATACCGGTCTGTATTGGTTGACATCTGAGGAGTGTGTAGTGTATCTGTGGTGTGTGTCTGTAGTGTGTTTATGGTGTGTGTGGTGTGTTAATTGTGTGCAGTGTGTGTAGACTGCGTTTAGTGTGTGTATTGTGTACAGTGTGTAGTGAGTATTGTGTTTAGTGTTTGTAGTGTGTGTATTGTGTACAGTATGTGTAGTGTGTTTTGTGTGTGTTTATTGTGTGTAGTGTTTAGTGTGTGATGTGTGTTCAGTGTGTTGTGTGTGTTTATTGTGTGCGGTGTTTAGTGTGTGTTTAATGCGTGTTGTGTGTTTAAATGTGTGTTGTGTGTATTGTGTTGTGTGTATGTTGAGTGTGTGGAGTGTATGGACTGTCAGGCTGCTGGTGTTGAAGGTCTGAGGTTTGTATGGACTCATGTTCAGCAGAAGCGAAGTGCAATCTAAAGGCTGTAAGAGAGGCATTAATCTTTATAAGGCGGTGGATCGGTGCTCCGCTCCGCCTGTCAGTCTGAATGGGATTCTGTTAGAGAGAGAGAGGGAGAGAGAGAGAGAGAAGATAGGGAGAGAGAGGGTGTGTGAGGTGGGAGAAGTGCCCGTTTGAAGGCGAGCAACGGTTAATGAGTTTGGAAGTGAGCAGCGGCGGCGGATCCTGCAGAGACGAGGGAACATTACGACCCTCTTCATCCTGCTGTCACAAACACTTACACACTCACACACACACCACTGCAGCGCCTCCCTCTGGATGTGAGGAGCATCTTTACATCCTCTCACACCTCCCCCTCATATACATACACACACAAACATGTACACACAGACACACACATACTGTGTATATATACACACACATACAAACACACACACAAACACGCTAATGCTTGGTAACTAACCTGTCCTGGAGTGTCCAAACCCCACATTCAGACTAACTCCTATCAGTTGTTTGTGTCCGTGACCATCATGAACCAAATAAATATTATATGCTGTTAAATGACATTAAATGTCTTTTTCTGGCGCTCAGGTTCATTGCCAGAAGGCTTAGAAGGTGCAGGGCGTTTGGGCGGTATCTTAGGGCTTTAAGAAGAACAAAACAAAAAACACTAGAACACAGTACTAAAAAATGTATACAGTTATATTTTATATGGAAATTTAGCTGAATTTATGTTAATATTTGTTACAAAATTAGTCAATTATATTTATCTTTATAACTTACCACTAAAATGCATAAAAATTTCTCTATTGCGATGAAATAGGCAAAATGTGGAGGATATTTGAGGTTTCCGTGAATTTGCGGGTGTTTCCACAAGCAATTATTTGTTCAGTTCTCAGAAAAACTGAAATCACGACCTCTGATAAATTTTCTTTATGTATGTACCCTATATTTACACAAAACATTAAACATATACCAGAGTGGATTGCCTAACAAATGAAACAAACCACTGGAGGGACGTTATTGCATTCAAGGATTAAATTGAAGCACTGAGAAGGTTAATGGTGCTGTATGTAATTTGTTACATATTTTATTGTGTGTATGTATTTTTTGTTTTACAGCTCCGTGTTCAGGAAACACCTTCTTCTGCCACAGCAACATGTGCATCAACAATTCGCTGGTGTGCAACGGCGTGCAGAACTGTGTGTACCCTTGGGACGAGAACCACTGCAAGGGTGAGTGTGTGTGTATGTGTGTGTGTGTGTGTGTGTGTGTGCTCAGACTGACATTTCCAAAATGAACTTTTCCTGCAGCCACTTCAAACCGTTACATAATTTTCTTAGGAACAGAGTTTAGGTGAAATATGTCACAGCGTGAGTGGAACCAGGGAATAAAGGGAATCACTTTGAGTGGAATCCAGTAACGGACAGTGCAGTTGTTTCTTTAATTGAATGATCTATTCTATTCCTATCTAATCTGTCTATCCCCCTTCCTCTCGTCGCCATTCAGAGCTCAGTCTGTGTGTAAAGCGACTCTGTTTTAATGTTGTAGCCTGTCTCTATTGTAGATCACATGTGTGTTAACTTTTTATTCTAAGGAAACTTTTGATTTCAAAGGAAACAGCAAAACTCCAACATGATAGAAGTGTGAAATGACTAGAACAGTCATACAGTTTTGTGGCAACAGACAAGAGTACACTACTACTACTGCAAACCCAACGTGACAGAACCTGCGTCCTTCTACTTAACCCCCAGTGTCTCCTGGGGGACTGTCCCTATAACTAATGACTGTAAGACTGTCTCCGTAACTAATGACTGTAAGACTGTCTCCGTAACCATTAATTACAGGGAGTAAGACCATCCCTGTAATTAATGACTCTCTATATATATATATATATCTTTCTCTCTCTCTCATTTCACATGGAACATTTAACTTTTTTTCATACATCAGTACCTTCTTAATCTTCAGAATGTGTTTGTTTGATTTGGGTTTATCTGGAAGTTGCCCCATTTTGTGTTGATGCTCCAGGTCCAAACACCAAACAAGGTTGATGCTTTGTTTGGTCTTCCTGTGTTACATAGAACCAAAGTTATTGTCAATTAATTAATTAACAATTAACATGTAATAATAATAATAATAATAATAATAATAATGATAATATTAATAATGACAATAACAACAACAACCACCACCACTACTACTAGGGTTAGGAGGGGGAAGGCCTGAGAGTGGCCAGGCAGCATATGGCGAGCATGTAGGAGAACAATCACCGGTTCTAGACTGTTTTACACTGTTTATATTTACTGAAATCAGAGTTTACTGATACACGACTCTACCAGTTTAAGTTGTGGTCCCTCACTGTAATGCCTGACATTAAAATTTTTGTGTCTTGTGTCCATCTGACAGAGAAGAAGTCGAAGGGCCTGTTCCACCAGATCACCAAAACACACGGCACCGTTATCGGCATTTCCTCCGGCGTGGTTCTGGTGCTGCTCATCATCTCCATCCTGGTCCAGATGAAGCAGCCCCGTAAGAAGGTGGTGGCGCGCCGGCCGGCCGTCTTCAACAAGGCCGGCTTCCAAGAGGTGTTCGACCCGCCGCACTATGAGCTCTTCTCGCTGCGGGACAAGGAGCTGTCCTCGGATCTAGCTGAGCTCTCAGAGGAGCTGGAGAGCTTCCACAAGCTGCGGCGCTCCTCCACCGTGTCCCGGTGCGTTCACGAGCACCACTGCGGCGCCCAGGCATCCTCCAGCATCAAGCAGAGCCGGTCCACCCTGAGCTCCATGGAGCTGTCCTACCACAACGACTTCTCCAAACCTCCGCCGCCAATGAAGACCTTCAACAGCAGCAGCAGCGGCAGCGGAACCGGCAGCTACAAGAAAAGCTGCTACGGATTCAAACAGACTCACGAGTGCGCCGAGCAGGTCATCGAGGACCGAGTGATGGAGGAAATCCCCTGTGAAATTTACGTGAGGGGCGGGGCCACGGGAAGCATCGGCAGCGGCTGCGGCAGCATCAGCATCCGTAACCATGGCAGCGTTGCTCGTAGCAACAGCGCTGCCGTTCCCGACCAGGGCCAGCGGTCCATCTCCATGGACTTCTGAATGAACGAAGGAGGAGAAATGAAAGAGAGGAAAAAGAAGGGAAAGAGCCTGACCTCCATAGACTATTATAATTACTACTACTATTATTATTATTATTACTATTATTATTATTTGTCCTTCATCTCCTTATCTGTTGTCGGTTAGCAGTAAAGAGCAGTCCTGAAAAATGAAGTAGGGAAAGAGAGGAAAGAAGAAGGACGCGTTTTGTCCTTCAGTGCTAAAAAAAATAAATAAATCAAGTGAAATCATCTTAAATCTGGTCTTTATCTAATAATGAATTTAATATTTTTCATGTGTTTGTCATTTGAATACTGTAGGCTTACTCAAACTATTTCAAGACGTGTTTAATTGCTGTATGTAATTTTTCTCACCGCACTGACAAATCATTTTGCTATCTTGGAGCAAATTCTCTTTAAACAAGGAAAAATCCTAATGAAACAACCATTTATCTCCAATATATCCAGGATATCAGTTGCTTAGCAATCTGAGAGGAGCAGACTGATATTGTAGTGTCATACAACAGCCAGTTTAAATGAATGATAATATTGTTAGAGTATATGACCACATTTCGAATCTATAATTCAGATTGTCTAACCAAATAGGATCAACATAGTTATGAATATGTACCAATAATGATTTATCCTTAGGCTATATGAATAAATTTAGAATGATACAGCGAAACGGAATAAATGGGAACACAATTATGTACCAAAAATTACTGATATTGTACCATATGTGCATTAAATATCATCAGCACACAGTTTAAATAAATTATGATATTGTTGTATGCAAGAGTTTCACAATTGCTTCAAAGTAATATCAAATCCATTAATGGAAAACCTGGGCCTAGATAACAGATCACTGACTCATGTGGCAGTTCTGGATGACACAGAAAATCTGAGCCAGGTTCTCCTAAATCACTTGCACAAGCCACTTCAGAACAAGTCTGTTCATATGAGGAGGCCCAATGTCTCAGGCATCAAGCGGCGCAACCACAACCATTTGATGAGACTTTTAGAGGCAGACTGGTTCCATTCACCCCCACTGTTAGCGAAAGGAAATCCTCTTTTAATGACCTAACAAGCTTAAAAAAGATACTTTTGTATTTCTTTGTAGACTTTGAGACAATTTACTAATGAGATTAAGTAGACTGATTAGATTTAAGGTGATTTCACTTGCAGATCTGTCTGTTTATTTGTTTATTTTTACAATTTTTAGAAGTGATGAATGTGATGAAATCAGAGACCGAGGGAATTACAGGAATTTTTATCTGTGTATAATATTAAAAATGAAAGAATATATAGGCCTCATGTTGTTGCTTGGCATTAATTCATGGATTTTGTTTTCGCATTGTTTGCCTCGTTTGTGTATAACTTGAATTATGCTAAAGACAAAGCTGATAATCATGAAATAGTCACTCTGCTGTCATTCACACCCCCCAACACACACACACACACACACACACACACACACACACACACACACACACACACACAAACAGGCCTATTTTGAAGAGCACATATATTTGAAAAGGGCAGTTTAGTAGATTTTCCATAAGTTCTTATGACCTAATTGTGATTTATTTTGTCATTCGTATGTATTTGTTGAGTTAAGAGTGCTCGGTTCGAACCCCCCCCTTCTCATTTGACTCTTGTAGACACTGAGGCATTGTGGGAAACCACCACACACACACACACAGTGTCACACACACGAAGTGTCACACACACACACACACACACACACACACACACAATGTCCGAGTGTTTAGTATTCAGAGGGAACCCCAACAGCCACAACAGGCAAAGACACTGAGTCTATTTTCTAAGCCATGAACGTTATAATCAAACCTCTACTGCGCTTCCATTTTAGCCATGACATTAATAATTGTAAAGATATTGATGTAAGAAATGTCCAACTATATGTTTTAATAAAATGACATCACATGAACACCAGTGATTTTCCACAGTTTATTTCTGACGTCTCTCAGTCTCACCAGTCAACAACATCAACTACAACAAGAAAAAAATGCATTTCCAGTAAAACAGAGTGGTGCGTTTTCTTTTAAAGGCTTGCTTTCAGCTTTGAGAGATTCACAAAATACAACCGCAGTTAATTCAGGGGTTTCAAAGTGAGCCCAGCCTTCACAGGTACTGAAGACGCTGTGCCAGTTCATATTAATGTTTTTTAACCATATAACTGCATCACTGTTCCTTTAACTTATTCTGTGAGCTCCATTCATTTCTCAAGTAATTTTAAAATAAACACTCATACACCGATATTTGAATATGTGTGTGTGGTGTTTAATTTCTTAAATAAGTTATATTCTCACATAAACTGCACATAATGCACACGCCCACATTTTCACACAACAGGGTCTGTTTTCACAAAATGCCGCTGGAGCAGGAGTACTGATCTAGAATTGGTAAGAGTTGTCCCAAAAACAAAGATATGTAACCTGAGATCAGTCCTCCTTACGCCTGGTTTTAGAAAATTGTACTTTTTATTTTTGCTGAACTATTCCTTTAAATCTTGCTTTTTTCCACAATAAGCATTTTTAGAAGAATGCGAAAGAAGGAACTAGATGACAATTAGAAATCTAAATAATGTAGTAATGTTGGTAAAACCCTCCCCTGTGGTTCCCCTTCTGACGCCGGACTGTAGGTTTGGTGGGTCTGTTAGAATTCACCTCAGTCTCTTCTACAAAACACAGAATAATATACTAAACCACTCATCACAGAGAAGCTACTATATTCCCATATGTGGGCTTTCTGATGCTACTCTCTCTCGCTCTCTCCATTCCACCATCTATCGCTCCATCCCTCTCCTCTATCCCTCTCCTCTATCCCTCCCATCTACCTTTTTCCATGTCCATCCCTCTATTCCTCGAGCAAAAGAGAGAAAGAGAAAAACGAAAAAGCCCGCAAATAATACAGATGGATACAGATAAGGGAAGAAGGACAAGACGAATTGCTTTCACGATCAAAGCTCCCAGCCACACCATCACAGCTCCCAGCCACACCATCATAGCTCCCAGCCACACCATCATAGCTCCCAGCCACACCATGTTTTTCTGAATGTGTCGCAGCACCTGCAGAAGGACAGAAAGAATTTATTCAGATGGCAGATCAGTTATTTTGTTAATTGTGGAATATTCAGATTAGTGGTGGGCCGTTATCAGCGTTAACTTGCTGCGTTAATGTGAGACTCTTATCAGGCATTAAAAAAAGATATTGCCGTTAACCTATTCACAAAGTTGGGTTGGGAGCTGGGTCTATACTCCGCAAGCTATGATGACTTTCACCTTGATATTTTAGCGCATCTACTGTGAAACAGGGACGTCACTGGGATGGAAAGACAAGGAGGTCTTAGACCCCAGGCTTGTAGGAAGGAAAGTTAAGCAGTGAACAGTTACGGACACTCATAGTATTGTTCTGTTGAACTGAGTACAAAAGGCGCTACCAGAGAAATATTACTAAACGCTCCGGTTGCTACTCGCTAACAAGCAGCACTGTGTAGCTCCGCCTGGGTCCTAATGCCCGCCTGCTACCTACAGTAGCTTCAACAGCCAGTACATCATTTTTATTAAATAATGATAGCTACACTTAATATTTTGAATTTCAATTCATAGTCTTGTTTCTATTTGTAAAGTGCGTATCTGCGCTCAGTGATATCTTGTATGAAATGTTTGGATATATAATTAAAAATATATATATTTCGGGTGGCTTGGGATCATTTTGGGGGGGCTTCAGACCCCCCAAAATAGATCTAACAACGCCCATACTGTGAAACCCGTTCTCAAAGACTTACTTTTAGTCATTATTTGGGTAGCACACATATTCAGAATGGCTTCGGCAGAATTCAAATGTTTTTAATCTAGATTAATTCCAAGATTACAGTGAGATTAATCTAGATTAAAAAAATTAATCTATGCCCACCACTAATTCAGATGTATTAAGACATTTACTAACGATAAAAAACTGTTTTGAAAGTTGTGCACCACATTTTTTGACCAGCAGATGGTGCTGCGGCTTTAAAGATCTCTGTCCAACATCCTCCAAACATTCAGACACAGATCAGATGTTTAAAAATTATGTATTATATTTTTTTGTATTAACTACAATAGTTATAACTGTTAATAGATATCAGAGAATAATTGAATGACATGCTATGAATAACAGTTTGGGAAATTAATGCAGTCTTTTGATTTATATATTTATTTTTTTAATGTGCTTAAAAGGGTGAAATCAGAGAACTGCTTTATCTCAGCCTTTATTATTTATGTGTTCATAATTCAACATGTTTTCATTGCCTTTAGTAAAGAACACTCTGATCAGATTATGCTGTAAGCTTGTGCATGTTTTGACAAAATGCACTTCATTTTTGGTTTTAAGTATATTATGAGGTCACATGTCATTCAAATCTAAAGTTATGTATGTATCTATCTTTGCCATCATTTACATTTATTTCAATCATCCACACTTTCTCCAGTTCATTGCCTAGTTGAGCTGCCCTTTAAGCCTCTTCAGTGTCTTTCATACTGTGATAGAACAGTTGGTTCTAGATCTGGTGGACCAACCTTGTTTTCATAATGACGACTCTGAAGAAAGGAATCTTCTCCTTTAAGATACTTTTTAACTTCTTTCAGTGCTGCATCATTTCTCGAACATCTCAGTAATCCTCGGTCTTCGTGGAACAAGCAGTCCACAGTGAACACGTTTCTCCTCCTAACATTTCCAAAGCATGTTGGAACAATGCAATCCGCATCAAATGTATGGTGGAGCACCACTAGAACAACAGGTCGACCTTCTGGGGGTGAGAGAAACATAAAAAAGAGATAAGAAGTAAATGAGGTGTCAAAATCTGACATTGAATATTTGACCAGGGTCAGTCTCATGTTCCTACTCGCACCCTCCACTCTTCCACGGAAAATCGTCTGGCGCTTCCATCCTTACACACAAGGTAAACCCAGTCCAGACTGGTCTCATTCTGGTTCTCTGCTAGAGGAAAGAACTACCGGAGCAGCAGAATCCCTCTCTATCCTAAAAAAACTCCTAAAAACTGTTCAGAGAGCATCTCCTATTCTAATGCACATCTTGCACTAATCTTATGTAAATCTTTAGCACTTAGAACTCTCCCTTGGTTCTCACACTGTCCTGAAATTTGAATGTGTCCTCATATTGTAAGTTGCTTTATATAAAAATGTCTGTAAAGGATTGTAATGTAATGTAACTAAAAAGTCAGGTGTGTCTAATAAAGGGGTCTGAGTGTATTTTTACCAGGAATCCTCTGAAGAGCAGCCTCAATGTCAGTTCCAGCGCGAGACACGATGGGGACAAAAGCAAGGATGACGTCACAAGCCTCCTCAGAAATCACTTCATGGATTTTTAGCGAAAGCATGAGATCATCCAGGAATATCTTGTGGGAATTCATAGTATTCCCAAATACCTTTACTAACACTAAAGAGAAACACCAACAACTTCATTAAATATTTTTAATATAAATACAAATAAACATCACATTCTGATTTGGTGTGTTTTGTGAGTGAGTGAGTGAGTGTGTGTGTGTGTGTGTGTGTGTGTGTGTGTGTGTGTGTGTGTGTGTGTGTGTGTGTG
>JBBPCW010000039.1:18699410-18709410 GCA_037974425.1 Phenacogrammus interruptus | reverse complement strand
GTCTGTCTGGGTTCGTGTCACGCAGGTAACAGTACGAAGTCATCGTTGACGTCAACCATTGGCACATAGAAGGAGGGGACCTCGTTGACGCACAGAGATTTGTGTCCAGCAGGGTCTAGTTCCTGAACCTTGAGTTGCCACTCCATCCTCTGCACTGCATTCAGAGCGGCAGCTTCATGCTGCTGGCGCATCAGCAAACACGTCTGTGGGAAGATGGAGGAACACAAAGGAAAACGAAATCCGTAAATGTTCTGTAAATTGTAAAGCAGCACTCCCAGTTAGTATCTCGGGGATTAAAGTGTGTAATCAGACTCTAATTCCATTCCATTCCAATGAAGCTTCTTCCTATTTATAGACATTCAGCTTGTTCACTGCATTTAATTCCTCGCTATTTACAGTTTAGGTTAAAATGCTTTCATTCTAAACACAACACTTGAGAAATTGAGTTTTTAGTGTTTTCTAATGTCATTTAAATTGCTTGCTTGGCCAAAAATGGATCAATTACATAATCTGGTAGAAACCACTAAAAACGACATTTCTCACGTGTTGAGTACAGAATGAAAGCATTTGAACTGATGTTGTATGATTTAACTGTAATTAACGAGGAATTAAAAAATGTAGTTTTAATGGGTTTCAACTGGCCAAAAGTGGCCACGAGGGAGTCCAGTGTTACTGGATTTATGGAATATATTATATATTTCATGAGCTGAAGTTAAAAATGAAAAGAACTTAGGAAATTTCATTCCGTTTGCATTAACAGATGAAATGGTCCAAAAAAGCGAGTCAAATGGACACAAGGGGGACCAGAGGGTAATAAGGACATTTAAACAATCGCAACAAAACCAAACAAAACCGAACATTAAAAGTGTAACATTTTTGGTCCCTCACCTTCATGCGGTCATACTTGTCGTCCACGTCTTGAATCCAAGAGATAAACTGGCGAGCGTTGAATCGATCTCTCACAGACTTATTCTCATCCCCCTGTTTAAAAACGCAGAAAACATATAAATAAGATTTTTGATATTCGGAACTCGGTCTGAATGAGGTCATGAGGGGAGATGGTTCACCTGGTTTTCCGATGGCATGTTGTAGACCTCAGAATCCAGCAGCATGGTGCACGCACTGAACGGAACCGCCTGATTAGCGATGGTTCTGGCTGCTCTGCAGTGAACTCGCAGTACCTCTTGCTCACATGAAACAATCAGCTTTTCCTATAGAAGAGCAACATTCATCATTTAGACGAGGAGGTCAGTCCGACTCCCAATGATCTGCTGAAAACCCTTGAGCAAACTTTTGATTAAGGTAAAGGAGGTGGTACAATCTTTCAAGATCATCAGGGTTCACACAGCAGCCACTTCAGAAGAGCGCAAGCTGAAATGGGGATTGTACTATAATATGCTTTTTTTAGTTGAAGAAATGCAGATTCCAGATACAGGGCTTTTCTATTACACTGTGGCTTTGATCCTTCATCAAAAGATTTTGTGCTAAGCGATCAAAGCACTAATTCTAACTGGATGACTTCTGAAGTAAGTTGAGGGATGAGAGGAAGGATAGAGGCACTGGGTGGGAGTACGGGAGCTTGTGCTCTTACCCGCTCAATGCTGTGCTGGAGCCGCAACTTCCCTCTCACTGCCTCCTGCTGCCTAAAAAGCTCCTTCAAGGGTTCTGACAAAGATGGAGGTGGAGCAATCTGGGGATAGAGGGATACAAAATAATTATTGCCATTCAGTATAAATGCTGAACACGATATCTACTGTGTTAACGACAAAAACATCTGCAGCCTAAGATGCAGCCGTCAAGGTTCTGTAAAAGCAGAGAATGCCATGAAGGATGTTCTTACCACTGGGATGTGCAGTTTGCTCAGTGGTTTGCCATCAAGTAAGTAGGAGCCAGTGTATGTAACATACTCTGCGTAGCACTGGGGAGCTTGCGGCGTTATGTAACAAAGGATCTTCCGTTTTTCTTCAATCTTTTTGCGAATCTGCAGGTATTCAAAATAAGGGTTGGATCGGTCGCTGTGGTAGGGCTCGATGTCATCCAGCTTGATGGCGTTCACTATGACCGCCAGAGTCTGCTGAATCATCTCCCGGGTCTGTTGCATTGCGGTGTTGACAAGCTGAACCTGCACTTGCTGCTGACCTGATTTCTGAAACTTTCTCTTGCGCGGATGTTGTGCCTGGCCATCCTCCTCCTCAACCGTGCGACCTTTGGCTTTGGTGACCAGTGCAGGTGTAGCTGGGGTGGAAATCTGGGTAGCAGTTGTGTTGATAGACTCCTTCTCTTTCTCCTTCTCTGCGGTGCCAATTGAGGATGGACAACTGTTGGTAACACTAGTGGTGATGGGAGAGGAAGCTGCTGATGATGTCACGCTTGTAGGGCTTACCACAGTGCTCTGCTTGCTCTGATTGGCCAGCATCTGAGCTCTGTTACGAGTAATCCTTTGAGGTATTTCTTCAACTTTCTTGGGAGCTTCAGATGTTGTTGTGGCAACTGCCAGTTTGGCTACCGTCTCCAATGCCTCGGATATATGGGTGGTGTTAGACGATGTGACAACCATGACTGGTGCAGAGGGGCAAGGGCTGCAGGAAGGTCCCACAGACACCACTGGGGTCAGTACAATCTGATCTGCTTTCAAAGAGGCCAGGGGCTCCAAACACGGCGTGACTGAAAGAGGCATTATAATATCAGAGGATGTGTCTTTTTGTCTGAATTCCTGGTCATTTTCTACCTCAGAGGCTGAATACATGTTGTCATCACCCTCGCCTTGTTCATTAAATGTGCACCCGTCTTCTTGAGAAGTTTCTTTCACAGAAGGAACGTCCTGGATGTTCTGAGGCTCTGGCTCAAGCTCATGCTGTGGTCTGTAGCTCTCCTCTTGAACAGGGGGCACCAAATCCTGAGCAGACTGAGACGGAGAAGCGACTGCAGGAGAACAGGGAGTTTTAGACAAACTGGGCAGGACAACATCCATCAGCCCAAGGTCCTTGGTTGTTTCCATAGTCATAGCTCTGATCTGAGCAGGTGGATGCGGTGGATGCTTGTTTTCTGGCATCTCTGGGACCGCAATTTCAGGTTCTTGCATCTCTCTTTCCTGAAAGGGAAGGTCTGGCAAAGAGAAGGGCCCCAAGTCATCTAGTTCATCAACAGTAGATGAGAATGGGTCTTCCCAGTGAGACTCTGGGTTTACGGGTGGGGCAATGCTGCTCTCGGCTGCGTAACTGAGGGGTTCTTCTCTACTCTTTTGCGTCATGCACGTTGGTTCCACTTCCATCTGATTCTCCTCCACCTGGGGTTTGATATCCGTGAAGAAGGTTTCTAGTCGAGTTGAGGAAGGCGGCATAAAGTTTGCTTCTGCGTCCGCAGGGTCTGCTACAGGTCCTGCTGACGAGGAAATATCTTCTACATTTTCTTTTGGTAATTCATAATGAGGCTCGGAGATTTGTAAGGAACAGTATGAAGTGGAATATGTGGAATAAGGGGGCGTCACGGATGGATGAACAGGCAGAGCCGTGGGGATGTGCTGCAGTTCACAATCTGAGTGCGAATACGGACTACTGATCTTCGAAACTGCAGTTTCAACTTCTCTATAACTTTCATGAGGTGATTTCAGAAGCCCTGCTGAGTCCCACTCTGCAGTCTGATCGCAGGAGTTCTCCAGGAGGCTGTCTTGAGGATGACTGGGTGTTAGTGAAATGACCTCTGGCTCTCTGTGTTCTGGAGATTCAATCCAAGTCTTCCTGGCAGAGTCTTCAATCCCGAGGGAATATGTGGGATCGTCTACATTCTGCATGGCCGGATCTGAAGCCATTTGAGATTCAGATGCATCTACTGCATTATCTTCTTCGTCGTCATCTTCCTCATCTTCCTCATTGTCGTCATCTTCCTCCTCATCCCGTTCCACTTCAAGAGGAGGTAAATATTCACTGCCACTTACTGGATCAGAGGGCAATAAGCTGGGCTCACTCTGATGTGACTCAGACAAATCATCAATGTCCATCGGAGGCAGCGCCGCAGGGGCTGGTGTTGGAGGGGCAGCTATGTCTAGACATGGCTCTTGAGGATCAGGTCTATGGACTGGGGTTGAAGGCTTCATAAGGTAGTTGTTAAACATGCTCTCTGGGGGGAGTTCATTGGCATCATTACCAACATTTGCTGCAGAAGGTCTATCTGGTGCAGGCTGCAGCGAGTCAGGCCTTGGAGACAGCACACCAATGTGACACGGAGAAGAATGGCGATAGACGCAGTCGAGTCTGTCTAGTGGCATTTTGTCTTCAGGAAGATGTGATGCAGAGGACTCGAATTCTGAAGACAATGGTGCATTTTGTTGTCTAAGAAATTTGTCAGCTTCTGCTTTGAACTCCTCCTCCAGAGGTCTTCTAACCTCAGAGGTGCCTGATCGACTCATGAGAGGTAACTGCATGTTCTTCGCTGGCGTGATGCATGTCCCGTCCTGGAAACTATGAGAGGAGTTCTGGGATGAGTATCTATCAAAGAATGACGGTGAGCAGGCATTCATGGACATTGTCATTGCTGAGGAGTTCTGACAGTCTAGACCATCAAACATGATATCTGGATAGTCTTCTGCACTGCATGATGGTGTACGAGGAGTCTGCATAACCTCCTCAAAGCTGGGACATGAAATTACAGATGTAGGAGTGGGAACCCCTGTTGGCCTGTTCTGGTCAGGTCTTGGAGATGCAGGGAGGTTTTCCTTCATCTGGTGGCCTGCAAGCCAGTCCTTTGAGGTCTGGCTGTCCATGGGCTGCGATTTCCGATCAGGAGACATCATCTGGGCAGGGAGGCCAACATCTTTGAGTTTCTTCTCCTTCAGGGCAGATTCTAATGAGCTGGACTTCTTAGCTGAAAGTTCGCCGCGGTTCTTTTTCAGATCCTCACTGGACTTGGTTTTGTCTTTAAGCTTTGGATCTCCGGATCTATGCCTCAGTTTCTCCATTTGCTTCATCCTCTCTTTGTGTCTTTTATGGCGCTCTTCGATTTCTTGGTCTTTTAAACTGAGCATTTTTCCAAAGCTTGTGAGTCTGAGATCACCATCCACCAGAAGCTCACGTGGTCGAGTGTCTTTCCGGGCTGCATCTTTTGACTGGCTGAGCTTGTCGTTCTCCTCTTTGCCCTTAGTCTTGTTATAGTCCATCCGATCTTTGTCCATGACGTCCCTATTTCTGTCTTTGTTCTTACCATCGAATTTAGGACTGTCTTCTTTAGACTTATCCTTCAAACTTGTGACTTGAGGGTTTTCTTTAAGTCCAGACTTCTGATCATCTTTTGAGTGCCTGAAGGACCCAAAGCCATCGGAGTATTTATGTTTTTCCTCCTTCATCTTTTCCTTATGTTTCTCTTTCTTCTTCTTGTCTTTGATCTTTTCACTACTAACTATGCTGTTCATCTTGTCCTTTTTAGACATCTCCTTCTCAAACTCCAGAGTTTTATCTAAATCATCTTCTCCATCAGCTTTAGAACTGTAAGGGAAAGTGTAAGGATCAGCTTCCAGAGGCATTGGCTCTTTCTCAAAAGGTAAGCTCTCTCTGCGGCCAAAGGCCTCTCTGATCTCTTCTGATTTGTCCCTCTTCTCTGCTCTGTCCTTCTTCACTTTATCCTTCTCTTTATCGTGGCTCTTTTTGGACGACGAGGATGAGGAGTGTCTATGCCTCTCTTTTTCTCTGAACTTGTCCTGCGGATTGGAAATGGACAGTGACTCTCTTCTGTCCTCTGACATGTCATTAGATGAGTCATAGAAGGTCAGAACCGGCTCGTGTCCCCGATCTGTAAAACTGTCCGATGAGATCTCGCTGTTCTTATCGTTGGAATCATCTTTGTAATCGTTCATGGCCTCCTCTTCCAGCTTCTCGAGCAATGATTTCTCATTTTCACCGCTCCCCTTCGAGGGCTTTCGGTCTTTCAGGTGGTCTGGCTTATCCTTGTATTTGCTTTTACTCTTCTCCTCAGTGATGTCCCTCTTGTCTGTCGGCTTCTGTTTGTTTTTCTTGTCCTGATTCGAGTCCACAGACGCTCTGTCCTTGCGCTCCTTGTGTTTTGCATCAGTTGATTCTTTCTCTTTCTTATCTTTGTGTTTTTCCATGGAACCTTTTCTCTCTTTTACAGCATCAAATACTGTCTTGTCTTTCTTTTTATCTTTATGCTCTTTTTCTTTCTGCTTTTCTGTGGCGTGTGGTTTCCCCTCTCCGGAGTACTTCCTGTGTTTGTCTGTCAGGAGATGGTCCATGTCGTCCCGGTCAGGCGTGGAGTCTTTTCGGTGCGAGTCCAACAGCCCAAAAGAGTCGCTCAGTTTTGCGACGCCTCCGTTGTAGCCATCGTTTTCATCCTCACTCTCATCTGTGAAGATATCTTCGATTTTATACCAGGTCTTTTCCCTCACCTTCTCTGGCTTCTTCTCCTCCTTTTTGAACTCAAGAAAATCCTTCTCCCTTTCAGAATGTTTGTCTATGGCTGTTTTCTCTTTCTTGTCTTTAATCTGTTCAGATGAAATCTTCCTGTCCTTCTCCTTACAGTGAGAGTCTTTGTGTTTGTCTTTAGTCCCGTCCTTCTTGTCTTTGGAGCTCCTTTCAACATCTTTTTCCTTCAAAGGCCTATCGACTGAGTTTTTGTCAGGTTTATCCTTGTCTGCCTCCAAACCTCGGTCTTTGGGCTTGTCTTTGTGCTTTTCGCCTTTCAGTTTGTCTTTCTTTTCGACACCCTCCCCTTTCTTCTCCTTTTCTTTTCCAGAGTGGTTCCTCTCCCTGGGATCTGATTTAGCAGCGCTTTCATTTTCGGATTTGTCTTTAAATAAAGTCTCGCTGCCATATTCGTCTCGAAGACACTCCTGTTTTGTTTTGGCATCCTTCCGCTCCTTACTGAACTCATAGGAGTCTTTTCTGTCTCTGCTACCATCGACGGACTCTTTCTCTTTCTTCTCTTTAACGCTTCCCTCTGCCGACTCTTTTCGCTTCTTCTCTTTTTCAGAGTGATTGGAGTTCAGCTTCTGTTTGTCTGTCCAGTCCTTTTTCCTTTCACTGCTCTTGTCGGAGGACTCCTTATCTTTCTTTTTCTCAGGCCGCTTGTCTCCATGCTCCAATTTCTTATCTTTGACTTTATTTTCCTTTCTCCGTTCCCTGCTTTCTTCTTTCATCGTTTCCACGATTAGTTTTACAGAATTATTTGCTTTGTATTCTTTCATGGGAGCGTCCCAGCTGTCCTCCCCGTAGAGGGAGCTGTCGGACGAAAGGTCTGACGGCCAGCGGTCATGATCGTCTGAGGCGCTCATCTTTGTGTCCTCCAAAAAATGATTCTTAATATCATAGTCCTCATAATCTGGCTCTTCTTTAACGGACTTCTCTTTCTTTGACTTCTCTTCTTTTCCACTTTTGTCTTTTTCTGACTTGAAATGCTTCTCTTCTTTCTGCTCACTCTTTTTGTCTGCTTTCAGAGACTTCTCCTTGGACTTCTTCTTTTTGTCCTCTTTGTGGGATTTTTGTTTATCTTCTTTTGGCTTTTCTTTGTCTTTCATGCCTTTCTCCTTTTCAATCTTCAACGTTTTGTCCTTCTCCTCTTTGCTCGCCCTCTCCTTGTTAGACTCTTTTGTCTTCTTGGACTTCTCTTCTTTAGAGACTCTCGGAAGTTCCTTCGCTGACCAGTCCTTGTCTTCCGTTTTACCTTTCGATGATCTGTCCTCTTTCTTTAAATGATCTTTGTCATGCTTGGAAAGTTTGACTTTACTCTCGGAGGGCGACTCCGACTCCACAAAGAGAGACTTCTGTCTAGAATCATCAAAGTCGAAGGTGAAGCTCTTGACAAACTTTTCATTCATGTCTTGATTCAGCACCACGCTCTGACCCTTCTCCTTGTTTTTGTGTTTGTGTTTCACTTTGTGTTTCTTTAATATCTTTCCGTCCTTGTCCGTCTTGGAGACCGTTCCGTCTACATTTGAATTCTTGTAAAAGTCTGAGCCTTTTCGGTCCAGAGCACTGGCGTGTGTGTTGTTTTTCTTTTTGTTATCCTGCGCCTTCTTCTTGACCTGTTTCACAGACTCGATGCTGGAGTCTGCGGAGGAGTAGTCCGACTCGCTGGACAGTCTCGTTCTGACCGAGTCTGAAAGGGAACTGTCATCTGACCAGGTCGGGGAGGACACAGTCTTCCAGCCATCTGTCCTCCACTGCTTTGGGTGCTGTTCTGCCAAAGACTGCGTGAGCTTCTGTGAGCCCAGACTCCCGTGAGAAGAGGATGAGGAGGAGGCCGACAGAGAGCTGAACACAGAGGAGTCTTTAAGGTTCAGAGCTGAGTCCTTCACACAGTTCGAGTTCGCTATCGAACCCTTTTCATCCTCGCTCTCCATGTCACCCGTCTCAGAGTCTGAGGTGCAGAATTTGTCATTAACTTTTCCAAAGCGTACTTCCTTATTAACATTGTTTTTCGTTTCTTTCTTCCTTTTCTTCTTGACTTTGTTCTTGTCTTTTTGCTGTTTCGAGCTCAGTGTGGCCGAGTCCCTGCTCTTGTTGGCCTGAGCAGCAGACTGCCTCGGCGTAGGCGTGGGTGTAAAACATAATGTCCGCTCGTCCTCGTCCGAGCTGTTGCTGTCTGACAGGATACGACGCACAGGCTTCTTTGGTGTGAGTGAGTTGGTTTTGGAATACGTTTTAACCTCCATTTTAGGTATGGAGATAAAGTTGTTGGCCTTGCTGACAGGATCCTTGCGGAACTCTTTCTTCAGCAGATGCTTGTCATCCACTGGTGGGACACGCTCCTCCTCATCGTCCTCATCAAACTCGTATTCATCCTTGACAGGTGTGGTGGTGGATTTAGGCGGGTCCAGGGCCTTGGCTTTCAGCTTCAGGCCCTTCTCGAACTCCGAGTCTGTATTATTGCCATCAACTGAGCTGGATGGGGCAAATGACGGGGCGTCTTCCTCCTCAGAAGATTCTGCTGGGACAGAAACACTCATATTAGAAGATCCCATAAAAGATATAGAGATGGAACAATCATGGGAAGAACGATACACACCTGATGAACTCTCACTAGAGGTATAAGTGCCTTTTCCCAGCAACAGATTGAGCATGGTTGGAGAGTTCGCCACCTTCAGCGGTGTCTCCCCTCTTCTGTTGCTTTGACAAGGATCTCCTCCGTAACGCAGGAGCAATTTCACCACCTAAAATAACAGACACTCTTAAAACAGAAATCCAGCCTCATTCCACACTGAACACCACAGTGGACTGAGGCGAATGACTGAGATTTCGGTAAGTGCTTACTTTAAAGTGGCCATTGTTTGACGCATCATGTAGAGGAGTATCATCATCCAAGCCCTTGGTGTTGACTTCAGCCCCTGCTGCCAGCAGCTGCTTAGCCACATCGTAATATCCTCTGTTGCAGGCCTCATGCAGTGCGGTCCAGCCTGCAGAGGGAAATCCAGTGTCATTATTTCAATCACTGTCTAAGAGTATTATAAGCTTCATAGCATTTTCCAATTTGAGAGGGACAGAGACATGAGTGGACTGTTTTCTGGCTTCAGACAAATGTATCTATTTATTCTAAGATGGAAGTGCACTTTCTGAGATTTAAAAAAAAAAGCAAATAAGGACATTGAAGCTGCATATGGATAATAATAAATAGTAATAAAAACATGAGGTGATCCATGATGGTGAGTCTAAATCGGCTGAGAACATGTTTATTACTGTATGCTCTTGAATGTGAGTGTAAATAATTCCATTACATTCTGTGACTTTAATTCTTCGATGCACAAAATGTGTACAACCACAGGAACCAAAAGCCACCATTACCTGCGAAGTCTTTTACATTCACGTCAGCTCCCTCACTGATGAGCTCCTTGATGCGGCGCACTTCCCCACGGATGGCTGCCCGGTGCAGCCTGGTTTCGCCCCTCTCATTGCGCTTATTCACTTTGTCTTTGGTTTTTGAGGCAGAGTTTGGCGTTCCCTTCTGACCCAGATTTGACTGTGACTGGTGCTTTGGTGTTGTGTCTGCAAAGGAAACC
>JBBPCW010000039.1:18319918-18331841 GCA_037974425.1 Phenacogrammus interruptus | reverse complement strand
GACAGAGCGAACCCCATGAGGCTTAATTTACAAGACGCTCTTGTTGATGCTTGGCAGTAGGCGTGTCTTCCACACCGGGAGCGCAGCAGCGGCAGCCAATCACTGTTGAGCAGATTTGAATGGCGGGCGCTCACGGAGAAACGCCTCCGTTCACATGAACGCAGCCTGAATGCGCAAGATTGGTTTGAAATCGGCAATACGTGTGAGTGATCGGCCGATCACTAATCAGGCCAAAAATCGGCCGTTTCCGATCGCTGGCCAATCAATCGGTGCATCCCTACTAATTTTGACTGAACATCGAGCTGTAGCGCAGTCTTCACCCACAATCAGGACCAGAATTTTAACATGAAAGTTATCTCCTTATATTTCGAGATGATTTCAGTTGTCTTTTAGCTCTCTCAGATCAACGTCTTGCTTATCTACCTGCCAGATATAACCCGATCTGTGTCTAAATTAGGCTGATCGAAATTTTTCCCTGTTTAGAGCCTGACTGTGGTTCTTCTTTGTGTTTATTATTGTCAGTTGGTGCTGGACGGTGTACAGAAAACCGTTTTTTATGATGATTAAATTAATTTTGTTTAAATATCCTAAAGAGCATTTGGAAAGTGGCACAGCTGGAAACATTCAGAAAGTGGCACAGCCTTTTTCGCTGCTGCACCGTTACGGGAAGGGAACAGTTCGTTTGAACGAACGCTAAAGCTCTGTGTGAGCCGCAATATGGCACAGCATGTGGATTATAGGGTGTAAAAGATTAATAATCTTTAAAATAATCTCTAAAAATAGTGGGTTTTTGTACACGTAATTTCTCAGATACTTTCATATACAGTAATATTGGTATACCTGCTGTTTAATAATAATAATAATAATGCATTTTATTTATAAGCGCCTTTCATAACACTCAAGGTCACTTTACAGAAGTTATTATGTAATAAAAATAGAAGAATGAATAAATTATAAAGAGTTCATATCCTGATGGTATCCTTCAGATGCGCACTCGGGGGGCAGCTGAGTGTCTTTAGGCGTGATGGTGACTCTCTTGGCATGGAAGGTGCACAAGTTCGTGTCCACGCACAGATCCACCCAGTCTTTAGTTATATTAACAGAATCAAACGAGACAAAGCTAGTCCCAACTAAGGGCTAAATCATCTCAAAAGTACGTTTTTATCTCAGAATTACGAAGCATGTGTTTAGCCTTTAGCGGTTACCTCTTCATGTCACGGCGCGGACGTATGTAGCATTTTTGTCAAGGCATTAGCACAAAATATTTTAGCCGTGTAATAATAATTATAACAACTTTATTTACAGCAGATACCATGGATCAGAGTGCAGCTCTCCTCCTGCTTCTGCACAGGAACTAAAAGTTCCCCTGCAGCGTCACATTACTTTTGTCTTGTTTATATCCCCTAAAATAAAAGAATATTTGGTGTTTTGTTGCTTGTTTTTGTTGCATGTTTGTGATGCCATCTTTAAATCGCCACTAGTGGGTTTTTTTACGTGTTTTTTATATTAAATAACGCCTATGGGACACAGGAACTCCATACAAGGCTGAAATGATTTACAAAAAATGGCATTGTTCTGCTGTGCAGCGACCATTAATGAAAGATCCATGCTGTCGGAGTTCTAATACCGACCTATACTGTGAAACTGGTGGAATTTTAATATATACTGTGCGTGTTCGTATTGGCCTGCTCTACATCTACATATTCTGGTTGAGCCAGAACATGCACTTCTAATAATTCCCAATCTCATTGATTGATCATTAAAGTGATTTAAAAATGTAATAAGAAATTTGGATATCCTGATTATTTTGTTTTAATTGCTCCGTAATTCTCTTTTTAGGAGGCTGAAGAGGAGGAATCAGAGAAAGGTATGTTTGGGTCTATGTTAGGGTGGATTGATAATCTTTTTAGGCTCCACAGGTTCTTGCTTCTCTGAAGGTGGGACCCCCCCTTCCTTATTTTGCACCTTGCTTTTAATCGCCTTCACTGCTTGATGTGACCCCAGTGTCACTTGTCTGCTCGATAAGGACAAGCCAGGAAACCGCTGTTGTCAGAAACATTTGTTCTTCACGCCCAGCACAACTGCTGCATCAGTGGACAGACGGACATGGCTGTTTCTCACATCACCATCAGTACCCTAAGTATGACTTTTTCCAAGGAAGTCTTCCTCTGCCGCTACCTCTGAATGACAGAGGAGGCTTTTCTACAAACAAGGACTCATCGCGCATCAGGAGCCACTGCATCATCAGGAATCTTCCTTCTCAGTACCTGTGGACGTTTCTCCTGGCAGAGAACTGGACGCAGTGTTGCATGGATGACTGGTTGGAAGATGACATGCCTTAGTCTTGACTGCTTCTTTTTGTCTGCACCAAATCATCGCTATATGAGCACAAAAAGTTCTCACTGCTTTTACCTGCAAACTCCTTCAAGGCTACACATGGTCTATTTTTAGTGCTGTGGACAGAGTGCAGTGGCACAGACTGGCTCTCTGCATCAGAAAGGATGAAGCACCTCAACTTACCTCCTCACCTACTCAGTAACAAGGAGTGATGGACATTTGAGAGGAGAGCTAGAAAGAAGAACCTGGACATGGCCTTGAAAAGCCTCATTGCTTACACGGGGCAGCTGAGGAAGGGACTTGTTTGACATGTTTTTTCTAAACCAGCCGCATGTCTATAACATGGAAAAGGACAAACCAGTCAGCCATTGGAAAGGAGTCATTAAGGATCATTACAAAGACAGAGGACGAATGCCACCGAAGAATATATTTTCCATTTTAAGAAGTGCTTATGGCTAAGATGACTGAAGATTGTTGAACCAATCCATTTTTCTAAGGAATGTATGATTTGTGTTATACCTGTGGTTTCCTCACCCTCGATGACCACTAACACTAAACTTGCTCTCTATTCTACTTTCTAGGTGAATTCGCTCAGAGATGTGAATGTTAAACACTGTGTTTTTGCCATGTTTTATCCTTGTTAAATCCCTCAGATGTAACTGATACTGATGATGCTACTCGTGAAAATTCTAAATCCTTCTCCGGCGGGGATGGCCTTGCCGAAGCTGAGGCACAGCCAGAGCTGGAGGTGGAGCCTGAGCTTGAGGCAGAGGCAGAACCTGACATTGAGGCAGAGGTGGAGCCTGAGCTTGAGGCTGAGGCAGAAGCTGAACAAGAAGCCACAGCGATAGAGGCCTTGGAGAGCGAACCCGCTCCCGAACCGGCCAAAGAGGTTGAAGATGATAACATATCCGTCACCATCCAGGCCGAAGATGCCATCACGCTGGATGTGGATGGCGACGACCTCCTGGAAACAGGTAAACATGTGAAACTTCCAGATTCTGAGGCAGACAAGGGCTGTGAGGAGCCAGAAGCCTCTGCTGAGACGAGGCAGGAGGCGGATTCGATGGCTGAAGCAAAGGACGGCCACAAAGATGGTAAGAGAGATGACGGGCCAAAGTCTGATGCCACCAAGAAGGACGGCAGAGAGGCCTTGAAGAAAGCCGAAACGGGAGACAAAGAAAAGGATTCTGGGAAGAAAGGCCCCTCTTCTGCTGGGGCGACAGGTCAAGCAAAGAGGTTTGTCTTTCTATGTCAGTTCTTTAAGATACATCTACCAAGTTCCAGATCACTGTGAACTCAGCATTGTGGGTAGCCGCAAGAATTTTTTTCCATAACAAGTTGTTCATTGTACCTAATCCCTGCCATTGGTTTCCTTTGATTTGTTTGGCCATTTTTTTTGAAGTTGGGTAGTTGGTGCCATTAAACGAGAAGATGAGAACACGACTGTTCCAGCACTTTTATTGCCTTTTCCAGTCCCTACTTATGGGTTAAAAAAGAGCAATAGTTCCAGTGATGACAGAGGGGTTTGTCAATCCAATGAAGTGATTCGCTGTGAAGTTGAACACACTTCTGAAGATTTCATTGACCGAGAGAATAAATTGGCAGAAAACCTGACCCACCCTGATCCTGTGGAAAAGCAATGAAAGAAGCCTTATTGGAGTGTTACCCAAGTGCAAGCCTGGGGATTTTTTTTCTCCTTTTTTTGTAACGCACCAAACCAGTGTTTTGAACGGATGTTTGTCTGAATGTGCTCCTGACTGCCCACAGGTGACCTGATTGTGTTTGAATGGCTTGCTCATTTATTTCTTCTTGTCACTCTCACCACACTTGCATTATAGCTCCTCAAAAGACAGAGATGGAAAGGCCACAAAAGATGAGAAAGGTGAGCGTTTAATCAACTTCAGGTTGGTTTCTTGATTTCTTATTTACATTTACGGCATTTAGCTGACGCTCTTATCCAGAGCGACGCACATCAGAGCTTAAGAAGTCCACGACTGTTTCTTACCTGAAAAACAGCTTAAATCTGAGTCACTATTTAACCAAGATACTGCAGTCAGAGCATCTATACAACAACTGTCACATAATAACTAGCAACACCTAACCCAACAGTACATGAGCCCTAGAGAAGAATGTAAGTCAAGGAATTATTTATTTTATTTGTTTTTTAAAATAAGAATAATGCCACAAAAGACGCTTAAGGTTTTACATTCAGTTAGGACCCCAACACGATGTTCTGAGGAAATATCGATACCCACTTTTTGCTTTAAACCATTATTGTTTTGTATTCAGCTATATTGCTGTCACACAGTATACAAATTGCTCTTCATAATGGAACGTGGGGTAAAGATAACTGTAAATCATGTTAAGCAGAAGCAAGAAGTGGATCAAGTTAAGTTTAGATAGGATGTTTGACCTTCACCTTTGGTCCATATTTAGGGGGAGTTGGCAGTAGCAGCACAAGTTCTTCTCGCAACTTGTGGGTGAGTGGCTTGTCCTCCAACACCAAAGCAGCTGATCTGAAGAACCTTTTTGGCAAATATGGGAAGGTGAGGTATAGATTGTGTGACTATTACTATAAACATAAATTGTTACACATTATAGACCATAAGAACTGCACTTAATGGTATTCTGTGTTGGCAGTAACATGTGGATGTTCTTTATTTCAAATCAAGGTTTTTAGTGCCAAAGTGGTCACTAATGCCCGCAGCCCTGGAGCTAAATGCTATGGATTAGTGACCATGTCCTCCAGTGCAGAGGTGGCAAGATGCATCTCCCACCTGGACCGCACTGAGCTGCATGGCCAACAGATCTCTGTGGACAGGGTAAGGGTTTTCTTATCTACTTTGTATCTATCTAAGCATTTTATAACAGTGTCTTGTAACAAAAGCAGATTGTAATTGTGATGCACAAAAGTCACGTGGACCATTTTCTTGGCTGGAACGCACCATTAAATGTGAAGCTCATATTTCTGACTCTTCAGGTTAAAAGTGACCCTTTCAAGAAGGACTTTTCTAAGAAAGAGGGGGAGGACAAAGCAGGTTCCAGTAAACTGTCGGGGGAAAAGCGCACTCCTACTGGGACAAAGACTGCCAGCAAGTAAGATCTCCCATTGAACCTGTACTCTAAGTGCTTACAGATAGTCAGGGAGACTTTTATAGATGCTTTTTGAATCTTCGCAGGATTCAGGCCTGCTCCAAAAAGGAAGAGAAAAAGCCATCTGAGAAAGAGAGTAAAGAGGCTTCCAAGAAACAGGAGTCTAAAGGCACCAAGTCTGACGGCCCGTCTTCTGGCCCTGGGCCTGATCCCAAGAAGGATGAGAAGAAGCATGGCCGTATGTTTGAGAATCCATTTACAAATGTATTTTCTTTCATCCTTAGGGAGCTTGAAATTAGTTCATTTGTCTCCTTTTTCTTTTCAATAGGAAAAAGCCCTGGGAAGATGGTAGTGCTTGATCAAGCGAAAGGAGAACAGGGTTTTAAAAATCGGCCGCCGTTCAGGAGAGGAGGGAGGTTTGATAAGGTACTCAGAATTCGAAGTCATACTGCATTATTCTATTTGTAGGTTTTTTGTTTAGTGTTATTACTGTTGACATGCCGGAGGCCATTTCTGAGATTTTCCCTTATTTTTTCCCTCTTATTCCTTAGCCTGGACCTCCCAGTCTGATTAACAGAAGGCCTCGGTGGATTGGGCCACCTGAAGAGGTTTGTGGGGTTTATTTTTTTGTTTCTTGGTCCCTCTCTCCATAAAACCATAACGGCTTTCATAGAGGATGTGTGTGTTAGTTTTGACTTGATTGACAGCCTCAGAATTCAGGGCCCTCTTTTTTTGGTGTTATGTAGTACTTAACAATGTGGTTGGTTGCACAGATGGAAACGATGAAGAAAGGAAGGCCTTTCATCAATAAAGGTGGCAGTCAGGAAATTGTTCCCTTTGAAAAAATGAAGGAGCAAAGGATGCGTGAGCGCATGGTGAAAATGGAGCGAGCCCGCAGGGCTATGGAACTACGCAGGTAAACCCAATTCTACACTTCTGTTTTCTTTTGTGGTGTCTCCTAACGCAGAAGCACTTTTAAACCAAACGTCTGACCATGCTGCTGATATCACACTTCTGTCATGACTTCACACGCAGGCGACGTGAGATTGCAGAGCGTGAGCGGCGAGAGCGTGAGCGAATCCGCGTGATGCGCGAGCGTGAAGAGAGAGAGAACCTGATGCGTGAACGCCAGAGGCTTGAGCTTGAGAGGCAGAAACTGGAACGGGAACGCATGGAGCGAGAGAGGTTGGAGAGAGAGAGGATTCGCATAGAGCAGGTCAGACACTCACTGCTGCACTAGATCACTTCCCTCCAGGCATTTGATTGTTGTCGCTGAATTGGCCATTCTTTGATTGGCAGGAACGGCGGAAGGAAGCCGAAAGGATGGCTCGTGAGCGGGAGGAGCTGAGGCGGCAACAGGAACAGCTACGCTATGAGCAGGAGAAACGCAATAACCTGAAGAGAGGCCGTGACGTAGACAGCAGGTACGTCTAGAAAGCTTGTCTGCATTTGGTTATGGGATGGCCCAGTTACTGCAGAAACTGCCAGAGACACCCTTTATTTATTTATTTCTTAAATTGATCTGTATCCAGGCAAAATTGCATTGCCTAGAATTCAAAGGTTGACTGACTCCTCTGTGTCTTGCAGGAGGGATGACTCTTACTGGAATGGCAATAAGAAGATGCCGGAGTCAGAGGGCCGGATCAGCCAGGCCTCGGACTACAGTAATCGCCAGCAGGGCCGTTTCAATGACTTTAGCTCGAGAGACAGGGCACGCTTCCCTGGCACTGCTCCTGTACAGCCCAACAACTTTGACAGGTAAGAAAGTCTACATTTATAAAGCATGTACGTGTGTGTGTGTGTGTGTGTGTGTGTGAGAGTTAAAGCATTTCGTTACGGAGTTGTTTTAAACAAAGTTTTCTGTGTTTGTGGTTTTCAGGCGAAGTAGGTTTGAGGGAGAGCCAGAGGCTAAGAAGAGTCGCCCTGACCCACGAAGAGAGAGCTCTGGCTTTGACCGCTACCCCAAAAGCTTTGATACTGTTCGCCGCCCTGAGCCGCCTCCCCCTCCCTCTCGTGCTGAGCTACGGGACACCGACCGGCGGGAGATCCGGGACAGAGATGAGCGCCGGCCTGTGGCCATCCCCGAACGATCTGCAGGGAGCAGAGCTCCTCCACCAGCCATGACTCACTCCCGGTCCGCCAGAGACTCCGGCCACACGGGCTGGAAGAACGACAGCGGCATGAACACTAAACAGAGTGATGTACGGTAAGAATAGAACGCTTCATACTTGGGTTTCATTCAGTGTTTCCCAGCCTGTAAGTAGCCTAGACTGGTATTTCAGCCTAAATGTTAACAGATTAAGTGTAATGTGAGGCTTCTAGAGGTCTGTTGCTGAAACTGCATAACTGGGAGCGGTGAGCATGAACTAGTTCTATAGAGTTGCTGTTTTGTTCTGCCAGGGGAGCGGTGCGAATGCGTCCGGAGCGTTCAGGCCGAGAAGGTCCCGGTCCTGCCATGAGGGGAGCCCCCTCAGCCAGCCGCGGCAGAGCTACCTTCAGTAGCAGAGACGGAGGCAGACCTGCCGTCATGGGAGACCAGGTGAGCGGTCAGCCTTTCTCTTCTCTGTGTGTGGAATGTAGAGCCTACAAGAAAAGGGTAGTAGTCAGTTTCCAGGGATTGTCATATAAATGTGCAGGGCGAGTAAAAGGGCTTTCAAATGGCGTTTTGATTCTGGACCTGCATGTTCAGACGTGCATGTTTGAGTTGTCCCGGCTGCTTGGCTCACTTGAGCATTACCTTGGTTCTCTTGGAGCAGCATTTCAGCAGCAGCCGGCAGGTGGTGGTTGAGAGGCACGGACGAGATCAGGGCCCGAGGAAGGACTGGCATGGGGGTGCAAGCTCCCAGAGTGGAGGATTCCCAGACAGCCGGCGGATGGGAGAGAGCCGGCCTGGCATGATGGCCCCACACTCCAGGTGTGTATTGATTGGTCTGCTTGTGAATGTTTTGTTTCCTTCGTAAGTGGTTTTAAGGTGATAATGCAATGCTCTAGACGTGTGGAAGTATGTGCTTCCCTAATGCTTGAGGTCATTCTGTGTCTGCAGCCATTCCTCTGGTGGCATGAACAGGATCGTTCAGATCACCAACGTCCCCATGGCAGGCGGCAGCGGAGGATTCAAACCCTTCAAAGGAAGATTCTAGCAGCTTCTTGCACATGCTGTTTTTGCAGAAATGTTCAAAAAACCTTTTATAACTTAATTGCTTTCCTTTTTTAAGTTTGGAATATTTGATGTTTTTAAATAGTTGGACTGTGGCCGACAGAATTTTTGTTTGTTTTTTGGTATAGAACCTTGTTAAGCTAAATGTAGAATTTGTTCCTGTTCTTTCCTGTGACCTGTAAAACGATACCAGTGCACATACTCATTAGCCTAGCACATACTGGACTTACAGATTGTATAGGATTTTTTTTTTTTTTTTTTAAACCAGCGTTTTGTGTGTTAATATTACCTTTGTGTCTGAAAACATGAACTTTCTGCTTACTCTAGACGAGTGCCTCCCAGTCCTGGGATCACTTTTAGCTTTTCCTTCCCTAACTTGCCCCGCTGAAGCTCATAAAGGGGCTTGTTTAATCAGGTGGGTTGGTATCAGGAGCTAAATGTGTGTTGTACTTTCAACAGGATTGGGAAAATACTGCTCTAGTCCCGTTTCTGTGGGTGTAGCAGGAGACACGCAGCAGGTTCTTCCCGGTGTGCTGCTGATGTAGGTTTGCTGCCTCTTATTTACATTAAATTATACAGGTTGTTAATGTTTCCTTGCATTTTTGTTAACAGAGCTGTTTACTTCTTACAGCACATGAATACAATCCCACAAAAGGTGACTAGCAGTTGTTAAAAAAACACTAACAGACGTCACTGTCCAGGTTTCTTTTAATCAGACGTTTTGTCCCTTGTCTAAGGCTTTGTTACATGTCCATCTACTGTCACACACTGTGTTGGGCTACATACATATTTGGTCGTATGTACATAAACAGCTGAGTCACTGTAATCCGAAGGAGTAATGACCTTAATATCCAACCTTTTTCTTTTTAATAGCTTTTGTCTTAAATATTTCGTGTAAATAGACATACAAAGGAAGTACAAATAGAAACCGTATTAATGGGATCGCAGAATTGGATCACTACACCTCAGTGCTACAGTTAGCTCTAAACATGCGTCACAAAAATAGCGTTTTCGTTTGCTGTGTGGATCCATTAAACTCCACCTTAAGAGAACAAAAAGGCAGATCTTGCACGACCTAATATCGTCTGACTGGGGCAGCGGTTATACACACTGTTTCTGTGGGGAGTTAATGTTACCAGAACTATAGCAGCACATACTCTCAGAGGCTGAGTGGCACTACCAGCGCCCTAAAGCTTGCGATGGACCCCCCCCCTACCCAACGATTTCACCTTAGTTGCCCAACACCTCCAAATTTCTCTAGACAGTGGGCTTTACATTAAAGGTTCTGCAACAAAACTTAATGGGGAGTGAACAAAAAAAAAAAAACACGATTAAAGCTTAGTGGCAGCAACGTAAGCCTTTCCTACAATCAAATGTACTTTTCTTTATTCCTTGTATCCACTTCAGCCCTGTAAATCTCACGCCGTCCAGAAAAGTGATGGAGAAGATCAACATCCTGGTCATTAGTATAGTGGGATTTCCGAACACGGTCACTCTGGCACATCGAATTCTGTAGAAAATGAGGTATCTTTTTGGTAGTGCATTCCAGCCGTATAACAGTGCATAACCAATTACATTGACAAACAGTCTCGGACACTCGTCTTTTTTTTGTCGTCAGTTTTACAGTATTCGGAGCCCCGCGAAAATGCCCTGGCAACACACCAAAGAAATCCGTAATGAGTACAATCCAGGAGGAAAAAACGTAACAAAAGTGAGTTATTGGCAATTGATGCAAATGACAAGCTATTGAACAACTGGCTGCAAAAAAAAAAACCATTGCATGCCAGGAAAACGTCTACCACACAAATCAATTAAAACTGGACTCAAGCCTCCATTGAAGACTCAATAGTGTAGGACCAAACTTCTCCTGTGTGTGGAAATATGAAAGAACACCAATCAAACCGCACTGCTGTCAAACATCTTGGAATGTCCATGTTCACGTAAGAACCTGCCAAAAACCTACTGAAGGCGTATACACTATATATATATATAAGCAGGGGAAACGGAGAAAAACATTCTGCAATAGACCTTTTTGAACTATATCTCAGGTCAGTTATGAGCTTTAATATAGAAACTGAAATGTAGTGGACACTTGTTCTTAGTGTTTAATTAGTCCCTGTTGGAACCTTTCTCTGTTTATATCTACTGTTGTGCTTCTGGATGAATACGAATCAGGGTCACGACCCAGCAGGTGTGTACGGATCCACCTGATTAGGCGTGGGTTCCATCACAAACTGCCTGGAGAGTTCTGTTGGTGGAACAGAAGCTAATGTGGTTTTTCAAGCAGGCCAGTGGACCGAATTCACTTCAGCGGCGCCCATCAATGCTTTGTCCCGTCTGTACCCCTTTTGAATAAAGCCCTGGCGGGAGGGAAGGCCGACCCCGAAACCGAACCCTGTGTGTCACCATGGTAACCCGCACTCTTCACCAAGGCAGCTTATACTACTTGCAAGACACTCAAGGATATGCTCCTTCTCGGAAGGCCTGAGTGGTTGTCCGTCTACGCTAAGGTCTACAGATTGTCTCAATCTCATCTTGCTTCTCCACTTTTTTTTTTTTTACCTTGTATAAAAGTTATTGTAAATGTTGTAAGGCTTGTTTATATACAGAGAGTTTGGCCGCTGAGGGCCTCTGTAAGATAACTCCAGCCAACGGCAAGGAGGTCAACTCTGCGGCAGCGGATCCCAGTCCTGATCTTGGGGAGCTTCTTATTTCCTCTTCTCAAAACACACCTATTTCAACTCCTCACCTTCCTTATGGTCAAACACTGAGTAGTCCATAAGAACTTTATTCTGGTATTCTAATCATTTTCTTATGTGGGTAATTAACATCAAGCTTGTGTGAGAAATAACACTAGATTTTAATATTAACAGTCATTTCTGTTTAGCAGTGACTGAGCTGTCTTAAGTGAATGTGGCCCGACTCATTACTGAATATAAGCCAGGAAAGGTAATCACTTTATATAGTGAAACTGTATTACCATAGTTATTAATGGGTACTTCAGGCTCCGCCCACACGTGTTCTTCCATAGCTACTGTTGCTAGGTTGGACAAGCTTTCCAGAACACTCAAAATAATTAGGGGTGCGGTTATGGGATACGGTGGGGTGGGGTGGGGTGGGGTTATGGGGTGGGGTGGGGTGGGTGCCCAATGGTAGGACCCCTGCTCCCTCACCAGCAACCAACACATACGATGACGGCAGGTTAACAAGAGGCTGTGTGACAGCATCTCCCTTCAAATTGTCTACTGGGTCACTGCCAGTCTCTGAGCTAAGGGTTTACCCTCGCATCCCTGAACACACACTCGACCATGATGTGCCTTTAAGACCCTGATC
>JBBPCW010000039.1:17799846-17810873 GCA_037974425.1 Phenacogrammus interruptus | reverse complement strand
TCAAAGTTTGGAGAATAACCAGCAAGCAGGAACTGAGTTCGGCCGTGTTTGTTTCTGTTTAGTGGGCGTGGCCTGTCGCGTATTCTCCTGCGACTCCCGCTGAGCTCCTGTCTGATGTAAACACGGCCCGGTTCTCGGCTGGTTCCCACTTCAGCACCGGCCGAGCACCAGAACCGGCTCCTGGCACCGGCACCAGCACCAGCACCAGTGCAGTGGAAAAGGGGTAAAAGTACACTCAGTTCTTGTACCTCACGCTGAGTTGTGGTTTAAGCCACACACACAGCTACACAAATACAATGTTTGCAAGTTTGGACCAACCTTTCAAGATAGGACTGATTGTAAGAAGCTTCTGAATGACTGTGTGACAGAAAGACTTCTTAGAGACTAGGCTTGACCCTTCTGTATTAGCTAGACAGGACCCCCCTGACATGGACAAAGGAAGGACTGAGAAATAGAACAGAAGGTCAATCACAAATCACATGGCAGTGATAGAAATAAGTAGGATGCAGAATTCTGGGTGCATCACTGTGACTGGAACTACTGGAGCTAATTTTAGTGTGTAATAATATACGATTTACAGACAGAGAATGTCATACCTGTTCATTTTATTTAGCTAAATAACATTTTGGGTGGATTTGTTTCCAGCAAAGCCAAATGCTGTACTGAACCTCTGGCCATGGATCACTACGGCACCACCGAGGCCAAATGACAAATTTTAATTACAAAACATTTGACTTTATATTGTTCAGGAAGTTATTTAGGACATTTTGTGTTCCGTATCTTAACAGTCTAACAGATTAGCGCAACAATTAAACCGGCATCGTCAGTTCCATTCTGCATGTAACTGTCACTGAGGCTAATATTAAAATAAAAAAGAAAATGAATCGGTTGCAACAATGTACTGAGAGAGGACATCTGAACATGGTGATGAATGCACTGCTAACACACACACACACACACACACACACACATATAGACAAATGCACACCGGCCCTTACTAACACAGCGTCCCTCAATCAATCATTCCGGCAAAAATAAATTGTGATGAAGCATCAGAGTGCATGGATTAATATGATGTAGTGCACGATCAGGTGCTGTTAATTGAATGGTCGTTAATTGATGGTCTTTAAATGATGAGTAATTGCATTGCGCTCTCTCCCCAGATACACACCAGTGTGAACAACACCGATACCTTTCTTGTATCCTGTGCTATATGCAGCACTTATAGTAAAGTTCAAGATCATTTTGAGCACTCTGCAGCTTGCCAGCAGCAGATTTGCAAGGTAAGAGGTTTCCATAGAAACAAAAAAAGGAAATACATGTAAGATTAAACAGGGAATTGTGCTTTCGCTTGCAGACTGTGCCACTAATGGCACCTACTTTTTGTTTGTGAATAAACTTCCTTAGTTATGCTCTCAGTATTTGTATCGGTAATCACGACCAAATTTGTTTATATTTATATGATTCCGCACCAGTGCAGCGCGAGGGCGGTTTCGCATGAAGCAAACATGCTTCAGTATTTGATTTGACTTTCATTTACGTTCTGAAATTGATTTATTCGATCTTATGGTGGCCATTATAATGATTTTGCTCTAAAATTGCACCTGCAGCTCATCTGAGAGGGTCATATTTAATTATTTATTAGATGGCAAGGTTCTCAATTGAGGGGCCTTACAATAGATGGAAAAAGCCACATGCCACAGAGCGCTACACTTTGTCCAATTTCCTCAGAATAAAATAAAAATGATAATAAAAAAGAATAAAATCTTAGTGCTACAGGTAAAAAAAAAGACACCTCCTTTCACTTAAATAATGTAGAAGGTGCGGTTTTAGCTCAGAACAGTCCATAATTTCGATCGAAATAACAAAATAGTCATTGTTGCACCTGTGTCTGAATATTACAATCAAATATTGTATGATTAGAGTGCATAATTTAAAAAAAAAGAGTATTATGAGTGGTATTTGCTGCCACGGCATCAGAATTGAGACCATAGAACTGAAGCCTTTTCTTCTCCACAAAAGCACATTACATTCTTTTATGGGGGGGTTGCAACTATTGATTCTTTTTTCTGAAAGTTCCACCAGCGCAAGATCAGTTTATCACATCTACGTACATTACGTCACTTAAGTCCTCAATGGCCAGCGTTCGCTCTCGTTTCACTAAAATGTGAAAACATGGGAGATGGGAAATGTTGCAGCATGCCCACAGATGCAACAAATATGTTGGTACTCAATTCTGAACGGAATCATTTGTGGTTCATTCATATGAGGCTGTCAGAAGCATGTTATTTCACGTTAAAATCACAAGCACATCATTTGGAGTAAACCATCTGAAATCCAAAAATCCAAAAGAGAGAAAATGAGTAAGGGTGGAAAAAGGATATTAACGTTTTTCTTTTTCTTTTTTTTTTAGTCAATTCGGCCACTACACATATCTTTAAATAAATAATCTTTGCTTGTAAAGACACTTGTTGAAATAATACATACATCCTGGTTCTCAGTGACACGTCCCCGTCGGCGCCTCCGTCGTCACCACATGTCCACGACTGACACTATGACATTGTTAGTACAGATCAAATTTTTTTGTCCTGTTCAAAGCGAGGGATTCAAATTTGTGTCTCTTGCACGTTATCTTTCGAGCTGGCTTGGATTAGTAAAGGTTCATGCGCGGAGCTATGCAGTGAGCTGAGTGTGGAGGCGTGGTTGTAAGCGCTCTTGTACGAGTTGTAGTGGTTGTAGTGCTCGTGCTCCAGCGGAGGAAGAGTCAGGTGACTCTCCATCGCTGGAACTCCCGTCAGCTCCTCGCCCACGTTGATGATTTCAATAGCGCGGGTGGGTCCACCGTGATCCTGCTGGTGGTGCTGCTTTCGCATCTTGTAGAATATGATGAGCATGACGGCGGCCATAAGCGTGATGGCCACAAAGCAGCCAATGATGATCTTGGTGGTCTTCATCACTTCTTCCAAACCGTTGAGCGCTCCCTCCACGTCTATATCCGTCACAGGGACCGTGTAGGCTTTTTCTGTGGAGATGGGCGTTCCTCTCGTGGTCGAAGAGGACACCCAGCCAAACGAAGGCTGCGCTGGGGTCCTGCTCTCCCCATCAGTCGGGGATTCTATGGTCTCGACAGTGACGGTGGTGAAGTAGGTGAAGCCACTGTTGTCTATGGAGGTCACGTTGAGGACAGCAGAAGCCGAAACATTGCCAAGCATGTTGCTGACCTTGCAGATGTAGGTCCCTGTGTCCTGCATGGTCACACTGGTGAAGTTTAAGGTTCCATCATTTTGCACCGAGACACGTGCCTTGGATACCCCATGTGTGATAATGGAGCCATTTGGTGTTAGCCAACTGACCGCGGTCAGTGAACTTGTCCGACATTTGAGCTCCGCTGCCATTCCCTCAGTCACATTGAGGTCTGCAGGAGGCTCGGCAATAACAGGAGCATAACACTGAAAGTAGCTCTGGTCCAGCTCGCCTATGTAGCGCCCCTTAAGGCTTGGGGGAGAGTAACAGCGGGCGCAACAGCTGGTGTTAGTTGGCACAGTCTCCCGAAGCCACCAGCTTAACCACAGGATGTCACAGTTGCAGTTCCAGGGATTATGGTGGAGGTGCACCCTCTGCAGATGGCGCAAAGGGGTAAAAAGGTCATGGGGCACAAAGGTGAGGTTGTTGTGAGCCAGGTTCAGCTCACCCAATGACTGGAGGTCATCAAAAGAGTTCCTCTCAATTGTTTGGACCTGGGCATGCATCATCCACAGCTTCTGGAGGTGGATGAGACCCTTGAAGGAGCCGGGCCGTATCACTGTCAGCTGGTTTCCAGACATCTCCAGCTCATCCAAACGAACCAATGGTTGGATGTTAGGGACCTCCTTGAGGTTACACATCCCTAAGTTTAGATAGCGCAAGTTGCTTAAGCCCTCAAATGCTCCATCTGAGATGTAGGAGAGCCGCTTGAGCTCGCCCAAGTCCAGCCTCCTCAAGGAGGGTAAACGGTTGAAAGCATAGGACGGTATACTCTCAATCGGGTTATTCCTAAGCCACAGCTCTTTGAGTTTGGAAAGATATTCAAACGCTCCATTCGGGATGGTTGTGAGGCGATTGTCAAAGAGCTCCAGGGTGTTAAGGCTAGTCAACCCATTGAAGGCCCCGATCTCAATGTTGCGGATGTGATTTTTGCTAAGCTGGAGGATCTCTAAGTGTCGTAAATGCTTGAAGCTGTCCACTTTGATGACCTGGATAAGATTGTCCTGAAGGTTCAGATACCGTGTGTTGGTGGAGATGCCATCAGGGACTTCCCTCAGCCCTCTTCGGGTGCAGATAACTTTGCTAAATTGGTTGCTGCAGGAACACACGGAGGGACACGTTTGGGCCCTCACTAGTCCTGCCACCGCAAGCAACTGCAGAGCCAACAGCAGCAGAAAAAAGGGGTCGAACCAAGCCCCTTTCCATCTAGGACCTCTCATCATCTGGTGCTGATGGTAAGAGGTCATCTTGTTCAACATTCATAATTTATCGTCTGCTGGTTCTCTCTCCCCAAAATGTTACAATGGAGCCTGAAAAAGAGGAACACAGATACCCGTTAGCATCAGGATGTCTAGTAAAAAAGCTACTGGATGTGTCTGTTGTTGAAACAAAGTCATGTTTTGTGATTATTTACACACATACAGAATTCTTTAGCTGTTTTTCATAAATTGGAAACCACACAGGGACTTTACAAAAGACCACATTGTTCAGTAAAACCCCACTTATACGAGGATCAAGAGTCACGGATTCAGTCGCACGCAGATTTTCTTTGAGAGAGACTAGTTTCACGTGAAAATCCTCCACCTTTTTTGCTTTTTTGTAGCAATAAATGTATTTTTTCTGTATTTTTTCTCACAGGGTAGGCTGTAGCTGACCTGGAAGCATTTTTTCTAAATCCACACCAGGGTTGCGCCCCTGTGCACAGTGCACTCCAGGAGACCTTTCCAACGAGCCCTCATTTGTATTTTTAGCCCAAGTAGATCAGGGGTTATTCCCAAAAACCATTCACCTCGTCCCAATACTTTTGTCCAGCGACCTTCTGAGGTGAATTTAAATTAAAATATGGGTTTACATTTACCCATTACAGGGTAATGCATTACACTTTTAAATGAAATTTAAATATTTAGGGTTTACACTAGAAAAATAGTATTTTTTTTTTTACCAAAACACAACAACACGGTTTTTCACTACATGCTCTTGGTACGTAACCCCCGAGGAAAGCAAGGGATTACTGTATATATAATTCTTCAACAGCAGACGATGGTATGGTTACATGACAATCCCCAAATTGTATTTCTTTGTAATCATTATATGTTTAGTACATAAAATAGTACAGACTTGCAGGGTCCAGAGAAACATGAGGTACATATTTATAAAAGCATGAAAAGACAACACGGGAAAATGTTACCAAAATAAGCAGATATTATTTTTTAAAAATCACAGAATATTTACTCAAGTGAGGTGCAAAATGGGAATCTTGGCACAACAGGCTGCCAAAAAAATTGGAAGAGCACGCAGACAGGCCCCTAAGGGCTGTGCTGGACATTTCTGGGAGATAAGCGACATGCGTTCCACTTCTGGGTCGCAGTGTGTTCCATACACATCATTCTGAACCATTCAAAATCGCTAGACATATGCCAGCACTGGATAATATGTATAAAAAGATCCCACTCTTGGGAGATATCATACCATTACCTACCATAAATATAGCAATAAGCACCACTTCATTTATATCGAATCTTAAAGAGTGCTTGAGCAGTACAAACAATGTAAACTTAAGAGCAAGCGGCATCATTAAACGAATCATTAAACGAATGAAATGGATTAAACGAAGACATCTTACAAACACAATTAAAATGAATCCACAGAGGCTGTTCTAAAACAAGTGCAATATCTTCTGTGAATGTTTGTACTCGGACTGCAGCACTCAGAAGGAGTTGCAGTCAGTCTATTGTGGTATTAGGTAATCCTGTGAACAATGCATTACAGTTGTCTAGCGATGGAAGAAACAAAAGCGTGGATCAGTTCCTCAGCATCAGCGTGAAGAAGGACCTGCGCTGCATTTCAGAAAAGAACGAAAGCTAGTGGAGTGGAATTATCAGTGTGAGATTTTAATAGGGAGTTAGAAATTGTTGCATGTGAGGAGAGGTAAAGAGAGAGAGAGAGAGAGAGAGAAGGAGAGAGAGGACGAAAGGAGTAGGACGCTCCAGAAAACATCCTGGCACGCTGGTCATTGACCCATACTGACTCGCCGGCGCTAAACAAAACCTTTGTGCAAGAAGACTGATGTTAATTGCTGGTGCGAATGAAATATGAAAAACAATAGGGCAATTTGGACAGCATCCTCGCTGCACAATTTACTGCATTTACGCATATTAGATCAAACATGTTTTCTCATAAGTGCTAGAATTGTACCATTATGCAGAAAACCCAGACACAATGCAGCATAAACAATGAGCAGAGTCTACGCAGGCTTGTTTTTTTACCGATGTGGCAGCGGCTCTAATACTGATGCCGAGTACCCAAAGCACTACACTGATATTACAATGCATTCACCACGTATTTGATGTTGCGTATATGGCTGCAGTGGACCTATAGTCATATATAGTGGGGTTCGTTTCCCTAAAATACTGCACCTATGAAACCATTTTAACAGATTTAAAAAAAGAAGACTTTGTCCAGCTTTTTGCTGACCTCGCAGGTGTCCCAGTGTCTAAATCGTCGTATCAGTTATTGTTATTATTTGGGGTGTTATGATTCATGTGGTTTGATACAATAAAGTGTGGCATTGATTAAAACATAAGGACTCTATAAGGAATGCCTATAGGGGAATATTTCCATCATCCATCACTGCAAAAAATCCAGACCTAACCAAGACCTGCACTCTTATTTCGAGCCTAAAAGTCTTTTTGATCTTGTTTTGAGAATAATATATTATATAAGAGCGGATTTTTTCATATATTGTATATAAAGCTTGTTTTAAGATATTTTTCATATTTAAAGAAATCTTTAGACTAGAAAAAATGAAATTGTTGAAATTATCTCTCAGCGCAGTAAGATATTTACACTTGGTAAGATTTCTTGAAATATGCAAAAAAAAAAAAACATAAACAATCTTAATAACCTTACAAAGTCTGCTTTGGTTACAAATGCTATTTTTTAGTGTTCTAGGTAGTTTTTATTAATGTTATTAATTATACATCTTAAATTTGCAATTAGGTCAATGTACAAGACACTATGCTTAATGATAAAATGTATTTTACAGTTATTTTTTGTGCACATTTATACCTGTCATTTCCTGGGGACGGAAATGGCACCCATTCGGTGGAATGGCCCTTAGTTGATTTTCCTGAGTTCTATTGCTAGTTTGCGATGGCTGTGTTCGTTGTTACAGTAAGAGTATCCGCCCATTTCTGTTAAACCCGGATTATTTTAAATTAACTACAGACCACATTTTAGACAAAGCATTTTTTCTTTGTTATTCTGAAATATTTTATTGGAAAAGAAAAACAATTAATCATAGTAGTGTGATTATTAGTATTATAATATAGTTATTATATAATTATTATATAATTATAATATAGTATTATAATAAAAAATTATTAGTATTTTTTCAAAAACATTTAGTGGGATGACATGCTTGTATTATCGGGGCGGGCACAAGTGAGTTCGAGGGCGGGCACAGCACCCTAAAGCCCGCCCATAACGCCGGGCCTGACAGCAGGCAAAACAGGGGGGTGTTTCAGAAAGCAGGGTTAGTGAAAACTCAGAGTTATTTCACTGGGAGTTGTAGTGAAATAACTCTGCCCTGCTTTCTGAAACAACCCCCAGTTCCACTGCAGATACTGAAAAACAACAGAAACAGAAAGGAGCCACAGTTTTTTAAACGACCGGAAGAAAAAATCGAGAATGGAAGTACAGATAAAATGAAATCTAAAAGGTTTTGGAATTCATTGCTATAAAATTAACAACCGTTCTCTGATGTCAAGAACATTGGTGACTGCAGGCATATACTGCAGTGTACATGGATCAAATTTATATGAGGTGTATTGTGTTCATTTATTGTTCTCAGTTTCAGATTTTGGTCCTTAACACTCGTACCACTTGCTCGAATGGTCAACTCTGCCTCTCTGATCTGTATTTATTTCATGTGGTGAGTCTATTTGAAGCTTCATCACGTGTTCTTTTTTGCATCTGTGTCTGAGGAAGCGCCGATCGGAGATCCAAACTGTGAAAATGTTGAAATGTGATTGAATTAGGCACGGGAGGGACTTAGATAATTAATCATCGGATTCAGTGGTGGATGTAAGTTAGCAGCAGCGTAATTGACACTGTGTTGTGGGATGCTGAGAGGTTTTCCAAGGGACACTCTTTTAATGGGACATGCGACATAATCAGGCCACGTTCTAGCAGAAGCCAGTTTGTTTCAAACAAAAATAACCAGCAAAATTAAATGCTCTCACACGCATCGAATGCTCTCAAAGCAGCTAAGATCAAAATAAGCAGCAATTTACCTGAAAGGGCAATTTTACTAGCGTACATTCCAGAGAGGAGGACTCGAGGCTGAGACTTGGACTCGAGTTGCACTTAAGTCGCACAAACAAAGACTTGTGACTTGACTTTAGACTTCCCTCAACGACTCGAGACGACTCGGGATTCGTGAGTCTTGAGTCTGAGACCCGAAAACCGTTCACCTCGCCCCGGTGTCCCATTACTTTTGTCCGAGGTGAGCAGTTTTCAGCTAATGCCGGTTTTCGAGGGTCGTTGGAAAGGGGTCACCAAGCCCCAACTAACTGTGGAGTTCACATTTAGAGAGAGAGATATATTTTTCATATTTAACATTTAGATTAAGATCATTTAAGGCTAATCCTCCATGTTGGTGAGGGCAGATCACCGCACACAGCCCCGCCCCCTGCTAAGCAACATCCAATTGGAATTATGGGGCATGGCCAATTAGCATATCTTCTAAACATTTAGAGCTCAACATTTACAGTTTAAACATCCCACATTTAGAGCCGCCGTCTGTAAACATCGCCACTCAAAGACTTGAGACTTGACTTGGACTCGGGAAAATGACTCCGTAAAGTGAACATCTCTGGTACATTCTGCAAAGACATCAACATTTGCAAACTCTTACTCGGAATTCTGCGAACAAAAATGGTCAAATAAGCCATAAGTAGGCTTTGCAAAGCTTCCAAGTACACCCACACCGGCTTAATATAGACTGTGTGAGACATCTCCCACTGCTTACACTCGTCCATATCGGAGGGAGCTACAACAAGCCCAGATCCAGCAAACACCACTGGTGCAACATTGCATTGCTTATGTAATGGATCAGCAAGTTTAACACAGACTAAATGCTGCTTTTTTGTTGTTATTGTTGCCGGTCCAGTGCCTGAAACACATTTTATCATTTTAAACAGTTTTTCTCAGGCCAGCACAGCACAGTACAACAACCATCTACATAAATTCACAAGCCATATATCAGCTATTCACATAAATTCACAGCCAATGATTACGCATGCTGCCTTTGTCGTGAATTAAATGGTGATGCAATCATTGCATAGGCCATTCAGCATCAATGGCTACTTAAAAGCTGTACCATATGTGGGCTGATTTGTATTCCAGGTAGAACAGGTAATAAATAACACATCCCATCTGCCTTATCAGCACTTAAAAATGCAACGGGGGGGAAAAATTAATTAAGGAAAGAGGTGAACATCGTTTTGAGCTGATAATATTTTTGAAAAGCCTAAGCCGGAGTAAAGAAATAAAGCGAGGTGATAAAAAAAACCTTCCATCAATGGCTTTTTTTTTTCCAATCATATTTTTTTCAGTTTCATCCACCGTAAAAAGGCTTCGTATGTCATGACTGTATCCAGAGAGACAGAGTTGCCGCTGTCTGGTACCAAAACCTGACTGGTTCATTCATCCAATTACCTAAGAATATCTGACACTAAAAAGCCCTATTGATCTGCTGCAGGAGAGGCTGTGGAGGACAGGATCTCTAACAGAATGGCCATAACGCCGTATCAATCATCCGCCACATTTTACTTCACAATCGATGGGTGACCTGTTCTTCGCAAGGCCCCCGAAAAGGCGTCACTTTGACAGAAATGCAGAGGCAGTGGCACTGAACATAACACTCATTCTCTCTTCAGCTGAGGAGGATGAAGAAGGACGATGCTGGTCCTTTCTCATGTTCAGTGGTGCGACTGCTAATTTCGCAATTTGAGCTAATGTGCGGAGTTAGTTGGCGAAACTATTCAAGCTAAAAGCCGGCGCCAAAACTATTCTTTTGATTAATTGCGACTCCTTCCCTCTGGGAAGAAGTAATATTCAGAGGTAAATCCTGCGTTTAATAGCCACAATATCAGATCATTTATCTTTGAAAGTAATTTTATGCTACATTGTGTGCCCCCCAGTCAAGCAATTTGCAATCTTAAAGGTGATTTTATCCAATGCTATCTGTGACAAATTCGCAAGGACAACAGGCAATCTGGTTACAAATGGAGAGGGCAGAAAACTCAAGGTCAGAACTAATCTACTATTTCAGACTGTGTAATACATAAAACATGTACTCCTTATCTGGCAATACAAATGTAGGTCAATTTAGACTCAGGCCTGGGACTAACCTACCAACGGGACGCTCTAGAATAAATTGCACAAAAGCGTTATCTGTACTTAACATGACTTTTCTTAGTTTACTGAGCACATCTTAAACTGCTGCTGTGTTTTGCGCCTTACACAAATACACAAACTATATGGACAAAAGTATTGGGACACCTCTTAATTATTGAATTCAAGTGTTTCAATCATCATGGGCGTCGTTAGGTCTGTTTTGAGGGGTCTGAAGCCCCCCCAAAATGATCCCAAGTCACCCTAATTGTATAGTCATTATTCTACTATTTTTAAATTATATATGCAAACAGTTCATACAAGACATCACTGAGTGCAGATACGCACTTTACAGATAGAAACAAGACTATGAACTGAAATGAAGA
>JBBPCW010000039.1:17382555-17393543 GCA_037974425.1 Phenacogrammus interruptus | reverse complement strand
TTTGTACCATTTCATGCTATTCATTGGACCTGAACTGTTTGAATTTTGATTAAATAAAGCTTGAAACATTGGGGTGTACTAAAACTTTTGACCGGTAGTGTATATACATATATTTAACAGTCTCTTGCCTTTCTCAGGTTTTTGCTTTATCCTGTTGTGGCAACTATTAGATAGTACTAAATAATAGTCCAGGCTCATAAAATGTTATAGAATTGCTGAAACACTCAGTTACATTGTCTGGTAAGATACAGTGAATTATGACTGTCGTACATTATCCATCATTAACAACAAACTCAGAAATGCAGAAACGTTCTTGTGTCTACCGCTGTCATTAACATCTTGCCATTTTCACGCCATGAAATTTTCAGTTCATCCATCTTCTCATACACACATTTTGTGTCAGGCTTTATGGCTCACAGAGCAGTAGTACAGTGATGCTAGCAGACAACATCTTGTCACGACCCATCACCAGATGGTGAGGAGTGCTGGTCCAATCTTTCTGACTAATACTTCTCACTACAGTCCTGGACCGGCTATATTCATGCTCTTTCATCATTCTTTTATGTGTGTCTATTAGGACTACACAATATATATCCTTTCTAGATAATTTCTGTGATTGTATTCTATGCAATCTAGATGTTTGTAAAATGCAAACGAACCTTCTAGGCTTTTTTTTATGAGTGTGTATTATGAACAGCCCAATTTGAAATGTTCTAACTGAGCTTCTGTGGCAATTCAACCTATTAATTGAACGTTTGAGAAATGTTAAGTCTAGTTTGCTGCATATGGTAGCCATAAAAAAAATGAAATTGCAACTTTACAGCAAAAATATTCATTGAATATAAATGAATGAAAACATTTTATTGTCCTTTTAAACCATTTCTGTTTATCATGCACATGTTACGCCCTTTAAAGGGCAGCTGGTATGTTCAAAAGATAAATAAATAAATAAATAAATAAGTTCATTAATGGGGACGCATGGTTTTCTTGGGACTGTGGTGATTTGCTCTCTGAGCACAAATCGGGAGAAATTTTCCAAATCAAATGGAACCAATTGGCTAAAGTCAAGCTGTCTGTCATGTCTCGGCCAGTGGCCGGTAGGGGTCACTGGGTTCGGTTTTGTTTAGGGGACTTTTATTTTGAATTTTGTGCATGTTTGTTTCTTGTATCTTGGTTTCAGGTGTCTTGTATTCTGTTTAAGTAATTGTGTTTCGTGATTGGTTTCTGTCTGTGTCATGTATTTAAGACCATAGTCATCGGTCCATCATCACACTTTCATCGCGTTGGTGTTCAGTAATTCATGTATAGGCCCTCGAGCCAGGTTTATGTTTTCTGCTTTGTGTATAAATAAAGAAACCCCAGTCATGGATGCCTGCCTGCCTTGTTGCTTGGGGGAAATCATGGCGATGTGACAACCGTGACGTCCGTGACACTGTCTTACTTTTACAATGAAAAGCTTTCAAATAAATAGAAATCAAACTTCGTTCAGCTTCTTTCCTTTAACAACAGATAATACAAATTCGATTGTGAATAAATGAATGGAAATTATATTAAACAAGTCCAAGTATTGTTAGAAAATTGTCTGAGTTATGAAAAATGTATGGTTTTGAGTGCATTTATCCTTATCATACTAAGTTGTTGGTCACGAATGGGTTAATGAATCAAGGAATATATACAGATCACGTCACCAGAGTCCCACTATGGCCTTCAATTCAACTCCAGATCCATAATTTCCATCGTTACAGTGATAATTGGCTCCATCTGGGAGCCATCAATCTCCTTTTTCAAGCCTAAATTATCGCAATGTGCCAACTCCGTATCGTTCAGCTCTATTGTGCATATTTCTTTGAGACATTACTTGTTTGCTTATGAGCATGTTTTCAGTCCTTGCCCACATAACGGGCGACAGATATCTCGCTCAGTGGGGCACCAGTAGTTGCAGTAGTCACTTCTCACAATAGAGTGACTAACAGGCACAGTGTGTCAGTGCGAATCTGTACTTCAGGCCTTGGATTGTTCCCCATTAACTCTTTCCTGGTCAGAGCTGCCATTGTTCCGACTGCAGAAAGCCAAGGATCAACTGATCTGAGGTCAGCGATCCCAGCACACCCACAGTCAGAAGCACCGGGGCCTCTTCAGCCGAGCTGATTCAAGAAAATTAGCTTTGGCGCTAGCAAACAGAAGCCAAGTAATGGTGACATAAATCACCCTGCTAATGTAAACAGGAACATACGTCGTCACCACAGAACAACTTGTGGATGAAACGGAAGCAAAGCCGATGAAAGATAGTGCCGGCACCCAGCAATGTGGAGATGCTGCTTGCTGAGAACGATTCTGTTTCTTTTCTTTTGATCCAGAGCCTTCAGGTATCATCATGTTGTTTTTTTTTTCACATATTGCTGACAGTTCTTCAAACCTCAGAAAACAGCCCTGTCCTCAAATCACAGCCAAACATTTCCAAGCCTTGTATAAACACCCGCAAGACAAAAAAAAAAAAAAAAGAGGTAAATTAATATCTGGCATTCGGACTTTTCAAGCATTCGCAAGGTATGAAGACAACCAGTGAGTGCAGGTTTAGGCCCGTAGGATTGCCACAGCCGGGAGGGTTTGGGGTTAAACAAGGTAAAATAGAAACAAACAGGCCACTTTTCCTCACCTGCACGAGGCACTGGAGGCCGTTTAGCTTTTTGTGTATGTCCGTATTCATATGCCCTGCATTTCTTTACCATTCACTTTCCATATGCTTACCTGTAACACGATCGCTCGCTCGCAGTAAAGGCGACAAACATCCACAGGGCGCCGCTAATATGTATACCGCATGCCTGTGAGTTGACCTTTTGACCTTTTGTGAAAATAAGTCTGTAAAAATGAACAGCAACTGCTTTGCAGTATTTAACCCTCCCCTCAGGGAGGCCAGGTCCATGCCTGTTCAAAATCATCAGCATTACAGCAAAAAATGCACAATCCAACCCTCCACAGAGCACCGCAGCGAGCGTTAAGCACAATGTTCCGTTCTCGTTTCTGGACGAACATGTAGCTCTGGGACAACAACAAAAAAAGACCAAGAGACTGTTGAAGCTTCCATTGACTTTACTTTAAAAAAAAAAAAAAAAAAGAGAAGACGTTTTTGGTACAAAGCATCTACATACATAAGCAGTACAGATAAAACAATAGTGTAACACAAAAATCTGCCAGTTATAGATGTGTGCTATTCATTGGGACCATTTTTCATATGTTTATATCAAAATAAATAATGCCTTTATACAGTGCCATTATTTGTATCTGAACCAAGGGAGAGGCTTGGCGGCTCAGTCTGCAAGAAAAACTGCTCATACAGACTACTCATAAGGTCAATGACTTGATGTGTCTGGAGACTAATTATACATATTCAAGTATTTCATTTCAAGCAAAAGCACTGGAATACTACTGTTGTACAATGAAGATATGCAAGAAGACGTTATTGCTGTTCCCGCTGAAATGATTGTTCCATTTTGTACTGTATATAATGCAGTAAAGACAGGAAATAATTGATAAAATGGAATACGATTTAGACTGGAATGTTATGGTACAAGTATGTGGCATCTTAAAACTGCTCCTGCTCAAAGTCCAAAACTTCACTTGTTCGCCGAACGTCCTCGACAACGATATTCCTCGATGTTTTCCTCCTCCTAACTCGAAGCCATCTCACAAGACAGCCTGGGGCTTCAGCTTCATCCTCCTCAGCCAGCGCAATGGATCTCGGAGCACAGCTTGGGTTGCTTTAGCTCATCCAAAATCAAGCTACCCTTGATTCGCCTTTCTAACATTGTCTTGTTTTGATGCGTTTCCTAAAACGGAAAGTTGAACACGAAGACAAGAGTAAATTGCTTTCAATCTCTTCTTTGAGTCCGATCTCAAAGGTAGCACCAGAAAATGATCATAACGAGCAGTTCATAGAAAGAAAAAAAAAATAGTGCCATTATCATTGTCCATGACATTGTGCAACCTGCCAAAGTTTTTTCTTCATTATTGCACCACAGAGGGGGGCGGGGCTTGTTGAAAGGTGCATACAGAGGAATCTAATTTCAATAAAAATCGTTCCCTATAATGTAACTTTTGAATCACAGGTGCAAACGAGACAGTCAGTCTTTGCCTCGGAGTTAGGTTTTGTGGAATGAAGACTCATCACTTTCAGTTCTAGGTGTCCACTTGATCTGCGAGTCAGAGACTACATCTCTCCAGTCGCCTGATCCATCGTTCTCACGTTCAGCTCTAACGTCTCTTCTGCTGGGTTAGGCGGGACATAACACAGAGTGTTCCTATCTGCATTTGCAATGGATGCTTGACGGCAGGGTACATGAAGAATGCCTCTGTTGATCAAGGCCAGAGGTTATAATCCTTATTAAGTGTGTGGCTTCAGTTGTGGCTGGGGTGACTGTGGGAGCGTGGACGCCTGTTGGGCACGGTCATCAGGGGCCGGTGAAAATCAGCTTCCTCCTGGGCTTGAACCTTCTCAGCCTGCCTCCTGAACTTTCTAGCGCGGAGGATGTTGGGGACCCCTCTCCTTAGCCTTTGAGCCTTCTGCTGCCACACCTCATATTTGGAAATCCTCACCAGGGCCTTCCTTGGGACGTCCTGCAAAAGACGGATCGCTTTGAGTAACCACACTTTAAAAGCTCAGTGTACATTCAAGGACCACTTTCTAGAACATTCCTGTCTTCCTCATGCACTCCGTATGTATATCTCCCAGTCTAAATTACCCCATTATGCTTGCTGAGGGTCAACAGTAGTTGTGCTGATACTCGGCGAAGTAGTTGGAGCTCAAATGTGGCATGTAGCATTTAGTGATGCCAGTGTTAGGACCCATGTCTCAAACATAAGCCGCTTTTTGTTCCGCCCCAGCTCCGTGCACCAGTACAGCCAACACATTCCAGTTATTACCGAGCATAATGGACCAACAACTGTCTCGGAAAACTGCAAGAATAGCTCTCCTGTGCGCGAGGCACACTGACCTGGAGGTGCACCGCGAGCGTGACTCTCCACACCTACTCAGTGTGAATGTACTGTTCTTAAGCGTAGCCCAATTGTTTTGCTGTTATTTGTTTTTGTTGTTTTGCATTTCAAGCCCCGGCCAGCTGGCCTACAGACTTGCCAGTGCTTAACATATTTTCATGCCAAGACCACATGGCATAACCACTCACCAGAATGTGGCACGACACTTGTTTTGGTGCTTTGAATAATGACATAATTCCAAACGCTGTCCAATAGGCTTGCGTCGTGTTTCCACAGCCATGTGTTTGAGCTGACTGTCTTTATGTTGTTGGGCTCTTTAAAAAAAGGGTCAACCTTTTGGATTATCTCTCTTGTTTTTCACATTGCTCAGATGTTTCAGCAGGGAGATGTGCTTAGCACTGATCGTCTTTTCATGCAAAACACATTGTAGTGACAGTAGTGGCAGTAGATCAGAGGGAGACAAGCTGCAGCACTCACCTTGGAAAGAGTCTGTAACACTGGAGTGACCTGCAGCGAAGTGGCTGAGACGTCTCGCTCAGACTTTGCTGGCTTTGCACAATACTGCTCCAGCAGACTCAAATCACAGCTACGAAAGCAACATTCCTCCACTATCCCTCTGTGGGAACGCCGGCTGTTTGATCTGTAGGGCCTGCCTGGGGGGGGGGGAACAGAAGAGCATATAAAAAAACATATAAATATAAACCCTATTGCTGTATAATTATAATTATTAGCAGTAATAACACTGAGACATGATTTTAGGGCTTTTACGGCTCATTACATTTCAAACATCTCTTCAATAAGTCCAGTTACGGCTGTGAGTTCAGCAAAGAGAAACTCCTGGACGTGTGAGCGGCTAAGCTAAATAGATAGTTTAACCTTGCCCTTTGCCTGCTCAACAAAGATAAAAGCAAAAGAGAGAGAGAGAGAGAGAGAGAGAGAGAGAGAGAGAGAGAGCGAAGGAGAGAAAGACAGCAAGCAGAGAGAGAGAGAGAGAGAGAGGGGGGGGGAAAGAAAAGGGTGGAAGCTAATCTAATTTGAGCTTTTGTACCAAACTCTATTAAACAGCCCACGGTTAAAACAACTAAGCCAACATTTAAAAAAGGATGTTCCACTTTAATGCATGTGTTGTTTTAGGACCAGAGTGAATATGCAACGGAGCAGAACCAGGAATTAGCCTTGAAACAGTAAGAAAAACATTCTGTGATACAGCTCAATGTGGATAGGGACCATATGTTAGATGCTTGATCTCAACAGTTCATCTAATTGAATGAATTGTTACATTAAACACGTCAAAGGACCCCAGATCGGCATGCGAAGAGACCTTTGATCGGGTAAATGGAAGTTAGCACTACAGAATACATTTATACTGGAATCCATGAAGGCACAATCAAGTAAGAATACACTACTATATCCACACACACACTTGTCTAAGGGAAGGAAAGAGAGAGAAATATGTTGCTGGTTCACGCATTGAACATTGTTTTGTTTGTAGAATAAGCACTTACTGAAATAAAAGCCTCTGTCTTCGCACACGAACTGCAGGGTGTCTACCAGCTCTCCTCCACACAGGGTCTCCGCTGAGGCTGGAGATGAGCACAGTGCCACCGCCACCACGAAGAGCCAGACACAGCTCGACGAAGGCATCTGCAAGAGTCCAGAACTGGATCAGCATTCAGTCCAGCGAAGTTTTTTTCAGCACTCAAAGCACCGGACTCCGGTCCCTTACCACAACCACGTGCCACTGATGCATGAACTCGAACTCAGTTCAGTGCACAGGTTACGGGAGCAAGCTGTGCACACTTTGGCAACACTCGTGCATGCAAAACGACTAGGAGAACACACTTTAATCTGACTTTGTTCATGCAATAATGATCTAAGGCTGCAGTGCATGCACACACGTCAGATAAGTTGATGCACGAGGCTCTTAAAAGTAGCAGGATTGTAAAAGGGAGCTCTGGTGCAAGCTCCAAACTAAGGGAGGCACTAAAAATGCACAAAACATTTCCATTTCAAGCTCTAAAGGGGCTCGATTAAGGGGGGGAAGCCCTTAAAGTAGTGCGGGCGATGAGGTGCAAACGTAAAACGCATCAGCGAAGTCAGAGGAAAGAGTTGACTCTTACCTCTGCTCTCTGCTTGCTGGTCCTCCTGCACGTCCTGCAGACTATGTGCTGTGCTCCGGGCTGCTCCTCCATCGCTGTTTGGGCATGAACAGTGTGAGGGAGCGTTGTGAGTTTAAGTGTGTGTGTGTGTGTGTGTGTGCGCGCAACTCCGGACTGCTACAGGCTGGGCTCACGCTCCGTGCTGTTGCATTTGTGTGAAGGATGGTGCTGCAGTGCTGCTCGGTGGTGGTGATGATGTTGCTGGAGGCTGTCTCAGAGTTCAGAGGACTGTCGGGGGGGACTGGGAGTGGAGAGGCAGTTTTATACCCCCACCCGCTCCACGAGCCCTGGGTTTGTGCCCCCCCTCCCTCTACCAGGCGTATGTGTGAGTAGCAGGAGAGAGAGAGAGAGAGAGAGCGAGAGAGAGTCCAACAGGGTTAGACTAGATGGAGTTGGCTTTGGGAAGAACTTTTTTTCCCCTGTAGCTACTGTCAGATTTTCCTAGCATGGACACTAAAAGGAACAGAGGTTCACTTGATCCTACTTTACTCGAATTTGGCTTCGCTTTCACCGCCTTGGATTAGCCAAATATGAACATCCTCACTAATCAATTCAGTAACTTCTCAGTTGGATTTGCTTTTCGGTGCTGATGGTACCTTTAACTCAAGCTGTTATTTCAGTTAGACTTATGAATTAAGACAAAAAATACCTTTAAGTAACACTATGACATGTTAAGCAATGCCATAATGTTACTAAACTCTTTTATTATATTGTTATAGAGTTTCTATAAACCACTATAACAACTTAATACTCCGCAATAGTAGCCTACTGTTGTGCTAACTGTGGCAATCGTCATCCACATCTAGATTACTGTAGTCTCTTTCTTAAGGTAACATATACATAAACATGTATAAGTGCTATTAATTAAAAAGTGATGTTAACTTTCTCACGACTTGCTACTTATGGACCGGACCGCATGCCGGACTCACTGCTGGTTTTGTTATGAAGGCCCTGTCCCAAGTGTCAGTCTCAGTATGCATGCAGAGCATCACCATGCATGCGCGTTCCCAAAAAGTGAACTGTTTTGGCAACAAGAAAACTGTACATCACATAACCGGCCTGCATTCTTAGTCAAACGGCTTCTGCTTAAAGGAACCTTTTGGCAAGAGGTCAACGAAAGGAATTTTAATTGAGGGTAGACTGCATTCTTCCTTCTCACCATAACAAAAGGGGCTTGCAGACGCATTCCAACGTATGCAAGCACACACAAGACTGAATTTTCACTGTCACAGGCACTGACTGACGATGCGTCTCCATGTGTGTGGCCATGTTTTTAGCCCTCTGTGGGGACAGGACGCCCAGGACGATAGGAAAACATCGACCTTTTTGCGACTTTTATCCCAGAAAAGACAAAGAACATGAACATTTCCTTCTGGTTGTCAAGATTTAAAATGAGGGGAAAGTGTGTGTGTGTGTGTGTGTGTGTGTGTGTATGTGTGTGTGTGTGTGTGTGTGTGTGTGTGTCCATGTATTTGTCGGTTGCAGCCTATGGGGCTCCTGTTTCAATGACCTGCTTGTAGGGTGAGCCTATGACCTTTTTCTAAATGAATTTGAAAGAACATTTCATGCTATTCAAAGGGTAGAAAAGGTGTAGGTTAAACAGCGGGATGTTGATTGTTGCCATGTTGGAGAGGAGATCTTTCTTGCCTTTTGTTCTTTTTTCTTTGGGGGGGGGTGGGTGGGGTGGGGGGGCATGAAGGGGGGCAAATTAAACTACTATCCAATATTATGGATGACTTTTAAGAGCAAAACAAACATAGTTGCACGATACATTTCATTTTCTAACCTTCGCCGAGCTTCCAGTGGCTCCAAAAGTCCATTCCTCACAACTTTAATTAATCCCAGGCCAAGGATCACACAGGGAACAAGGCAATCTGGCTGAGTTGTCCTTAATTTACAGGGCTGAGGAATGGACGCATGGACCTGGCAGCCCATTAAGGGTTAATAATAACTCGTAAGTCACTTTATTAAGAGAGTCATTATAAGATTTAGGATGCGGATGCCTGTGAAGACACGCACATGGCAATTTCTTCCAGTAATGAATGTGTACTCTCTTTGTAATTACATATAAAAGCACAGCCTGCATTGGAGATCGGAACTTTTGTATTGATTCCTTGAAATGGGATTAAATTTGAACGCTGATATAATTAGATGAGCAGGAACATGTCTTAGCATGCCCTGAACTGAAGCCCCCCACACACACACAAGGCTGAAGGATGCAGCCAGAGCCAGATTATCCTAGTCGACTCCCCCATCCACTAACCCAGTCCATCCCACTCCCCCCGACCTCTCCCACAGCCCTGGCGGTGGAAACCGGACTGCACTGGCCCATATCTTTTAGGAAAGAGTGTTTGCTCTGTCAACAGCTTCTCGGTGTCGGATGAGATAAATGCATGATGGCATGGCTGCACATCATAGAACAAATCCACATCACATTCTTAGAAAATCTGACGTAAGTGATAATATGACACATTCTGGACCACGTTCAACCCAACCCAAAGGAGACAAAAAGGTATTTTTCTTTGTTTGAGCATCTAACAATGTGACACATGCTCTCTGGCACTCTCTAGTGGTGCAAAAGTGACTTGTGTTGCACCATTACATTGTTTCCCTCATACCACTGACCTCTCGTCTATGCAAATACGTTACCTTTATTTATTTTAATCTATTAGATCAGTATTGAAATGGATATAAGACTAAGGGTAAAAGTACGAGGGGTCGCCTAATGGATATGAAGAATTTTGTCAATTGAAACGCAGTGAAACACTTCTGTATAAAACCATTGGATCAAGATAATTATGGATTATGTATTAGGCAGAAATATATTTTGCATAACATTTCACCCACCTCCACTCCAGGCCCCAACCTGCTTATTTAAAAACACTGGTATCACATCTGCACTTCCAATACAGTACATTTCAATTACATTTCGTTCATTTGGAAGATGCATTTATCCAAAGCGACTTAAAAAAAGGAAGAAATGTTCATATTTCAGGGCACTATGAGAACCAGAGGAGAGTTCTAAGTGCTAAATTTGCAAGGAGATGCATTAAGAGACACCATTTCTGTGCAGAAATATATATTAAACCATGTCATATATATGGTATCTTGGAACCTATCATTTGAACAGATGCTAATATATACTGTATGTGTTGTGTTATACTGTATCCATAATAATGTAACAACAAAGTATATCTGAAAACTGTGTTTGAAACCTTGTTGGAAATTCTGATATTCTGTAAATAACAAACAAACATGGTGTATCAGCCATTGTATACCAACTGGGGCCTATCCCAGCGGACGCAGGGTGCAAGGTGGAGAAACAGATCAGTTATTACATGAACAAGATTTTATCTGTCTCCATCTGTTGGTTCCATCTATGAACCTGGAATCTTCTTCTTATCTACTCCATTGTTACTTTTTAATAGTTTTAATATTCAAATTGGTAACAGAGATCAATAAGTGTGGTCTCGATTATTGCGTATTGTGAGTTTTCTCTCTATATATATATATATATATTAGTGGTGGGCCGTTATCGGTGTTAATGTGCTGCATTATCGCGAGACTCTTATCGGGCGATAAAAAAAATATCGCCCGTTAATCTATTCACAAAGTTGGGTTGGGAGCTGGGTCTATACTACGCAAGCTGTGATCACTTTCACCTTGATATTTTAGTGCGGATGTATACCTAGACGAATTGCACTGTAGGGGGCGAGAACGAGTCTCCTGCCTACTGTGAATCAGGGACGTCACTAGGACGGAAAGACGAGGGGGGCTTAGCCCCCAGGGCTGTAGGAAGGAATTAGCGTGTATAGAGGGCTGAACACTTTTCACCAA
>JBBPCW010000039.1:17196621-17207409 GCA_037974425.1 Phenacogrammus interruptus | reverse complement strand
CTCTACTTTTCAATAAATACAAATCAAACAAAGGCAACTATGAGGTGGGAAGCCTTCAAAGCGTATATCAGAGGACACATGATAAGCTTCGCCAGCTCTAAATTTAATACATTCAAACATACAATGAATGAATTGGACTCCAAAATTAGAGAACAAAAGGGAGAGGTTATTAAAGATGATTCATCAGATATAAAACAGGAACTATTTACCCTTGAAGCAAAATATGAGGAGCTGAAACAAACTTTTTATGACCAGGGTGATGACCAGGGTATGTACATACATATGTATAATAAATAATAAATGCATTATTATATATAAACGTAATTTACCGCGGTTGTTAGGTGCTGGAAAAGCATAAAAATGCACCTTGAAAGTGCTTGAAAAGTGCTGGAATTTGAAGTTGGAAAAGGTGTAAGAACCCTGATCACTAATATAATTACGTGCCTCTGTATTATCACTGCAATCTGGTGGTTCTCCTTATCTAACATACTATAGCAAAGTTGTTTATCTGCATATTTTTACCTTGTGGATTAATGTGTTTGTAAATAAACAAGAAAACATACTTACTTACATACTTTTAGTTTATTATGACATATAAAGTATTGGAAGCTATAAAGTGCTTTTCGGATGAGCATTTGTAATCCCCTCTTCATTTTCCCTTCAGCGACAGGAGCAGGCGTCTGAGGACTGTGCCACCCCTCCGCCTGGCCCACACATGACTCTGCCGTACGAAGATGGCCAGATCTTGGAAGATGCTGCCTCTCTCATCATCCACCACGTCAAGAGACAGTCCAGCATCCACAAAGACGACAAGTACAAGATCAAGCAGGTCATCTATCACTTCATTCCTGATATGCTGTTCGCTAGGCGGGGTGAGCTGTCCGATGTTGAGGAGGAGGAGGAAGAAGAGGAGGAGACGGAGCCTGACGAAGAGGGGGCAAAGAAGCACAATGGCACAACGCCAGCCAAGTCCAAGCTGCTGTTTAGCAACACAACACCAGCGCAGCAAAAATTAAGCACCTGCGATGAGGCCTATAACCTCTTCTATGTCAACAACAATTGGTACGTCTTCCTTCGGCTGCACCACATCCTGTGCTCCAGGCTGCTGCGCATCTACGGGCAGGCCGAGAAGCAGATAGAAGAGGAGGCGAGAGAGAGGGAGTGGGAGCGCAACGTCCTGGGGATGAAGAGAGAGAAAAACGACAGTCCAGCGGTCCATCTGCGTTTGCGGGAGCCAAGTAAGTACAGCTTTGGAATCTTTGGTGAAACTACATTTATTGGGAAACTCAATATAAATATTATGGCAATAAAGTTAAACAATAGTAATATTTATCAACTTTCCATGTAGTCTGCCTTCGTGTTATCTCCCTTATCAGTAGCTATGGAAACGTCACGTAAAACACATTGTTTAATGTAAATGAAATTCTTGATGGGATTCACTTGCAAGTCGGGGTGGGCAATACGGCCAAGTTATCATATCACGATTTAAATCATGATTTCGATTTTATCACAGTTTTTTTTTTTTTTTGCTGTTCTGCAAGTTACTGAACAGTACAACCAAACTATTTTGCTTTCAAAAAATATATATATAGTCCTTAAGAACTAAACACCATTTTGGCCAAATAACAATTCTGAACAGATTTTAATCAGTTTGTGCAATTTTGTCTTTGTTTATTTAAAGCTAAATAAGTACCTAATGTTACTTCAGAACAACAAATCAGTCACAACAACAACAAAAATAAATAAATAAATATATAAAAATGCCAGCTACTGCAGTTCTTACAAGTTTTTTAGGGACTAACTCGTGCATTACATTCTCACTTTCAGCCTTTGTTTCCCACTGTACTCTGAATTAAACAAGAATTGTAGGTCAGTGCTTTAGTTGACTTTGGTTGGTGCTGTTTCTATAAGGCGGGCATTAAGCGGACAATAGCAAATAGTGTGATTTGTTTGAGGAAAAAAATTAGGAAGAGCATAAACCCGTCAGTTAATAGAGTTCACAATCTCATATCGTCATATCGCCCACCCCTACCTGCAAGATGCGCATAAAAGCACTGGAAACCTCACTTTTATCTGTGTTTGGGATTTTGAATGGACTTTACTGAGGGAGGATCTACATGCTGTGGAAATACTTTGTAATGAAATGTATTAATGTATTCGTTTGCAGTGGATATCGACGTTGAGGACTACTACTCTGCTTTTCTGGAGATGGTGCGGAACCTTCTGGATGGGAACATGGAGACTTCTCAGTATGAAGACCAGCTGAGGGAAATGTTCACTATCCACGCCTACATTGCCTTCACCATGGACAAGCTCATACAGAGCATCGTCAGGCAGGTAAGAAGTGCTCAGCTAAAAAGAAGTAAATCATTAAGAAATAGTTGGATGCTTGACTATTGTGACACACAGAGATGCACTAAATATTTGGTTTAGTAATTAAAATAAGCTTTAAATTAAAATAAGTTTTAATCTGAGGCATTTATTTGGGTTTTAACATCCAGTCTGCTAGCATGGCCTCAGCTGCATGTATTTCCGATTAAATGAGGGCACCTTGAGTAGATATTATGTTTTACTGTTTATATTTTCTTACTTTCATGTAATCACTGTACATTTAGGTAAGATATTCAGAATTAATAAGTCATTTCAGTTACAAAGATAACCTTGTTCAACAGGATCCTGCATCTTTTTGGTCTTTCTTAGTTATATCAACTTTCTCTTCCAATCTGCTACACATAATTGGAGTAGTATTATAACATTGTGGTACTGGAACTTGTCCTGTAGTCCTTACTTTGCAGTCCTATTGATGTTTGTCTTTGTTTTATGCTTTCTCATTTCTCGTTTAGCTCCAGCACATAGTGAGTGATGAGATCTGTGTTCAGGTGACAGATCTTTATCTCAGTGAATGCACCAATAAAGCGACTGGCGGAACCACATCCACTCAGGCATCCAGAGCCAGCACGGAGACGGCCTACCAGCGCAAAGCCGAGCAGCTAATGTCAGACGAAAACTGTTTTAAGGTATGATGTCTTCTAGATGGCAAGATTTTCCGAAGCCTGTGAGTGACTGCAGTCACAGGGAAAGCTTATTCCACTCAACTATCAAACTTTTAGTACAAAATGCACCTGATACTATAAGCTTAATGAGAGTGGTAGAAGGTGGCTATAGAGGAAATGGGTTCCGCACCGACTTTTTCAGTCGGGATCGCAGCTAATTTGTTTAACCACGGTACCTGCTTTCCTATTAAATTGGCTGAATCGCTACATCCGCTCACAAGCTGAAGATCCTGCTTTTAGCAGTAATGGCTGCATTTCTCATTGTCACTGTTTGCTAATGGTCTGAGTGTGTGCGTATGTGTCCTCACTTCGCAGTTACTGTTCCAAAAGAGCAAGGGTAACGTTCAGCTGGCCATGGAGCTGCTGGATACAGAGGAGGAGAACTCGGATGAACCTGTGGAGGCTGAGGTACCATATGTGTCCTGTGTCTGTGTTACTCTTCAAAACACACACGATTCACTCTCATTAAGAGACTATTTGAAAACATAATGCACTATAATCACTTAATGCAGTGGTTTGGCCAAAATTTGAACTTGATGTTCCTGAGGTATTTTCTGTCACAGTTTGAATAACCAAATACAGGCTAATTTTAAGCGACTGTTTCTAGCTTTTCAATATATTTCTGTTGCAGTAATCACATAAGCAAGTCTGTGTGGTGTTCTGTTCTGTCTTGTGTTGCACCATGATCCTGGAGGCACATTGTTTTCACTGTTGGTGACAAAAACCTACTTGACTTGACATACTTGAGTTTTCTTAAGAACAATACATGATTTGAGGCAAGCATGTGATGATTTCGGCATATAATTTGCATGTTGCTCAATCGGTAGCTATAGTCATAGATTCTGGAATACTTTAGCCACTCACTTCCAGGAAAAACACATTTCATATATCAAAACAGGTCTTGGCTGATTTTGTAAATCTGATCCTTCACTTTATCGTTCCTTTAACACAGCGGTCCCCAACCTTTATTTGGTCACGGACCGGTTTAATATCAGAAACTATGTTCACGGCCTGGCCTTTAAGGGGTGGCAGATAAATATACGTATATGTATTTAAACAAATGAATGATACGCATAAAAATGGGGATATTTTTATCTTTAAAATATAATAATAAAGGTAAATCCAGTGTGTACTCGCAGCTTTATTAACAGCATTTTCATAACAACGAGCCGACAACAGAACACGGGTAACATCCACTCAGCACGCTAATGCTCTCTGGTCGCCATGGTAACCTGATAGTAAATAAAACGGAAATAAGGGTTTTTTATTATTATTATTTTTTCTGTGCAGCCCGCAGACCGGTGCCACGTGACACACGGCCCGGTACCGGTCCGCAGCCAGGGGTTTGGGGGCCACTGCTTTAACGTATAAGGACCGGAGTCGTTCTAATAAACTTTTCTGATTCCCGCAGCGGTGGTCAGATTACGTGGAGCGGTACCTGAACACGGACTCTGCATCTCCGGAGCTGCGGGAGCATCTCTCCCAGAAGCCTGTGTTTCTACCCAGGTGAGGCTCGGCCCTGCCCCATCTCCTGAGCCCTGAGCCTGTCACGGCTCTCCTAACAAAGCCCCGTCACGGGGTTTCATACCTTCAGCCTGACATATAGATGATAAAAAACATCAGCCATCATTTTAGGAATCAAAGGTCCACTGGTTCTGTTCAGAGGAACTTCTGGGCACAGTACGGTGCCGCAGTATTTCAAGCAAAACATTTCTATCGCTATGTGTTTTGAGAACACTTCATCAGCAGATGTGCTTGGGTTTAGATGATGTAATGAAACAGGTGCAATGCAGCAAATTCAGTAGTTACGTCTACTGTAGAGAAATATTTGGGTGTCCCACTCTCGAACTGCCTCTTTGTAATCGCCTCACTGTGTTTCCACCCAAAAAGGACGAGCCCGTTCTCCTCTTGCGATTGCACTTTATGAAAAGAGCTTATTTAATGAACATAGGAGATGTTAGGCTGTTTTTTTGTTTTGTTTTGTTTTTTTTTTGCTCAGGGGAAGCTACTGAACATTAATGTTGGTGTACATTATTTATTAACTGCATTGTAAGTATCATATTGTGTTTCAAGGAGTGCTATTTATTTGACATTTTGGTCAACAATATTGAACGATTTGAGTTTTTTTTAGAGACAAAAAGTACCACAATCAGTTCTGACTGCCTCTGTTACAACTGTGATGAAAATAACTGGCAAATTAGGAAGTAAATGCATATGGTTTTAATCTTTGTATTTCATATGGAAAATATTTTATACCCCCACTCTTAACAGCGACTTGCCAGATAATCATGTTTCTTTGAATTGCATCTTTCCGTTGGGAAATGAGACGATATGCTTTGAGATTACATAAACAGGCTGATTCTGAAAATAGCAAAAGTACTAGCATTGATCCTTTCAATGGATTTCTAACCTTTTTATGAGGCAGAAGGCCTACAGATTAGAAGCCTACAGTGGAAATATCATGTATCATAAATATAAAAGATGAACTAAAAAAAAAAAACTATATTTTTTCCCGATCATGCTCAGTCTTGTCCTGTTAATGTTCACGTAATGATTTTGCGCAGAAATGAATCTGTACTTGAAGAGAACTGATCAATGTGTAGATGCTTGACATGTTCCTGTAAATGGTTTTATGATCTTTAAAATTTGAGTGTTAGTTTTGTTTTTTTCCTCCACACCCACTGTGTATTACATATTTCACAGAAACATTGCGCTCTCATTGCAGTTTGTTCTTTCTGCCTGGGGTTATAAGGTTTTGTTTTTTTTTCCATTTGTTATTTTTTTATTTTGTTGTTTGTTTTTTTAGCTTTTTCAGTGTAAACGGTGCAATGGATAGAAGTCTAACTCGCCCTGGTCTGTGACACCCGTACAACTGTTTTTCAGATGGGAGGGGCTTGTCAATAAAATGCTGGTCTGAATTGTATCCTCAAATGTGCGTGTATTTCTTTCCCAAAAGCTCAAGCACTTGCATGGAAAGATGTTCTGTGGCTTGTTTTCATCCGTTATTGTCATGCTTTTGGTTTTGCATGCATGTCTCAACATGTGCAGTGCTGGAAAACCTTTTTTTTTTTAATATTAATCATATATGGCAGCAAGTTTTTCACTGACATGTGTTGGTTGATTGACGGTTAATGTTGTGTTTTTGTTTCTGTGCATCTCGTCACGGGTGTGCGACTGGGCAGTTCAGGCTATTAACCCGACTTCCATGTTTCTGTTGCTTCACAGTTTGCCCTTCAGAGAAAAAAAAAGCCATAATGCAACAAAGAGCCGAGTCGATTTTTTGTGCATGGTTATAATGGTGTATGAACTGTTAATGCTTACATCAAAGTATCAACCCATATCCTGGCTTTTTAACTGTCATTTCTTATTTTTTTTTTTACTGAGAATTGGCTAGTGCATCTCAATTTCTGTAAAGTGGAGCCCTGAATACAAAATATGATTCATGGTTTCAGTCCCCGCTCTCGTCTGTTACCCGTGTGGTAAGTACACCTCTAATTTTAGTCTTTATTGAAGCGGGGAATTTTTTTCTTTCGTTTTTATTTTTGTGTTTTGTTTTTTTTTGTTTTGTTTTTTTTCCCTTTTCAAAAATCTGCATTTGATGTACTTGATCAAAACATGGTTTGCCAAGGATATGAGCCTTTTAACAATCCAGCAGAGGTGCACTGTAGACAGTTGCCTTTGTACACTTTCTTGCTTCTTTGTGATTTGGGTTTTTCCCCTTTCTGATCACCCTGAGATGCTGAGCCTTGGTATGTGGGTTTGATAATGTACTGGAATACATACCGCAGGTGGATGCTTTGCAGATAGCATTATACATTAATTTCTTGTTCCGTTCTGTTTGTAAGGAACCTTCGCCGGATCCGAAAGTGCCAGCGAGGGCAGGACCTACAGATGAGAGAGGCAAAGGAAGCTGCTAAGAAGTCCGCAGACACTGCAGAGGACCCCAAGATGGAATGCATGTTCAAGCTCAACTCCTACAAAATGGTCTACGTCATCAAATCGGAGGATTACATGTACCGGCGCACGGCACTGTCTAGAGCCCATCAGGTATTAAAACAAACTGAGAGTGCACCAAATACTGAAGTAATGTTAGGACTGGTTATTGATCAGTACCCGTACTCAACAAAACTTCTTTGATACTTTTTTAAAAATACAATCTGTTGATATCCAGTACTAAATGTAGTCCAATTCTAGCTGGATTAGTAGTGGATTAATTTGATCTAAGGAAGTGTAATTGTTGTTATTGCCAAGGTTATCTACGATGTTAATTAAGTACCATTATGTACTGAATGGAGTTTAAGCTCTTAATTTTATACCACGCAAGTTGGTTTGTGCAAAGAACCATTCAGATAGAAGTAACATCCATCATTCATCCCAACAAAATACAGCCCAAAAAAAGGACCCTCCCCTTCCTCCTTTCTAACCCTGATTGTATGCTCCCAAATGCCGTGGTGGTGTAAGAAACTTCAGACTAACTATAATAGCATGAAGCTGTAGGGTAAGGGAAGGCTTTTTAATTTTTAATCGGAAAACCAAGTGACTTACAATCCCACACACACACCTGCACGAATAGTGAAACCATGAATTTGTGATGTGGTGGAAACCTTAAATATGCCCCTAAATATGCTACCAAAACACACTAATTTAATTTTAAACTTAATACATTTATACACTTAATACATCTTAATACATTACCCTTAAAAAAAATGTATCCATACTGTACATACAGTTAACACTGATCTCCCGCAGTGCTAGAATGTAAAATACTGATATTAACTCCGTACAGACTGCACTGTAATTCATGCACATGCATTACAGAGTTAATTGACAGTAATAAAAAAATACAGGGCTTTATAAAGAACAAAGCGAAAAACACGAGAACACTTGCGATGGCTTGATGCGGGAATCCTGGACTACATCTTCCAGAGATGTGTCACAGAGCAGCAGCCAATCAGCAGCAAGCAGAAATGAATAACGTTCTCGGATTGGCTACTTTCAGACCTCCCGCCTCAGAGTACAGCGGTATTTCACCATCCCAAGATGCGCTTTCTTTGTGTTCTCTAAACAGTACAGAGAAGTTTATACAGTTATATTTTTTATGGAAATGTAGCTGAATTTACATTAATATTGATATTACAAAATTAGTAAATTATATTTTTCTTAATAATTTAGCTCTAAAATGATATGTCTAAAATTATACACTACCGGTCAAAAGTTTTAGAACATACCAGAGGAACTGCATGGAGCTACAGAATTATTTCCTGCTTCTGAGTATCCTTACAAGTTTTAAACCTCTCGCAGTTCAGCACTTGAAACATTGGGGTGTTCTAAAACTTTTGACCGGTAGTGTATGTTGCCACAAATAAGCAAAAGAAAAATCCAGAGGATATCAGTAGTTTCTGCGAATTTACGGGGTTTCCGCCAACAATCATTAGTTCGGTTTTAAGAAAAATATGCGCGAATGACTGAAGCTGCAAACTCTGAACCGCGAATTGACGGGAGTTTACTGTATATACTATATAAGCCTAATATATACAAAACTTCAGGTCAGGAGACGAGGGCTTTAGGGAAAACTCTATAGTTCCCTATAGAGGAACTATATCAAAATACACCTCTAAGCCAGCAAACACACAGACAAGACTTTCATTACACTGTCTCAGACATTCCTTTATTCTCATTTAGTTCAATTCTTTATAGAAATCGTTACACCTTTAGGTGATAGCAGTAATCCCCCACAGAAAGGCCATTTCTGATTGGCTGTCTGTTATAGCAGTGCTGTTGGAACAGACATGGTCGTGCTTTATTGTTACTGAGTTTGGCACATGTGGTAGAATCTAGGTGTGATGCTATAACTTCAGCTTGGCTTGTCTGTAGTGATTAATCCAGCATGAATCAACCAATCCAAACCCTTAGAAAGCCCATTACATACACTGAACCAGTTTAAGCAGTACTCAGTCTGCTTTCAGCCTGATATACAAGTGTGATGATCAGTAACATGTGTATCTTTCTTTTCAGTCTCACCAACAAGTTAGCACTCGCCTGCATCAGCGCTTCCAGACGTGGCTGGACTCCTGGAGGAAGGTCCATGTGACCGGTGACATGGGCACTGCCAATCAAAGGTGGCTGATGGGAGATGGCCAGGACGGGCTGCGGCCCTGCAAGACCAGCTGTGAGCCGAGCATCCTCCACTTTCAAAACATCAACAGATACAGGGTCCTGTACAGCACCACTGCGTAACACCGCACTCTCTCTGGAGGACCTTGTTCTTCACGAGGGGTGATGTTACTTTTAAAGTTTATATAAATATATACCTGACTGAAGCAGCACTGAAATTTATTGCTGGTTGCCATGGAGCTCTTTGCAGATTCCTCTCTATTGCTCTTTTGTTTTGTTTTTTTAAAACCTTTTTAAACTTTTAGATGGAAACATTTTTCTTCAACGTATTGCCAAGTTGGCATGCCTTCCTGATTTTTCAATCACGTAGGAGAAAAGACTCTGGCGTTTGTTTTTCATTTCATTATTTTTTTTCCCCCCAAAATGTGTTTTGTGTAAAATGATAATCAAAATGTGGAATTACTCCTAAAAATGTAAGCTGAACATCACAGGTCAATGATGTTATTAGTTTTTTTTATTTTTATTACTCCTTCGTTATCGTTTTTAGTCGTAGTTGATTAGGAACATGCCTTTTTTTGTTGCCGGTGGTGGTGTTACTTTCGTTGTTTGATTTAGTGTTAACTACATCCTTACAGACACTATCACAGATGGCAGCCAGGACCTACTCCTGCTCGTCGAGTCGACAGGAGACAGAAAGCACTGATTTTTAACTTGCCACAGTGGAGGAAGAGTCTTATATCAGATCATGCAGCTACGCCTGTCCTGATGGTATAACATTGTACAGGCTCTTTAGATCCACACGAGGGGTGTGTGCTCTTAAATATTTATTTTTTAAAACAAAAAAACCTTGAGAAAGGCAGAATATGCATAAATGCTTATCTCTGATGCCACCATCAACGCAGAAACAAACTGAGAGGCGCGGCCACAGTGATGTAAATAACCTGTATATACTCCAGACTGTTTATATTCCGAAAACATTCAAACGTAGTTCACCTTTTAGACTTGTATCTTAGCTGAGGTGACTAATGCTGGTCTGTATATTATAACCCATCACCTTTTTTTTTTTACCAAAGGGAGTTATTGTTATAATTAGTTGTTTTTTAAGCCTCATTATCTCATTATCTTTTGTGTTTGTGAATCGTCTGGAACTTTGAAGAATGTCTTGTATGTAGGATGCCTTTTCATGACCTATTTGAAGAATTTTTACTCGACCTTCTATCGAACTTCGTGACACTGCCCGTGCTCCTATATTACTGAGTAGAGCTTAGAATCGATTCACTGTTATCGTCCTGTTCTCGCCCCTCCCCCCCCAACTGTTGTGGCATTGAAGTTGGGGGCCACTTTTGTTCATCGCATTCAACTGCTGAGAAGTACGTGAAAGCATATATATATATATTAAAAAAAAGACAATGATGGCATGTTTCTATGTTCTCGTGTACAGTCTTTTGTATTATTCATCATTGTTTTAAAGATTGAAATAAAACAAAGTTGTAGTAGATTAATCTGATCCCTTGTACTCATTTGAAGTGAAAGTGATCATTCGATCATAAGTGAACACACCACAGCACACAGTGTGAACAGCACGAAACACTTCCTCTGCATTTAACCCATTCACCAAGTG
>JBBPCW010000039.1:16146329-16156356 GCA_037974425.1 Phenacogrammus interruptus | reverse complement strand
ACAAGAATTCCAATGTGCATGGACTGCTGGTCTCATGCACAAATGGCAAATAAAAATCTTGAATCTTGAATCTTAAACACACAGTTGTGTCTGTGCAGGGAAATCACTAAGCTGTGCTGGACACCGACTGTTTAGGAGCAGAGGCGGACCCCACTGCTCTAACGGAGCTGGAGCTATGGATGTTAACTTGCGTCTGTATTAAAGATGGAGGTTAACTGTTGCCTTACTGGATGGGAACTATGGATGCTTCTCATGGTCTGACTGAACTGGAGCTATTGATATTAGCTTCTGGTTTAATCATACGTACTTTTCTCAGGGATATGTGTAAATATTAGGTAACCATTGTGCATTGTGTGTGTGAACCTTGCAATTAAGTAAACATGAGCCTAAGTTTCCACATTTGTTTGCAGATGGGTCAAACGGTCCCTGGAAAGTGTTCATATTTGCTGACACCACAAAAAAGAGATGAGATCCACAGGTTTTGGCCATAATTTTCAAGGCAGGGCTTTTGTCAATTGTTACTTCAACTTTTGAATTATTTTCAAAGCTAAGTGGCTCCAAACTTTAATACACAGTGTGTATGATAACATGAAAGCCAAAGAGTATATGTTATGACATACAAAGACATTGAAAGCACCTGTTCTGTGTTATAACACGATCGGTTTGAGTTATACTGTTTTTGCTGGGGAAGACGCTGTAGGATGAAATGCCAAGATTATGTTGGAATAGTTTAAATGCAAGTAATCTAATAAAGCACCCATAAATATACAAAGCCAATAAAAAGCAAAACTGCTTTCAGCTCACCTGTGTGTATTCTCAGGTGGACCTTCAGGTGGTGTGAAGTGCGGAAGGACTTGCCGCAGTAGGGGCAGTCCTTCATGGCTGTGCCCACACTTCTCTCCCTGTGCTGGGTGGAGGGCGGTTGGGCGGCCCCTGGAGCCTTCGCCATCTCATCCCCAACATCTTAGAGGGAGAGAGAGAGAGAGAGAGAGAGGAAGAGAGAGAGAGAGAGAGAGTGCGAAAGAGATGTTACTATGAGTATTCAGTTTCACTTCAAACCAGCCACATGCCAGCCAGCTTTTCTTCCACTTGTTCCTTTTTTTCTTGTCTTTCTCTTTCTCCTTTCAGCCTTTTGCCACCCAAATCTGCTAACACCACACAAAGTCAAACACATCAATGGGTTCACGCGCGCCACTCTCCCCCCCCACCTCTCTCCGCGGTCTGACAGAACGCTGACAGTTCAGAAGCTTTTCAGGTTGCTTTAGAGATGTCGCCCCGACTCCTACACTACACTCCCATTTCCCCGCTTTATCCCTCCTATCATCATCTTTACTGGGTAGCATATGGCGGATTGTGTCAAAACGAACAATACGGAAAAGGAAACAGCTATGTCAGCAGTGGGTCTGTGCCGCCGTGTGGCGCCCTGGTTTTGACAGGTGACGTTGGCGGCGTGGCTGATAGCAGAGGGTGATAACGAAGGCCTCGCGCTGATTGAACTGCTGTCATACCAATACTCTAAATGTGTCAAGACCAACAAGCCCCCATTCTGAGATAATTAACCACAGCGAATTACGTTATTACAGGATATGTCAGCAGTGTTAGGTTGTGGTGAGGTATGAGGAATCATCTCATATGGTCGAGTTGAATCGCTGTGTTAGATCTAGACCTCATGGTGTTACACCATGCCAGACCTTCAGGTCAGCTCTCTTAAGCAGTTTTCCAGCCTGATTAGTCTTTTCATGGGAGTTTCTGCAGGATTTGGCTGATATAAGTATATGTATACAGTTGCATGGAAAGGTTTGGGCACGTTTTATTGACTTTCTAAATGAAAATAAGTGCGTACAGCCTAAAAAGAATACACTACTACGCATTTTCAGCCACAACTACAGTTTCTTTACATATACAGTATTTCTCCAAATTACCACAGACAGCTCGGACTGAAATCTAAAGTGACCATTTGTCATATGTGAACACACCACAGCACACAGTATAAACTGCATTTAACCCATTTAATCCATTCACCAAGTGAAACATTTACGTTTACATTTACGGCATTTATCAGACGCTTTTCATCCAAAGCGACTTCCATTCTCTACCTACAGGGGACAGTCTCCCAGGAGCAACTTAGGGTTAAGGGTCTTGCTCAGGGACCCAGTGGTGGTTTGCTGAAGGCAGGATTCGAACCCATGACCTCTTGGTCTGGAGGCAAGTATCCTACCCACTGAGCTACCGCCACCCCGAAACAGCGGACAGCTAGGAACACAGCGCCTGGGGAGCAGTGTGTGGGGATGGTACTTTGCTCAATGATACCTCAGAGGTGCCACCAGCAGTCCTGGGATTCAAACCCACAACCTTCTCTGATTGCAGGAACAGCTCCCTAACCATCCGGCCACCAGCCGATGTCCTAATCATCAATGTTGCAGGGCATTTGTGAAGATCTATCAAGTTTTTCAGCAGAAATATTGAAGCTGACAATAGAGTGGGGATCAAAAAGCTCTAGAAGTGCTCATGCATGCTCTGCCCATGCAAGAGTTGGGAGATTGGACCAACATTAGAGAACGTTAACAAGAATCTCAGTCAATCTAATGAGAATTTCTTAAGTGTACTTCTCTGTCAAAATACTATAATTAGAGTTATCAGTTTCACATACTATTTATTTTGAATCCATGTAAAAGGGTGCACTGCTAGGACAGATGGCAGACTAAGATGCGTTTTTTTTTTTTTCTTCTTTTGGTATCATCCCATCCGGGCACACACACAAACATACACTCTAACTCTTACCGCCAAACTACTAATGTAACAGTGCCTGGCATCGTGCCCCAACTTGTGTTGCAAGTCAGTAGGCGCGTGACCCGCTGAGGCTCAAGTAAAGTTTAAAAGGGCATCTCCCCTCCCCACACACACCCACTCCCTTTTCTGCTCCACCACATGATATGGTATGTGTGTGGGGAGCGAGAGCGCCTGAATGGAGCAACCCACTTAGGCAACCATTCCACTCAATCAAAAGCTTTTCTTGCAGTAATCTTTCCTTTTTTTATTTTTCTCCCCCCCCCCTCCCCTCCCTCCTTTTTAAGAATCAAATGAGATTTAAGAAGTTAAAAGAGAAAGAGTGAAGTCAGCATTCTCTTCCGTTCTTGTGACTTGATCACGTGGCTGCGATTTGCTTCCCTCGCTTTGCCTACACACATTACATTGTACTGGCTGCCCCATTTTTTGACCCAAACATACACACAACCCATACAAACACAAACACCTACTCTGACCTAGTTTGGGTCTGTATCCTGACAAATTAGCCTTAGTGGCAAGTGTGTGAGAGCCTTTTAGTGCGGAGAGAGGAGAATTTGCACATGTGCGCACCAAGACTACACAACTGTGTGGCATTTAATATCACCGAAGCAGTCTGTAATAAAAAAGAACCCTACATGTACTCGTTTTATACCTCAGACGGACTTCTAAATGCAAAAGGGGGGCGGGTTGAAAGTGTATTCCCACACAAACACACACACACAGACCCACATACAAATACTCTTTATGCTCCCCGTTCCCAGAATGCTTCAATAATGCATTCACTGTAGCACCTTTTTACTTACCCATGTAATTTTGCACACACATCAAAACACAGGCATGCACCCCCCCACTACACACACACAGACACACACGCACACACATAGGCAGCCAACAGCGCTGTCTTTAATCAGCTGACTGCTCCCCAGCTTTTAATACGGCTGTTCCAATTACTGTAAAAGTCATCCCGCGCCGTATAACCACAAATATTGACAGTTTATTGCACAACACATTTATGACATTTGAAGGTCACCCCATATATTACGCCCCATCCTTCTGCCCAGGGTGTCTGGAACAGAGAGATTTCTCGATAACCCGCCACCTATAACTATTTTCTCCATATTGATTTTCCATTCCTCATCCCCCCGTTTTTTATGCAAAGGAAAAATCCGTAAGAGACACAATATTAAAATGATTGTCACACGCCAGGTATGGCCTTCATATATTATCCTTCGAAGACGGCAAAACAATAACTCTCCAGGGCGGCTCTACAGACGCTGAACCACCATAATCTTATTCCGTGTTGCGCTTTATAGATGTTTACTGTCTAAGTAATTACACTTGGGGATAATGAAGTTAGATTCGTTATTTATGATTAACTTGTTCATTGTGACCACGTTAGAATCAATCAAATGCACTCATATGAGGCCAGCTCCTAACGCCTGATTAATTGACTATAAGTAACAGTCTAGTAGCCTCCAGATGCATTTTGTGAACATAGTACATGGCTCCAAGTGGTAGGTCTGTTTTAATTGCATTGTGAGGACAGTGGTGAGTGTGAGATGTATATTAGGAATGTGAAGTGGTAGCACTGGGTTGGTACTGGACCAGTGCTAGTGAGCCACAGCAAGCTGGAACAAAGGGCTGGGATCAGACCAAGGGCCAGTGGCATGAGCCATCTGGGAGGAGGTGGAGTATCAGTCATTCACCCTGCTGTCTGCATGTCTCACGCACACACACACACACACACACACACACACACACACACCCAAACACACATGCTAACTACTCACCAGCTACCACCAGGGTGTGTATGTGTTTACTGTACGAGAGGATATGGATTGTATGTGCACTTGCAACCATGTGTGTTTGTGTGTGTGCATGTGAGTGTGAGTGTGTGTGTGTGTGTGTGTGTGAGAGAGAGAGAGTGCGTGTGTGTACATTCTCTGGAGTCTCTCCAGATGGACCACACCCTGTTCCCATTAATGAAAAGAAAGACAACAAAAACAAAGAGCTGCACTGACAACCCCCCCACCCCACACCCCCATTAATGGTGCTCTCACAATCACACTCGCCACACCAAATCAGGCCATCCTGCGGTTTTGATTGCTCTGATATCACTTTCAGGAAATAAAATAATAAAAAAAAAAGAAAAAAAAGCAATCATAAAAACACAAGATGCCTCCCATCTCCATTACAATAATGTGTCACGTGCCGCAGTCAAAGCCATTGACCTCTCTGCTCCAGCACCAGTAGAAGAAAATGTTACAGAAACGTTTGTATTTGGAGAGAGAGAGAGAGAGAGAGAGAGAGAGAGAGAGAGAGAGAGAGAGGTAAATGTGATGACATCATTTGAAAGGCATTAGGCTTTTAAAAATGCGCCCAGAGGGAGTTGATTTCCTTACGCCGGAGCAACACAACACCATCCGGCTGATGCGCGACGTGCTACACTCTCTTTTTTGATTTGGACCGGTGCCATCTTTGTGAACGGGGCTGGTTCAGGCGAGTTAATCAATTTGAGGTTTAGTTACACTGCTGAGGCTAGCATTCTACCCACTGCTAGAAAGTAATCGGAACTCGCAGAATTTATTAACCAAACACCAATTATCATTAAACACCACTGCATTATCCCCCCCACCCCCCCTCCCTACTTTTACTACCTGAGAAGGACTACTTAATGAAATTTTTAGATTAAAGTTATTTAGCCCACTGATTTATGACAGTCGAAACTCCTAATGCGGCCCCACGGCGCAGATGCCAGCCCAGGCGAGTTTTTTATTTATTTATTTATTTTTTTTTTAGGTGTACACCAGGGACTCCAAACCCTCAACGGTATCACAGCAACCAAGTCTTGCCCAGAAAAGCCACTCCAAAAAAAAAGCAGCTTCGGCAGTCATGAAAAGGAGCAGAGCAGCCCCTCCACCAGTCTCCAAACCCTGACCTGGGTGTCAACAAGGAAATAAATTCATGAAACAAAATGAGAATTAAAATAAAAAAAACAAAAAAACAAAAAAAAAACCCCAAAAATGTTTACCCCCGCTCTGTTTGTGAGATGAAACAGCCACAAAATGTGTTACATATAAGGCATGTGGGTAAACAGGGGCACCAGATGTTCTTTGATGTTAATAATGGCATTTATTATTAATATTAATTAGACTGCATTCAGCAATACATTTGGGCCATTTCCAAGTCAATTAAGCAAAATGGCATTCGGGAGATGTTGAAACGACATTTTAAGGCAGGTGTTCAGCGGTCCCCTAATAAAACATTTTCGCAACGACTGAAAAACAACCCATTTTCAGCAGATTTTCTCTTCTTTGTCTGCAGGAGAGGCAGCGCTTTTCTTTTTTCTTTCCCTTGCTCCAAGCACAGGCATCTTTTAAAACACTTCATTTAGACATGAATAGTTCTGGCCTGGAAAACAGCCATGTTTCATATGTATTCTAGGTGAATGTGTGTTTATATGTGACCCCCCATACCCCCGTGCATCTAAATATATTTGCCTGTGTGCGAAAAGCCCAGACCTTATGGGCAGAGATTAAGGGGAATATGAAATAATGATGATGACGATGATGGCGATCGTTTGTGAACATAGCAGATTAAATCTAGTGTGTACGGGCAACATCATTTCAACAGCTTAATTCCAGGGTACGACGCGCAGAGCCAAATGGGTGCCTGTGCACCAAATGTCATGGTCAGAAAGCTCGGTGCAGCTAGGTGCCCATGTGCACGCACCACTGCTCCTGCCTGCAGAGTAAATATCAGCCTAAAAAAACTAATTACTCAACACATGGTAGCTAACCCACTGCAGAGGAAATGATCTGTTGTCTATATAATCCTTAGATCTTATGGGTAAGTAAGGAACATGCATGGTCACACAGATAGAAATGGAGAGAGAGAGAGAGAGAGAGAGAGAGAGAGATAGAGAGAGAGAGAGAGAGAGAGAGAGAGAGAGCAAGAGAGTTTTAACACTCCATCCTGTGTAATCTGGACCTTAAAGAAAGCGGCTGCTGCCATACTACCTCCAGCTAGCACCGATTTGGCAGGAGGCTCCCCCCCACCCCCCCTTTTTTTTTTTTTTTTAAAGCTCGGTGAGGCTCAGCCATACAATGGTACATTAACAATCTGTGCATTCATTTATCAGCCGATGTGTTTTTGGACTCTGCGTTTATGGCGCAGTGCACTTTTCATCGCTGAAAATTAATGAACATGCCTCCCCTCGCAACAAACATGCACCTGTGCCGCCGTGATGCTAATCACAAACATTTATATTTATTAGCGACGGGCTGAGCGAAAGTGGGATTATAAAAGGAGGAGGGAAGACTGTCCTTTTTTTCTGCTCGCTGAACAGAACGCCGCATTTTCTTTTCTTTTTTCCCGAGCGCATTTGTTCTGCCTGGTAGCGAAGGGGTCAGGTGAAATTAAGCTTCAAGCGTTCTCCCGTCGATTGTAAGGAGTTCGCAAATCATTCATGGCTTGGCAAGCTTGACTAAATTCCCTCAACCAATAACATCCTTCCTCGATACAGTTTAATAGGATACATAAAACACAGAATTTCACTAAGAATCATTCATCTTGGGTGACTCTCTCTCTCTCTCTCTCTCTCTCTCTCTCTCTATACCTGTCCCTCTCATCACAATCACACATTACTCCCTCACACCTAAAATCTGACCACTATGTCTCAAGGTCTTCATAACACGCCCTTCCCAAAGTGGCACACACCACACACCAGCACAACAACATGACATTGTCTCAGGAGAGGTCAGAGAGGTGAAAGTAGCAGAACCGTGCAAATGAGCCACATTGACAGCCCTCTTGAGTGTGGATCTCTCTCTCTCTGTTTCCCTCTCTCTCTCTCTCTCTCTCTCTCTCTCTCTCTCTCTCTCTCTCACACACTTTCTCTCTCTCTCTCTCTCTCTCTCTCTCTCTCTCTCTCTCTTTTTCTGCACCCCCCCTGTTCTCTCTCATGCTCCCTCCCTTCCTCCCTCCCTTCACCAGTGACAGAAGGTGCGCCTCTCCCTCTTTAAAGGCGAAGCCTCTGCCGAGCTGGGGGAAACAGGAATGGTGCCATAACTTTCCGGCTGGCACGCGCCCATCTTTGTTTTCTTCTGCTCTCTCGAGTCGCTTTCAGGCTTCAAAGAGCACCAAATTAAAAAAAATAATAATAAAAAGGGAAATAAATTAATAAACAAGTCCTGAAAAGGAGGCGAAAAGAAGCAGGGTTTACAGAAGAGGAGGCAGTGAGGTCTCACTAACTGTATTATTCTGCAGGTTGATCACAGGGTGCAGGGGAGGATGGGGGGGGGGGCTTAGAAAAGAACACTCGGTCCACTGCTGGCCCGGTGAAGGATGAGAGCCAGGCTCAAGAGTCGTCCTGGGCTCGATCAGGCCCCGGGGGCGGGCATCTCATAAGGAGCTCCGCTTCACCAGGGCCGGCTGCTCTTAATAGTGGTAAATATTCATCGGGCGCCCACTTTTTTGGCAGGAAGGGAGTGTTTATCATTAGTGAAGCCTGAGCAGATTCGGCGCGCACGGGGGACGCTCTGTTTTCTACGGCTCCGCCGTGCAGATGGGGAGAGACGGATGCACAGCTGATTTTAACGTGTTAGAATCTACATTGCTTATTTGCCCATCAGCAGCCATGGCAATATTAATAAGAAAATGAACGGCACAGAAGGGCCGGCTTTCGATCAAAGTAAGCGGCTGCTTAGTCACACTGTGCCTTTAAAACCCTTTAAAGGGTTGGAGGGGGGGCGGGGGGGTATGGGGAACACATCCTCGCCTGACATTGATTTCCTATTCATTTTTCTAGCCAACCAAATCAACAACAAGTACAGCAGACAATCACAAGGCTGACTTACAGATCCATGTCTAAGACACAGCTCCAGCACCTTCCGAATCCATTACCTTCCATATAAAGCCATTAGCTTTCGAAAGCGGCCGCTCTGATTCTTTCATGGCTTTAATGCGAATTAAAACAATTTAGAGGTACTTGGGAGAAATTACCATAAGGGCTATGACCTGATCAATAATAGCATTATGAAACCAGACTATGAATCCAGAGAGACTGCTTCGGTAACACTGACGTGATGAACACCTTCAAGATCTCTCTTAATATCCCTCTTCTTTTAATCTGGGACTTTAACCAAAACCTCTTTTTCTTAAAGGAGATGTGCTATGTGTCCTTTTTCTCTCCCCCACCTCCAGCCATGTGGCCTATAAATTGTGCAGCCAAGGACATCCCCCTGTTTTACTCGTATATGCACTTGCCCAGTGTCTCGGAAAATGAAATAAAAAGATTTATCATGCAGTCCCAAACACAGCGGTATCTCGTGAGTGAGTGGCTCTGTCCGAATACATTTCGCAAAGCCGTGAGTCGGCCTGCCACACTTTAAACCTGCCTCTAAAAACGTCCATTCCTGCTCCCGTACACAATCTCTGTCAAGGTTGGGCTAATCCATCAAAACGAATATCAGACATCATTAATACAACTTGCATTAATCTGAGTTTTGCTAAATTTAGACAAGTACTAAAGCTGACATTATCAACTGAGGGCTAGAATGTCCCAAGAAAGGACTGGTAAACACGATTACAGCTATGAATGTACAGATATGTATCAGAGCAAATATACTGGCCTGCAAATATATCATCAAATCATAGTTAATGATACATTTGACAGTAAAACTACTGGCAATGTCTAAAAATAGATATCACAGATTTTAAATTGGTTGATATAATCATGCATATGGAAATATGTAGATTTGGGCCTGGTCTATGTACAGGATAGACAGATAATATCTATACATGCTACATTTTTGAGGTTGTCCAGTGTTGCTTTTTACACCTGGTGTGTCCACTCATATTCGGCCTCCAGCCTGCACATGTTTACTAATAGCCTTCTCTCTGTAAATATTCATCATTATTCATAGCAACAAAAATAGACTTGAAGCTTCAGCAACTTTAGGTAGCCCTACAGCCATCTACAAAAATGACAATAGTAGTTAATACGATCACTTTGTATTACATTATGAGAAAATCAGAGTGGACAAATGGAAAACTGATTAAAGTGCTGCTATCAACAAGTTTGTTTTCCGCCAATGGCCTAATGTCCCGCCCTAGTTGGCACCTGTGTCCGCAAATATTAAGTCTCCACTGAACTATCATCAGCCACATACACTACCGGTCAAAAGTTTGAGAACACCCCATGTTTTCTGTTTGTTTGTATTGAAATTCAAGCGGTTCA
>JBBPCW010000039.1:16111948-16124109 GCA_037974425.1 Phenacogrammus interruptus | reverse complement strand
ACACATGTACACATGTGTGCGTGTGTGTATGAAGTTTTATCTTCTTTTCATCAGTTTGTCCACACTTTACCCCTCTATAGACGCTGTAAGAGGATTTCTGCTGGGGTGTAAATATAGACATAAAGAGAGAGGCTGCAGTTCTATAGATATTTGCAGTATGCTGCGCAGTGCGTATGAAGTATGCTTTAAAAGACTGTAAGCGGGAACATTAACTGCCTACTTGTACATGCTCGTGGCCAAGCGTTCCGAATGAAACGAAGCCAGAGCGTTTCGTTTTATTTTGACTTTAATTACACAGCAATTACATTGTAACAGTAAGTTTGCATGTGTAATTACCCCCATTGTAATTGCGTAATTAGATGAATATCCATGCTTTATAACCTAAGGCATCCGTTGGCAAATCCAATTTCAATTTGTATGGGGCGAGTGTTTCACCGACACGTTGGAGAGCTGTGAAGACCTAAGGATATGTGTCTAATCCTCGCCACGTTAAAATGCTGTTCCTGTTAAAAATATTTAGACATGGGGGATTCTCGACAGGAGGAGAAAAGATGGGGAAGGTTTCATAGCCTCCAGCAAGAGAGATCAGGACGGGACAAAAAGGCGACTAAAGACAGAGATGCTTCTCAGTGTTGGAATAACTGTTATTGTTTTAAATGTCATTGCTGTTAAAGAAAAGCCAGTTTCTTTTTCCTTTTTTTTCCACCATTTGAGAACACGAGTTACATTTACATTGTGTTAACATGACAATGAAGGCCATAAGAAACGGTCTAAAACTGGAACAAAGTCTATATTAACTGACAATAGAGTTGATTTTTCCTGCTCTTTCTCCCAGAATGTTACTTTGGAAATGTAGGATTTTGGCTCTTTGCTGTCTTAAAGAGCCAATATCCCCCAATTTGTGTTTAAATATTGGTCTAGTGAGTTGAATAATAGTTAGCTCTATATATTAATGATGCTTTTCTTAACAGTCTTCATACCTTAGAATTAAAGAGACTTTTGTTACTAAGACTGATACACGCAAATGACCTCTGCTTGGACCGACAGCCGTATATTATGCCTAATTTAATAGCAATCAGCCTGAAACTTCCGTAGCTCTGTGTTGATCGGCAGAGTTAAAATGGTGTGGGATAGGGTTATGTACAGGTTTTGTGACATCACAAAAATAATTACTTCAAAGTGCACTTTTAGCAGCTTAGTTTCCATTAATGTGAATTGTATGGTGGGGAAAGAACAGTATGGGATGTTATCACTGATTGTTGATGTGATTTCCAACAATATGGGCTTTTTAATACTGTACAAGGGCTGAGAGGGCTGAGTACTTCAGAGGGCTGAGTCTCTACTGAAAGGCATTAGACGGTTTGCTCCGAAAGGGCGGACAGGTGAATAAAAACTTGTCACCAGAGTCTAAGCTCCAGCTCACACTAACCCTCCGTCAGTCCTTCCCCGTCACGGCTTCCTGATAAAAATGTTGACCTCTCCCTTTCCCTGTCAACCTCCTCGTTCGCCTAAATGGACCGAATGTGTTTGCGGTGCCGCCCTTTTGTGCCCTCCTCAGGCCTTGCTTTACATAGTATTACATCAGGTTTCAATGGTGTCTGTTCTGCCATTCAGAATAAGCCTCTGTTTAAGGCAATCTCTGCCTCTCCCTGTCTTTCTTTCTCCTTGCGCTGTCGCTCAAAGGCCTACCATAATGAATGCAGAAACACTATCGAAAGTGGAGACCCCCCCCCCACAACCCCTTGTTTATGGAGCCCAATTCAGAGTGAAGAATCTGAAATAACAATAGATCTCTTCCCCAGTCAAACCAATCTTGTAATAGTAATAAGAAATAAAAGAGAAGATGGGAGAAAAATGTAATAAAGGAAAAGATAGAGCAGACGTAAAAGAAAAAAAAAAAAAAGGCTAGAAATTCCATTGAATGAGAAGCATATTTAAGGTTGATTATTGAGAGGGAGAGGAGAAAGGTCTTTAAAGGACATTTCTGAGGCAACTCTCTCTCTCTCTCTTTCGCTCTCTCTCTCTCTTTCGTGCTCTCTCTCGCTCTATCTCTCTAAACAAGCGCGGTGTTAAAGACAAAAGCGATTGTGTCGACCTTCTTTCACAGTTGAGATGTTATTGTTGATTACTGTAATTCAAGTTTAACTCAAAATTGCAGTGGGTAGGTGGTTTAGAGGTTGGCAGAGTTTGTCTAAGGGAGGCTGCAGATGAGGCCGCCATGTGTTAAAGGGAATCTAAAAAAAAATATAGAATCGAAATAAATAAATATATATATAATGAATAAAAAACTGTAGATGGGAAAGGAAGTCTTACCTCGAAGAGTAAAATGAACATCTGAGATATTAAAAGTAAAAGAGAGTATAGGACACCACATCCTGTTGCAGATTACATAAACACACATAAGACTGCAGATGCACACTCACACACACACACACACAGACACACACACACACACACACACACACACATTTAAAAAGTTACAGCATGATTACCTCTTCCTCATAATAACTTGGTCACACTTGTACTGATTAATTAAAAGTAGGCATTGCATGTAAACTGTGCAACTCCTCTAATAGCCCGAATGCAACTCCTTGCCTTTGTGCAGTTAATAAAGTGCACATCACATTATGAAAAAAAAAACTTGGCCAGTAAGTCTAATGTTGCTACACTTCCTCCCTCATGTATTTCACCTGTAGCTTTGTTGTGGCCTCGAATAAGTGTATGATTTCCGTTCACAACCAGAACCTGTAGCTATGAAGCATGCCATCCCTGCATGCATAATGTGTGCTGGAACAAAACCTAGTATCTCTTAAATAGTGACTTTATAGGAGAAAAAAACATACTCAACGTTCAATGAAAGTGAAGACAGTACAGCTTCACTCCACAGGATCATTTCTATTGGTCCTTTCATCTTAATCACACAATGTAAAGGACTGCTTTTCCAATTACGCGAAAACAAAAGATACAAATGGAGATACAAGGTTTTTCTCCAGCGACAATGTGTGAGTGCACACAGCATCCGAGAACACACACCAGCCTCCTTGCTCCCTCACAACTACGCCCCCTCACAGGGCAGAGAGCCCTCAAGGTCAATTTTAAGACACGGACGTGGTGGTGGTGGGATGGGGTGAGGCGGGGTGGGGTGGGGTGGTTGTTTAGGAGGGGGGGATTGGCATCCAGCCCACAGCACAGCAGTCCCTCGCTGCCCTCTCCACCTAAGCTGGGCAGCAACATGGGGATTTCAGCTGGTGATCACACTCTACTTTAACGCCAACTCTCCAGAAGGAGGAAGAAAAATAGCAGAGAAATAACAGAGATATTTTAACTGGGAGAACCTTGATGAAAATGAACTGGTAATAAAACAAGCATTAGTCCTAAAAAAAGAGCCAATCATGCAAGAGGGCTTTCATGCCAAGCAAATTATATTTATACTACATCAAAACATCACTCATGCTCTACATCATCTTACAGATTTCACTAGAGTTTATAAAATGCCATGAGCTAAATCTCACAGACTCAAAGTACTTGTAAAAGAGATGCAAAAGAAATAAAACTTCCTGCATTAAAATTCAGAAGATAATTACTTCCGTGACACCCCCCCCCCCCCCTCTCTGTTGAGATGTGTTTAGGTTTAACAGTCTCTATAAAGAAAATAGGTTTTATCTTCCTCTCATTTTCATTAATTCCTAATTGGGGTGGGGGGTTGTCTGTTATTATTCCTTAGATTAAAATAAACATAGCCCACTGCATGTTCAAACCCATCTCACTACAAGAGGGTGATAAGGACTGGGAATAAATAAACAATTTCTTCTGTACTGTAGAAATTAAGTTGCTTAGAGCCTTAAGCTAAGGCAGAGCCTTCTTTTTTTTCTCTCTCTCTCGATAACTTAAAAGCATATTTTACCCGGCAAATGAAGTTCACATTTTTTTGACCTGCTTTATATGTATATCTTTAATTAGTGTCTTGTTTAGCTTAAACCAACTGATTATCACATAGTCGTGACCTAATTAACGGATGGGCTGCTTAGCTGTGGTGTTCCACCCCGAGGAATGAGAAAGTTACCTTTAAAACTTCTGTAATCATTAGCTGCAGCTTCTCTTAATCCCACTAAACACACACTTTATCTCTAAAAGCTCTATGTCCCTCAGCTGTGGTAGGTTCACTGTCTCCCTCTCTTACATGGAGATGTTTTAATCACTTGTAATGGGTTCTGTCCATGAAGCTTCTCCGTGCGTTTTCCACAGGGATGCTAGTGCCATCTATGTGCTGCAGCCGAAGCACCGCAAAGTTAAAGGGAACTTCATGGATGGGTTTGTTCCGACACTAATTTGTGTGTTTAGTAAAGCATCTAGTCTACAGTAAAAGCACTGTAAATAATAGGGAGCTCTTTGAGGGTGTCTGATGGGCATTTGGACACAGGCGTTAAGTATTTAAGTTATGCATGGAATGTGGAGCTAGGATTTGTAGTAGCTTTTATTCTTTGAACAAACACATTTGAGAAGGCACCTCATCATAACACACATATGTACACATCCTGACTCTCACAAAACGAGAAATACCGACTTCAGTTCCTTGAAAAAAAAAGAAAAGGAACACTTCTGGCATCTTGGTGGTTTATGTTTTGAAATAAGAGTTTGTTAGATACTAATGTTTTTTACAACTAACAGAAATTGTTTCAGAAAGAGAAGATTTACCGGAGGATGGTGAAGAAGGATGAGGGCTATCGTCCTGGACACTGCCTGTCTGGGAGTGGCCACCTCCGGCTCCGCTCTCTTCTGTTACATTGGAAGAGCCTGGGGTGGTCGAGCGGCTGATAGACTGAGACTCAGGGTCACTGGCAGAGCCACGTCTCTCATCAAGGCCATGCTGGAGACCATCTTCTGGGCGGCGGTCCTTATTGTGCACCCGAGAGTGGACCACCATCTGGTGGTAGGTTCTGAATACTCTGCCGCAGTCAGGGCACTCACTGGGCTTCTCTTTCAAGCCAACCAGGCTGTACTCAAGCCCTTGGCCAATGCCCAGACCACCATGGTGAGGTAAGAACTCACGGTGACCATCAAAGCCTCCAGCTTCTTCCTTTATGGGCAAGATGCCTCCGCTGGTTCTTACACTATGGAGTGCATCAGGGTGCTGCTTCTGCTTGGGGCCATCACCGGAGTCAAGGGTAGAGTGCTCATGCTTGTCTTTCCCAAAGGGCACCAGCCCAGCAGCACTTGCCATCTCTTCTTCGTGCCCAGGGGCTCCATGGTGCTGATCTTTCGGCATGAAAGAGCGTTCCATTGCCATGCTACGTGCCATGATCTGCCAAGCCTGGTAACTATTGAGTGGGTCCATTTCTGCCACTTTTGCTGCTGCCTGCAAGCGCTCCATGCAGCTAGACTTCAGTGGGGGCACCAGGTTCAGGCAACCCAACAGAGAGCGCTTCTCATTCTCCCCTAGGCCATGGCTCATGCTGGCCATTGGGCCCAAGAGCTTTCCAAGCATTTCTTTCTCCTTCATTGCTATGCCAGCCTTGGCCAGCATCTGGTGTTGTTGTTCAGCCAGACCCTGCTTGTCAGGAGTAAGAAAGCCACCTTGCAGACATGAGATGTACCGTGAATACAGGTTGGCATGGGCTTCTTGTGCTAAGCTGCTCATGCTGTTGACAGAAGGTCCATCTTGGTCAGCTCCACCTGGAGGCTTGCTCTTAATGGCTAGCTTGTTGAGATGTACTTTCATATGATTTTTCAGAAACCAGGGCTCCTTGAAGCGCCGTCCACAGATCTGGCAGCAGTGCTCAAACGAATCCTTGTGCTTGCGCATGTGACCCTTCAGAAACCAAGCCTGGCTGAAGACCTGGCCACAGACATCACAGCGGAACTCGTTGGCAGGTTTTTCTGCACCTCCAACTCCTGTACCCTGCCCTTGGGCTGACTCAGCAGTAATATGGGCCTTCTCCACGTGGCTGATGAGGTCCTCTTCCTGGGAAGCAGCAAAGTCACACAGAGTGCACTTGTAGGGCTTATGGAGAATACGAATATGGCGATCCAGCTCTTCACGCTTCTTGAACTTGCCTTTGCAGAAAGTACAACGAAAGCCTGTGGCTGGGTTAAGAGCCTGCTCATCTTGCTGGTTGGTGCTGGTTGGCTTGGGTGAGGCAGAGGGTTGTATTATTCCCTCTGGTGTGCCTCCCATACTTGTGGGAGTGAGGAGGCCACAAGCAGACCCAGGCTGCTGCTGGTTATGGCTCTGCAAGCCTAGGTGTGGTGGAAGCGATTGTGAAGGCTGCAACAAGCTGTTTCTCATTTGCTTATCACGCAGAATGGCGCGCTCCTCAAGCTCATGAAGAAGTCTGTTCTCCTCGCGAACACGGCCGCGACCTTTGCCGAGACTGCCCAACTTGTGAGTGCGGAGGTGGATCTTCAGGTTACCCTTCTGAGCTGCTCGGTGATCACAATAAGGGCATTTGAAGGGCTTCTCACCAGTGTGGGTGCGCATATGCAAGGAAAGAATACTGTTAAAGCGGAATCGCTTGCCACATAGAGGACACGGGTACTTGCGGTTCTTGCGGGCATCGTCTTCGATGTCATTCATTTGGGACATGATTCCCAGGTTCTGCCCATTGAGAAATTGCTGCAAGTCAACACGTCCGTTGAGACCACCTAGAGCACCTGCATCCATGTTACGGTTGAGCTGATTGGCTAGCAGAGCCATTTGACTGCTGATTGGTTGGCTTGCCAGTGTGGCGTGTGTTTTCTCATCTAATGGGGTGGCGGCCTTTTCCTCTGGGATTTGTTGGCGACTCTGTAGGTCAGGGAAGGCGTGGCCAAGCTGAGCAGTCAGCTGATGCAGCTTCTGGCTGATCGGGTAGCGGCCATTAAGTACGGCACTGCTGATATGGGTGTCGGCGTCCGGGACCGCTGAGGACACACCAAGGCACAAACTAGAGTCTTCCATCCTGCAACAGTAAACAAGAGAGAAAGAGACGACATTAAGTCAGTACACACCTTTGTATAGTTTAAAGGCACCACTATTGTTCATAATCAACAGGAAATGCTGCATAATAGGTATGGAAGAAAAGAGGAATGTAAAACGATACAAGGTACATTAAGAACATAATATATATCAGTTAAAGATGAAAATATCCACACTTCTTTGGTTACTCACAAGGTAGTATTGTATTTTTTTTATTATAAACTATCCATTGTCTGTGGATGTTTAGATGTGAATGCCCTTTCAGTAGCAGTTTCTCAAATTTCATGTGGAGAAAAAAGGCACTTCACTTAAAGACAATTTCAGCATCCTGGGTGTTGTGTGAAAGGTCATGTTTTGCGAACAAACAGTGTCACGAAAATAAAAAAGACTTTATAAAGGTTTAAGCACAAATACAAGCAAATGTCCTTGATTACTAAAGGGAGTGTAATGTGAAAGGGCTTTGTTTTGGTTCTGCTAATATACAGCCTTATTTTGAATATTATATCAGCTTATGTGACAAAGGTTATTGCATGTTAAGAGAGCTAATTCTCCTCACACTTGAAAATTTCTTTGGTGTTTCATGCAGCCTGTGTGTGTGTGGGGGGGTGGTTATTAACGATGACTGCGCTACAGTGACGAGTGTGAAGAAAAAAAAGTGAATTTATCTCCCTGTGGTTTATGAAGTACTACATGTACTCTCACACTTGGGGGAAAAGCTGTAACTCTCAGAACTTTCTCTCAAACAGTAACACAATTTTGGAGGCAATAATTACCCAGTAAACACGGCAAGGCGCCGCATAATTAAGCTACTTGGGCCCATCCTATCAGAATTCCTCCAATTACACGCCTTAATGAAACAGAGCAGTGGCATTGTCATGAAGCCGTCGCAATACTACAATTATGATATTAACAATAGCACTTAAAACCAAGGGGTTACTCCAGTAAACACACACTCTTATCTCACTGCTGCGACACTTGTCTTGGCGTAATTTTTCATTAAGAGGCACATTACGTTTGATGCAAATCACTTTGCTCTCGCCTCTCTTTTTTTTCGCCTCCCTTGCTCTCATATGGCTTCCGATGAGGAGAAAACAACAGTTGGCGTTATTGAAAGGGTTCCCAATGTATCAGAGGCTTCCCAGGCATTTAAAATGGCCACAGAGCAGCCCAGTGCACCGTCAGGATGAAATGAATACACAAGCAGAGTCTGTTGTTATCTGGCATGGTCGTGCTAATTTAGGATGCTGCGCACTGTCTTAAGGAGGGATAATGGTGTTGCCACATTCCCCTGCGACCAACAGGGTCAAGCTTCAGAAACAATAAAGTGAGTTTTGCTTTGGTCAACAAAATATCGTATAATGTCTCATTAAGCTGATTAGTATGCTGCCTAGTAACAGTGGCCATGCGCTATAACACATGATTATAATTATAAAAAATCCTTTCAGGGCTAGTCGCTAAGTATTAGCATGAGGTGGGTTCATTTTCAAAAGGCAGGAACAACTGGCTAGCGGATTTCGTCTGGGAAGTATGGAATATGTCTTTCCACTTGTATTTAGAAACCAAATGTGCTCCCGCGATGTCCCCTTCCTCTAAATACACACACGCCTAAGGGAAAGGAAAGTGCGCTGGGGCAGGGACCCATACCTTCTGGTCATTAATAAACCTTTTAAATGGTGCCGATTGACCCAGTTTACCCCACAGGAGAGCAGCTACCTAATGATTCAGCATCTGCAGGCTACAGGCTGCTGACACACACCTTCCCAGTCTCCTCTACAGGAGCAAGATGCTACAAGGTGGCACCTTTTGTGGAAGCATGCTCCATGAACAGTGATGCACTGGTGCACAACATTTTCTTACATCTCAAAGAAAGTGTTGTCAGGGCTTTACACTTCAGACCACCTCAACAAATCCATCATCCATTTAATTCACCCCGACAGACACATACACACTCATCCATACACAAACACACCATCACAAAGTCAGACACACACAGTGAGTGTGGGGCTAGGAAGTGGGCATGGAGCACATATTTGCTGACACACTGACTTTAAGGGCTCTAATAAGGGCTGCCTGTTCGTTAGCTATTCGCTCTTCCTACGCTGTGTCGCTTGCGAACGCTTATCGCTCCGACATGAATAAAACACTGTGGTCACTTCCAGTTTCTGCTGGACGCATTGTGTTGTGGGCCGCTACTGAATGCCATTTTGCTTTGTCTCAGAAGAATTTAAAGGAACAAAAAAAAAAACATGGTCTGCATGGAACAATGCTCTGTAGGTGTATTATGTGTTTAATGACTGGTTATGTCCCAAAACCTCATGCATGTAGGCATGCGTGCAGCAAATCTACATTGCTAAGCAATTCTGCATGAATTCTGGCATTCAGCAAAGCGTAGTTCAAAAGAGCCAAGAAAACAAACACAAACTTAAGAACACTCATCTGGTCAACTAAATTAAAAGCGCACTAAAACTAGTTTTCCAGAGCCAGCAGAGCTAGACTGAAATGGAGCTTTAGACCTTTGCCTTATGACTTTGAATTTTCTTCATCAAGGGAGCAGTTAGACTTGCTTTTACATGCCAAACTCGGGTCCTTGGCGGTCCCTGCAGATATCAGGCGAAGGCCCTTTTGAAAGTGGCTGGCATGCACGCTGCCTCACGCAATAGAAATCTATGATTTAAGCGAGGCCTGATGAGCTGTTGCTCATTGGAGAGATAGCAGCTTGCCCTTTTCTTCAATTTGATTTCCTGCTTTATCTTTACCATATAACAAAGGCAGATAGACAAAGGAACAATGTGAAATGAACTGACGAATCCAGTTTGTTTTTGAACGTACCCTCGCTGAAGAGTGTATGCAAATGAAGTGCATTAATATGCTTTCCTTGCTCCGAAGTCATTTCATTTTTTTTTCTGATTAAAAAAAAAAAAGGACATTTCATATGGTTAAAGATGTGACGCACACTTGCGGAGGCTTACAAACTATCGCCCCTACGCACACAATCACACACACTCACACACATGCATGTGCATGCACACACAGACAGACACACACACTCACAAAACGCAGCCTTTTAAAAGGCCATCAAAAATGACACTGGGAATACTCTGTAAGAGGCATTACTATGGTACAATTATCTGCAACATGCATATTTTCCACAGTATAATCAGCAAAAGCCCTATGCCAAAGAGCCTTATCTCTTAAGAAACAAAGTAATTAAAATCTAAATATTTCTGCTCTTAAAGTCTGCCATACAGTCATGGTTAAAGCATATCTGATAATTGTCCTAAAACTGAATTTTGCAAGTACACAAAGCACATTCAGGGGCAAATTGTCAAAAAAAAAAAAAAAAAAAAATCACGTCCTTACATGTATGAAGATAGATTAGAACAATCAGGGAGCGCACTGCATTAATTTATCTATCTTTTCTTTTACCTAATCACACTTTAATTCATTCTGCTGTCTGCGTTTTCATTTACAGCCAAATCCCCCGCTTGATGACTGTTACAGCTCAAATGTAAAATATCACCTCTGCGTTTACTTAGTTTAGTGTCTTCCAGGCTACAGTTAAGCTCCATTAACATAGCCTTACAAATCCACAATCGAAAATGCCTCCCAATAAAAAATGCATTATAATCAAAACTGAGAAACCCATCATAGCTACAGTCATTTGTTTCATTTCCATGACTAAAAAAGCCAGACTTGTAAGCTTTAAAGCACACCAAGCTTATATGCATCTATAGATTTCTCGGCAAGCTTTTTTTTTACTTGTTTACTGTAGCTACTGTCTCACCTATTTGGATGAGTGCCACTGAGAGGTGGCCTGCAGCATGTAGACACACACGTGCACACACACACACACACACACACACACACTCACTCACTCACTCACTCACACACACACACACAGAGAAGCTGTTCCTTGCTCCGGACCCCCTGGACCGCCTCTCTTTCTCTCTCTCTCAAGCCTGGGCCACCTGCTCCGGCTGCTTGCGAGGCTGCGACGAAGCCTCTCTGTCCTGACACTACCTGCCACACATAGTCTTAAGAGCAGCCGCATGCTCTAATTAATGCTAGCTGTGTCACCGAGTATGAAGAAAGCCACCGAGACTTCCTCTGTTGGTGTGTTCTCACACGGGAGCCATGTGGCATGCATCTCTACAGTCTGTGGTTAATACACAAGCACTTTCAAGCAACACGGCAAAACAACCGGATTCATGTCTTTCTTATCTTTGCTTAACTTTCTATCTTGCATTGCAGGTTGCACGGCACCCAACACCTTCATTAGAAAGTAAAAAAAAAGGGCTTCAAAAATAACTGTATGTACAGTCAGGCCTGCTTTCTGTTGTGGTAATGTTATTTGAGCACCAGTAACAGCTAGCAGATGTGTATAATATGCCTAGACGACTTATATAATAGCATTATCTTTTGAGGGTTATGCATGGCAGATGCCTTTAAGAGCATCCAAGGGCACTATCAGATAGGTCTACGTTGCCCGAAACAAAGGCCTCGTAATGCTTTTGCCAAAGACATGCTGACGGTGCTTGGTGAAGGTGTTGTGAAGATTTGTAATCTGATGGTGGTTTCTGCAGTTTGCATTTACAAGAAAAGCAGGAGTATAAGTTGCATTGTCTATAACGAACCAACTTCAACCCCGAAACAAAGTTCTACGGACAAACTAGCTGGCATTTAAGGACGCATCAAGGTGAATGAGACCCACTTGACGCAGGTGAAGCAATCTAGAAATCTAACTTCTGCACTTGAACTTCTGATGGGTCTCATAAAGCACACTCCTACAAAATGGCCTTTGGTCAGGCTCTGCTTTTAAAAGTGTGGCATATCTCACAATAGATATCATTCAAAAATGATATTAAAAACCATGGTCATGTTAGAAAGTAGGCAAAAACTGCGTTTTTCGTTCTTTTTCTTTCCTTTTGTAGTCCTTTTGCAAACTTTAAAGATGTGCATGACATTATTTTCACTCATAACATATGGAAAGGATGGACTACCATAAACAAAACGAAAAGGACAGAAGGGCTGCCGACGAGCCGCTTTGTTAGTTTAGATTTCTATAGATCAAAATGCACCGACTGATTACTATGCAGTGCCTCATTAATTAATTACGAAGGAGGTCATCGTTATTAATAGTGTTGTTCCGATACCGATACTAGTATCGGAAATGCTGCCGATACCACCAAAAACTCTGGCATCGGTA
>JBBPCW010000039.1:15832656-15849799 GCA_037974425.1 Phenacogrammus interruptus | reverse complement strand
TTTGGAGGCTCCTGAGCCCAGACGAAGAGAAGAGAAGAGAAGAGAAGAGAAGAGAAGAGAAGAGAAGAGAAGAGAAGGGAAGAGAAGAGAAGAGAAGAGAAGAGAAGAGAAGAGAAGAGAAGAGAAGAGAAGGGGAGAGAAGAGAAGAGAAGAGAAGAGAAGGGGAGAGAAGAGAAGAGAAGACAAAAGAAGAGAATAGTGAGTGAAGTGAGGGGAGGTGAAGTGAAAGGACGAGTGATCGTGAGGGCGAAGGGCTGAAGAGCACATAACTGAAATAGAAATGTGAATTCTGGAGGGAGGGGGGAGATAGTGGTATAATCCCTCTCATGTCAGGGCTACACCAGAGCGAGACGAGATTGCACGATACCTACCATACCGTTACAATTAGTCTTAGCCTTGCCTTAGTGCTCACATTGAATGCCTTTCCAAAGGGGTCAAGGAAAAGATGATTTAAACGTCTATATTTGTACGCTGGCTAAAAGAGTGTTGTGCAATTTGTCTCTGTCTCTCTGTATTTTAGCAACATCTGGCGGCAGGAGATTTAGGTTAGACAAGTAATTAGTGCTACGTATTTGTCCTAAAGACAGGTGTATTTTCATTTAAGAATCACTTCATCATCGCCGTGCAGAGGAGCTGGCACCACACAGACATACACACATGCGCGCACACACACACATACACTCACAAGCATGCACACATGGAATCTCACCTTGCAAGATGCACAATGACAAGTCAGCGCGAGCCAAGTTAGGCTACAGTTACTAAACTATCAAGGCCACAAATGTGTTCTTAAGCAAAGCAACATGCGCAGTTAAAGAATTTTATAGCTGTATTTTCAGACTCCTTATCATTTCAGGCCGAAAGTGGAGAAAAAAAAACAAAAAAAGAAAAAAGGATTGCTAAACCCACTCATCACATAGCTCAGCCTGCCCATGCCATAAAATATCAGCTGCACTCTTAAAATACAGGCTCCTAAACATTTTTTGGCTCGGGTATAACATTTTTGGAAAACAATGTTAATTGGTTTCGACATATTGTGGAGGTTTTTGAATGTCTTTTACATCTCATTTACAAAAAACAGTTCTTTAGATAAGAATTAACTGATTCTTCTATGGCAAGAGATCTCAAACTTTTCTTTTTTTGGTCTTGGAGGTCAATGTTTGTGGTGAAAAAACAAAACAGCATACAAATATAGAAGGAGAGCTGCTTTTTTACCACAAATATTTAACAATATTTCAATATATCTGAATTAATCTCTGACTTCTCTATGACAGGGTTTGTTGTGGTGTGTAACTTAGCAGGGGTGGAAGTAGCTCAATGGGTAGGATACTTGCTTCCAGACCAAGAGGTCACAGGTTCGAATCCTACCTTCAGCACCACCACTGGGTCCCTGAGCAAGACCCTTAACTCCAAGTTGCTCCAGGGAGAGACTGCCCCCTGTAGTTAGGGAATGGAAGTCGCTTTGGGTAAAAGCGTCTGATAAATGCCGTAAATGTAAATGTAGCCAGCAGTAACTTGGTTAAATAGCTGTTGTTGATTTAAGTATAGTTTTACAGGTTTATGAACAGGTGTGGACTACTTTAGGCACTGATGTACGTCGCTATGGATAAGAGTGTCTGATAAATGCCGTAAACGTACACGTACACGTGATAGTTTTAACCATCAAATGTCCCAGGGGGCCACACTTTGGGCAGCCTTGGTCTACGGCATTGCTTTTTGCACCATCGTTTTTAAAAGAGTTCATTAGTGATGCAGAATTAGGAATCAATGACCTAAACCATTATGTCAAGGCAGTATAACACCAAGAGGTTCAACCTCTTTTACCCTGACCAAAACACTATGTCCACATTCGCTCCTCTTAACATGATGAAGACGTGTATAGCATGCTCCGTCTGCCATATTGTAGAGTTTGCGTGTGGCAGCTTTACTCATGTTGATGCATCATACATCTTTTTATCATCATTAAATCCTTGCATAAGGCCTGGACAGGCTTAAGATGCTTTCTCAGCCTAAATCTCTGGACTTACATATTATGCTGCTGACAGTAAATGCACCCCAGATTAAATATTAAACATGACATCCCTTCTCACAAACACAGCTATGCCTCCCCTCTCTCTCTCTCTCTCTCTCTCTCTCTCTCTCTCTTTCTCAAATCTCATTTCAATATAGTGCCCCTCTCTCCTAGTCATGCTGTTTTTCTCTCTTAACTTTTCCAGATTGAGCACTGAAGTCTTTTAAAATGGAAATGCACTTCATCATGGTCATTTGGCACAGAGCACTAATAAATCAAGGCCTGGCCGCCGCTCCCGCGACTTGAAGCAAAACAAACAGTGCTGGACCGCTCTTCTTTACTGGACCTAATGGGGGTCACATTCACACACACTCATTTAACACACACATACACATGCGCACAAGCAATTTAATATCCCCCACGCAGGAGAAAAGAACAAAACCTCTCTCTTTCTTTGTAGTGCTTCACATGCTGGCGAGTATTATGTTCCATAACTAATAAATATCTAACAGGGTTGCTGTTGTCTCTGTTAAAAGCAACATTTCACGTTGATGTATGACACTCATTGGAAAGATATTAAGAGGCCAAGAGTGAATTTTCTGGAACAATCCAAGGTATTTCTATGTATAACATAGACCAGCTGGTGCAGGGGCATCCTGTAAAGTGTTTCACATGGGAACTTGGCCTCGGCCAAGTTAAGATGTGTATGCGTGGGCCATGCAGAATGTGCTCTTTTATATATGATGGGAGATGGAAAGGCGAGGGTGAAAAAAAAGAAAGAAAACAATGAGATCAATTGTGATTCTGCTCATTCCTCCGAATGGAATTATCTGCACACAAAAAGAAAATTCAGAACGTCTTTGGCTGCATGGGCTCAATCAAAATATTCTGATCCTTGTTACAGAAGCTGAATATGTATGAACATCTCAAATATGCTGAATTTATTTTGAATATTTAATGAGATCTAAAATATAAGACTATTTCAGCACCTAATAAAATCAGTCTCTTATGGACATGCCATAGGAAGGAATAAGAAGGGGGGTGAGGAGTGTATGTGTGGGGGAGGGGGGGTTGGGGTGACATCTGTCAGACATTCATCAGCATTCTGTGTTGCTGAACCTACAATAGCAGGTTCATATTTGTCTGTAAGGGAACAGTCGAAAACATCAGCAAATCTTAAAATCTCGACACACCCTTCCTTGCTCTCTCTCAGTCCAATCACACACTAGTTCCTCTCGATAAAACAAATGAACTGATTAGATATTTTAATCTCAGTTGTCTTTGACCTTGTAGAATATGTTACTAATGTCTATGTGGGAGAGGCATTTTTCTAAAGACAAAGCTGCTCTTTCGCCCTCCACCTCATTACACAAGGGCTGCAAACAGGTTGAAGCTACTAAAGCCACACGCAATCAGTGTGTGTGTAACCCTCCACCTCCCCTCCCACCACGCACACTCACCCGCCGCCCCCACCCTTTGCTCCAGGCAGCTGGGAGGGAAGGAGTTAAGCCGGGAATGCATTAACAAAAGAAAATTATAGCGTAAACAGTTCATAAAATCTCACAGCCCCTGATGTCGCGCTAGATCATTAAATTTCTGCAACAATTAGACCTTTTCTCACGGCGGCAAATTGGACCCGTTGCCATGGCAAATCTGAGCCCTTAAGTCATATATCTTTGATTGCGGAAAGGTCAGCCGTAGACAGCCTAATAACTCAGGGAGCTGTTTGACAGATTTCATCCAAGCATGATCACAGAACAGGGCAAAACTATGTCGGCAGTTGTTAAAAGCAGGGAGGGGTCAGGGAGAAGGCTGAGGTTAAGGAATGTTTGCGCTTGACTGAGCACAGCCCGATAATGTGCCCGACCGCATTTAAACCCACAGAATCGCTCTCTCACCGTGTGTGTGTGTGAGTGTGTGCGTGTGTGTGTTTCTGTGTGTTCTAATAGAGGATACACTGTATTTTTAGCCCTGATCAATGGAAGGGTTTAATTGCTTTGAAGGTTAAGACAGTATAAAGGCTGCAGCATATCAACATGGCCGAGCTCTGTAAAAAAGAGAAGAACGTCTGGCATGCGAAGGCAGCCTGTTGAGAATACAATGATTTAGCATGATTTATTTAGATGATGTCGAGAACCCCCGATCACACACACATATGTTTGGGGAATTGTGAGGAGCAGCATAGAGTAAGATGGCATTGTGCAAAAATATCTATGAGCACAACTCACTAATGACCTTGACATGTAAACTTTGGGAGAACAATAAGCTCTCTTTACTCAGCTAACGGCATTTGTGTGTGATTTTAGAAGTAATCCCTCACCCTCCTCTGTAGACTGTGCTGGCATTTCACAAGCCTTTCCCACAGGTGCCTTGCTAAGCAGTGACAACAGCACCATCTGCTGGAGAGAAAAGGAAAAAGAGACACAGTGCTCAGATGACAGCAGGCCACTTTGTGCTGTTGAAATAAGAAAGTGATCAAGTGTGCTTTAAAAGTGTGTTGCTTGTGTGCATGTGCATGTGCATGTGTTCCTGTTCTCCTCCATACTGATGGCCTGTGCGACAGAAATACACTCTCTCCCTTTCCCAGGACCTGGATAGCTGGGACCCTTGGGAATGTGTGACAATGAGAATGTGTTCTTGAGTGGGTTAATGCGAGCAGGCTCAGCTGGACAGCAGATGTCTCCCTCCCAGACTTCTTCCATCTCTGTCTCTCTGTTTCCTCCTCTATCCGCCCTCTCTTTAACTTCTTTCTATGCTCTCGCTCTCTCTCCAGCTCCATCTTCATCCCCTCATGCCATCCTATTCTGGACTTTATGCCCAATAGTCCTCAAATTCCATAATTCCTCCTTACAGTTCTGGGTTTGCTTCCTCTAGCAATTAACACGAACATAACCCTTTAAACAGCTGTAAGTAAGCTGCCTGCTGTGTTCACATAGACCTTTTTTTGCTATGGAATACATATGCTAATGGACTTGGAAAAGAATACATATGTAATAAGGCTTGGAATGGTATCTGCTACACCATAAGCTACTTGTGTGCCTCGGCCACCTTTTCTTTGAAACCAATTTTCTGTATGAATCTCTTTTAGCCCTCATAGGCCAGACCAAATCACCTTTAAGCTTCCCTTCAAACAGTCAAAATTAAATGTTATCATCCAAAGGTCACATTTTAATTCCTGTTTCTTAGTACATTTTTATTCATGACACCAGGGGTCTCCTGGATCACAGTCTCCTTGTAATCAGATATGGACCTCTCATTAAAAATAAAAAGGCCCCGAGCCTGCCACCAGATGCTAGGGCTACATCTTGTTTCCTTCTAAAGGACATTTCTCAAAACCACGGGCACCACCAGCACACACTGCAGCTGTGAGTTTAAAGAGTATAGATGCAATCCTTAAGGCGGGTGCTTCAAGTCAACCAGCAGACAGCAGGTCTAGTTTTTAACTCGTTTAAAAATGCTATCAACTGCAGACATCAGGACATAATGAAAACACTGAGCTGCCAGTTTATTGGGTAAACTTGTAGCTACCCATTTTGTCCGGCACCTGCCATATATTTGGTGGAAAAGGACCACCACAGGCCCAGGTAACATTTAGGCAAATTGACGAACTAAATTTGTCAATTAATTGGTGAGTAGGGATAGGTATCATTAAAAGAATGGTTGATATCACTACCCATGCTTTGTTTGGGTAAACCCATATACGTTTTATCAATACCTTTCTCTGAAACCCAAAATGTGTGTGGCTTGAATTACAAACTAGTGTGGCGTAAGAAATGTCAATGGGAGTTTCTCTGCCTTTCAGCCTAGGGTAGCTGGAATAGGCTCCAGAACCTTAGACTGCTTTTTACTGATATCGAACAACACTGAATGTTTTGGTACCTGGGCTCCCAAGTGGGCCAACTGTCTAAGCACTGGCCCTGTCATCGCAGGGTCGAGCCTTGGTGATGCTGCAAGCAACTATGGCAACTGGTCTAACTCTCTCTGGGTGAGTAGGATGGCCTTACATCTTCCTCCATCACTCTGCGCATTGCTAACCAGCATGGGCATCTGTTGAAACAGAAGTGGTTGTCAATGTTTCTCCTCCAACTATATTACACAGTCCATACATTAGCTTTCCCCCTCCCAGCACTGGTGGTATCATGTAATAGGACTGGAGATGACTAAATTGAAAAACTCATAGAACAATTCTGACAGTGGTCAGGTGTGTTAGAGAAGTGTAATTACCAAACTGTGCAGGAATCTATCCTGCCGGGATTTAGGTGATGAATCCTTCTAAGCACAGCAGTGATTTCAACTTGATAGTGTGTGTTATTCTCGTACTACTGTACTAGGTTCAGTAGCATAGTAGTGTATGTCATCGATATGAGCGAGTTCCGGGGGTGGACAACTCCCCATTATGGCTCCACTCCGGAGAACAGCGAAATGGCCATCTGCGTACCAAAGCAAAGCCGCACGGCCATTAGAGCGGACAGGTACCATCCAAGCCTAAACGTCCCCTACCTCCTATTCTCTCAGTAAGAACAATAAGAGTGGTGGAAGCAGGCAGAAGAGGGGAGCCAGGGGTAGGGGGTTAATTAATACAAAGCATTTTAAAAAGAGAGCCCAACGCCTCCCCACTCAGAAGCAGCGGGGCTCCGTGATAAGCGGCTCATCAAACACGCGAGTAGAGGGTCTCCTCAGCTGCTCGCGCTCAGATTAATAGCGCCTCAGGTCGGGAGGCCTCCCGCTGCCGCACGCCGCTCCACACCGTTCCGAAGGCAGATCATTCACTGACACAGTGTCACGGCGGATAATTGGGGCGCGTCGCCGAGCCACACTCACCTGTCTGCGCACAGGTGCTGGAGTGTCAGAGCTGCAGGGCTGCAAAAGAGAGAAAAAGAGAGAGAGAATGATAGAGACCCTACCTGCCTGGCTCGCTCTTGCACACACACACACACACACACACACACACACACACACACACACACTCACACACACACACATACGGGAACAGCTTTGGTTTAAGAATGAAACCAGAAGCAGGATGAGTCAGATGGGTGATTCTGAGCCAGGGATAGAAAGGAACCTTCTCAAGGTCCAGTGGGGTCTTGTCCATGATGGTGACTGACATGTTAGAAATGCAGATACTACTAAAGTATCTACTACTGTATCTACTGTAGATACAATTTTGTACATACTATAAAATACTCACTCTACTTCAGCCCTCTACAGGCTCGACCTGGATGAAACTCAGGTCCTTTAAGTTGGCCTGGAAACCCCCAAAGAATGTGCTTTATCCCCAAAGAATGCACTTTCAAAAGAAGGCACCCACACTCAAAATTAAAATACCTGCACTTAAGCGAAGGTAAGCGCAGATGTACCGTTGCATGCATCCTAAAGAGTGACACTTTTACAGCACATCTAGATCTGGAAAACCCAGATATACTCTTTAATGCATCCAAGCCTAACGGCCAGTGCAATACCTGTGCCTTAGTGGCGTCCAGTTCGCAGGTAAGTATGTCCTGAAGATTTAATTAGAGTCCATTAAGAGTTCACAGAGAGCACATGTCATTGAAAACGTAATAGATCTGTTTAATGAGTTTTTTCGAAACTGCATCATGTCAAAAGTGCCAAGATAAACACATTAAACAAAACTGGACATAAACTGTCCATGAGGCCTACGGAGCACATGGAGGCCAACGCGAGCACAGGCAGGCAAACAAACAAACAAACAAAGTTATGAAAAAAGGGTGGAGTAAGGGCTGAATGTTGATTAGTGTTAACTGACCTTAGGTGGAGGTGGAGATATGAATATTCAATTACTGATGTAACTGAAACTTATTGGTGGAAAACTGATAAGTGGGTTGAATCATAAAAGGGGTGTTGTACCGATTTAACCCCAGTGCAGACCCCGCTACAAAGTTGCTGAACGCTTCGATAAAACAGCGACGCCCCACTTTCTGACTGCATTAGATTTTCTGACATAGATCCTTGTGCTCATAACACCGCACTGGGGTCTGGCCCATATGGCACATTTCTAAAGAGTAAATGGCGTCACACTTGAGCTGTTCGACAGTGGAGGAGTGGTTAAGTAGTTATTAGGTGCAATGCTTGACCACTTATTGTCGTTGATATCTGTTTTTGTTGTTTTTCTTTTGATTTGACAATAGCAGCCACCCTTTATGTTGTGTCAAAAGTTCTTAAACAGACCAGAAAGGGTGTGAAAGGGTCCAGAACCATCTCCAGTAATCCCCCACTTTTCGCAGAGGTTGTGTTCCAAGAGCACCCACGTATAGTAAAAAACAGCGTCGTTGTGTTTTGGTAAAAAAAATGCCTAAAATGCCTATTTTTATAGTGTAAATCTTAAATATGCCACCAAATATGTTCCCAGAACACTTTACTTTCATTTTAAGCTCAGTTTAATGCATTACCATTAAAGAAAATGCCCATATTCGCCTCTTTTAATTTAAATACCCTGCCGAGATATGCAACTTGGAAGGTCGCTGGACAAAAGTATTGGGACACGACAGTGAGGTAAACGGTTTTCGAGGAATAACCCTGATCTACTCAAACTAAAGCTTTCCCAGCCAAGATATGCAACTCGGAAGGTTGCAGGACAAAAGTATTGGGACACTGCGGCGAGCTGAATGGTTTTCAGGTAATGACCCATGATCTACTCAGGCTAAAAATACAAATGAGGGCTCATTGGAAAGGTCTCCCTGAGTGCACCGCGGAGAAATTGCGCTTGGAGCACGGGGGCTCAAGCCTGGTCTGAGTCCCCTTGTGAGAAAACAGCCATAAAAAATATATTTATTGCCACAAAAAAGCAAAAAAAGGTGGAGGATATTTGGCGTTATTGTGGGGATTTCCACATAAAACTATGAGTTCGGTTCTGAAAAAAGTCTATGTGTGACTGAATCCGTAACTCCTGATCCGCGTAAAATTGGTTCCACAACCTACACTGAAAGTTTCTTCCTTATTTTTTGGTTCAGAAAGGGATTTTATTCAGACAGCAATAAAGTAAATCAATACAACTTGACAGGTACACTCAATAACTTCCAGTTCTTGTGTGTTATTTATGTCACTTATACACTTTAAGAGGCCATAGAGGAACCTTATCAGTTGTAAAGAACCCTCAGAAAATGTAAAGGTTCTTTATCAATTTGATGCTTTTTTCCATGAACCTTGACTTCACTTCCATGAACCTTCACACCAACACAACTCATTTATAAAATGGTTTTCTTGGCATGGCACAAATACATCCGTGTTTGTTTATTTGTTTAAATGTGTTACTGTTTGGCACTTCTATGCATTTACACTTTGAATACTAATGGCAATAAGTCTAAATTAAAATGTGTCTACAAAAACAACCTTGGACTTATCGCTTTGGATTTAATTTAGTGTTTTGCTAATTCAGCAGTGAGACGTTCACAGCAGCTGGCGTTACTGAACATCCTTTGTATAACTTACTTGGCCTTTTTTCAGCTTATTATAAAAAACAATGCAAACTATTATTTGAATAAAGTATCCTGACATGTGGCCAAGTAAGTGCTGCAAAGGGCTGAGAAGTAAAATAGTTCTTAAAAAGTGGAATTCCCATTTATGGCCTAGTTAAAGGCGTAAAGCTCCATGGAAGGTACAAAGACAATCAGAGATTAGTAGCGAGAAAATGACAGAGGAGAAAATGAAAAAAAGCTTAGCATTAATTGTCCAGGAGCCGGAATAGTTCCAGGGTGGCTGAAGCACAGCGAGGGCTGAGGGTCTCACTTGTTGTCGGGGTTGAGGTCAGGAGCGGGTCGATTCTAATGGTGTCGCCCAGCGCGGCCGCGATTCCACACTCATTACACCGTTCACAATTACGGCTACCTATTTCCCCGAGAGGGCTGGGCCAACCATTATCACGGCGACTCAAATGAAGTGGATAATTGTGTCTCTCTGCGGCACATCAGGAAACGGCAGAGAGAGAGAGTTAGTGTGCGTGTGAGACAAAGTGAGACAGACAGAATGAGACAGACAGAGAGACGGACCAAGAGGAACAGGATAATAAACATCAGCAGACATCAACAGAGTGTGAGTGGTAAAACGGAGGGCAGCAGGACAATCCAGAAATTGTGCAATGTTGTCATGGCCAGAATATCTTCCCAGAACATGCCACCACATCAAACAGCAGCACACCATGTCACACTTAGTGCAGCTATCACTGTACTACTAGCACTGATCAAAGAATCAAAATGTGGAATAACTCAATTTTAAGAATTCATCCCTCAAATCCTAGAGGAGCCATGACCTCATTCAAGCCTTTTGAGCACATTATTCCCAATCCAAAGCTGAATATAAGTGAGCACAGGAAATACGTTGTGCCGCTAATGCTTAAGAAGTCGGAAAGCTAATGCATTCAGGGGAAATGACCAAAAATAGAGGCGTGGGTTGTCATGTCATATTTATGAGAAATGGAGGCCACTGATAAAGCTCCAACTCCTCTGACTGCGATCCTACACAGACTTGTCAAACTATGTGCCATTACTATCCTTTGTCTTAGCGCGCTTGTCATGTAAGGCTTGTACTCGAATGAAATATTAATTCTGCATAATAACTTTCAAAGGGGAATAAAGTATGGAATTAATTATTAATCATATGTATATTCAAAGCTTTTTTCCCGCTTTTCTTTTCTGGGAGCACAAGATATTCCCAGACAGTTTCAATCTGATGAGAGAGACCCTGATTCATTCTCTCAGAAAAAAACATAAATGTGGCAAAGAAGCAGAAGAACAAAGAGGTACAGTTTCTGATCTCTAGAATCAAGTGGTGTACAGGTGTCAGAAGTAGGGTAGTTTGTAACATAGATTACACACCTCATTTAGTGGTTACTAACTACATTTAGTCCAGTGGAACAAAGCACTGGACTAAATGGGGGGGGGGGGGGGGGGTGAAGGAGTCAAGGTCCTGTCATTAGCAGACGTCATAAACTCCCATCAACGGGAGTGAGGAAATAAAGCACGCTGATGAGAGGAAATGCGATCCGAGACAATAGATATCTCATTTGCAGCATTCTGTCCCATTTCGACACAATTTGCCGTGAGCCAGTTAATATGCAAGTTATCCGTTGGAGAGGGCGCGAGACGGACCATTTCAGTGTCAATTTACAGCAAAAAGAGAGGATGGGAGTACTCTTGGTTCTTCTGAGCTCTTTAGTCTAATTCAATTGTACCTTTCAATACCTTATGATATGCAGGAAGTGGTTTGCTCGCTAGATCACATTATGGGAGAATAAAATAGTAAAACTGATTTTTTAAAGGCTCTAAGTATTCACAGGGAGAAAAGCAGATAAAAAGTCAAGCTTACTTTTGCTGTGTCTGAGGGGTAAGAAGTGGGAAGTAAGTGCTTTAGACTGCTCTTTGCAGTAAATGCAAGATATCCATCATCGACCTAGTCCAAACAGTAATGGAACAAGTTACTTCATATTGACTGTTCTTGACACCTACCGCTCTATTCATAGCTTTAAAAGTGCCTCTGGCCATTGGCTATAGCTTTTGGTGGATACTCCACAGCAGTGGCAAGTAAGGGCAAACCAAAATGTGAGTTTGGTTCAAAAATGTGTGTAAAACTATTAAAAAGGGACTTGTTTTTTCTAAGAAAAAAATATGTAAATAAATCTCAGTGATGTTAGTGATGTTATATCCAGTAAAGCATCACAGACAAGCATAGCATGGAGTACTGAGGGGAAAAAAAGTACAGCCACTGTGTCTAGTGTTACATGAAGCACATAAATGAATGAGAAAGGAAGTGGGAATGGGAGATTTATTTCCTGATACTCTCAAATTAAGCCTTGTATCTTTGCAGAGGGTCCAGGCTGTCCAAATCGAGAGAGGAATACATTCAGCCTTAAGGAGAGACAGCAGCACCTTCTTAAATGGAAATTTCCACCCAAGACCCAACTTTAAATAATTCTTACCTAAGCTGCTGGCAGGCATATATCAGAGCATTAATATTTACAGCACATCATGCTGTAGTTGAAAGAATACAATTTGAAGATGCATGCTTGGATACATTTAAAATGCATGCATAAATAAAGATGGCAGTTATGAAATCAGGTGGCCTGCTCAGCAGAATTGCATCGAGAAACAGAAAAATACCAAGCAACCAACCAATAAATAAATAAATAAATAAATAAATAAATAAATAAACATATTTAACCTCTTGATGATCGCATCTCAAGCAAACCAAAGTGCCAAATCATGTTGAGGAGGTATTCACCTCTTGTTTTGCTTTTTTGTTTTGTTTTTTTTTGTGTTACAGGTCATTAATTAAAACAGACATACTGTAATTACAGTGTAACTGTAAACATCGGCATTGTTCAAATAAAACAGTCCATCAAGACAGAACTACGTACGCCGTTCCGTTAGACTGCAAGCGAACATTTTTAAGAGTGTCTCGGCTATTCAAATACATTAAGCGGTGTCCAATTTAAACTATGCGTTTGAAGCCTAGAATAAAATCTAGCAGAAGTCTCCCTCCCTGTTGTATGGGTCACTGGACATGATGAGCCTTTCAAGTAACTGAAAATAGCAACTGCCGCAGCAACCCAATTATGATCCGAATCCTTTCCATTTTATTTGTTTTCTTCTTTTACCTTGTGAACAATAGGTCAGATGTAATCGACCGGATCCGTGGCGTTCAAAACAGACAGCTCAGCCTCTATTTGAGGATCAATAGCACCAGCTAACGTCTGATCCGCTTCTGTCCATATTCAAATAAAACGTGCTGCCGCTGTAGCACGCATCATCTCCTCAAAGTCATGTACGATTAGGCACGCCAGCTTCACTGAGTACAGAGAGGAGACAGAGAGGGAAATATATTAAACTAATTAACAGGGGCCTTGCCAGTGCTCTGTGTTACAATATTAGAGACTTTAAGCACATACATCCAAATGAGATGGGTACATATACCGCAATAAAAAGGTACAGGAGGCAGGCCTTTCAAATACAGAAAAAAATTGAATAAAATAAAATGAAACAGTGTCGATGAACACATTTCCCTACTCAGTACATCATGATGTAGCTCCAGGCGCTACCTTTGTCTCCATCATGGCACCGACTTAAACTGTGTATTGTAGCACGACACCCCTGATTTCATGCAATATGGAGGATTACGGAATTGAATTGAACGCTCAGCGTTTTTGTTCAGATTTCTAAATTAGGATTTTCTGTCTCCATAATGACAGAGAAGTCTCTTTTTTGCCAAATCAATGGCAGCTATTTATATGAGCCATAATCCCTCACCCAGCACTGAACTGCCAGCAAAGTGATGGTTTAAAGTAATGACTAAAAAAAAAAAACACACAAAAAACGCACTAAATGAATGCAAATTGGGTTTTTTTCCATTTAAGCAAAATCTGCGCTTCATCCTGGGAGACTTCTCCAAGGCATGGAGGGGCATAGAGGGGGGATATATAGAGCTTGATACATGTAATCAAGAGGAAAAGCTTCTCTGCTTTTGTGGAAAGTAAATTGTGGACGGCCGGGCCCAAACACAACGGTTTATGATACAGGATTCGGATATACTTCCTCCTCCTCGTCAGAGCGAGTGAGGCTGACAAGTAGGCTATCAGCCAAGAGATCATTAAGCAAGGGTTGAAGTGCCACTGCCAGTGTGTGGGGGATGCCATGGCAACAAGGGTTCGCCCTGCTTGAGAGACAAGATAAAAAACAATGAGAGGCAGGGTGCAGGGCCGCTGAACGATCGCTACTGATCGATGGATCTCGCTCTTTCTCGCTCTCTCTGTTCTTCTCTCTTTGGAGATGGAGGGAGGAAAGAAAGGGCAGAGGCGTTAAGCTTTGCTCGGGGAGGGGGGTGGTAGTGAACAAAAAGGGGGAAAGAAAACCACTGGAGGAAGAAAACCACCATCAAAACAACAGTTGCTCAAGCTACAGGGTCAGATATGTACTCTCATAATTGTTGATCCACTGAAAAGTTTTATAAAGAAATCTCTTCATGCCGAGTGCTTTACAAACCTAGAAAGACTGCCGATATAATAAGTCCCTCAGTGGGATCAGAGGGAGAAAAGTCAGTCAGCTAATACCTGAGCCCCTGGGTTTGTCACAGTATCTTTAACCGTGTAAGCCAAAAGAGGATGACAGACGCAACGCAAACAGACCGCAGGTGACTGGCAACGAGTTCCAGCTGCATTTGTTTGTGCTTTTTTTTTCTTTCAAATTTGTTTTGCGGACGCTTCCTGAGACAGCGATAAAAGTACCTTGTTTCTTTGCACATGCATAAGTACACACACACACACACACACACACACAGAGGAAAGTTCGCTTACCAACAACATGTGCTAATCAATGCAGTGAAAGCAATCTGTCAGGAAATCTTTAGCATTAAGACTCTCTCCTCAATGGGGATCAGGCCCATTCACAGTGCTGGGGTACGGCTGGGTCTTAGGAATCTGTCTTTACGCATCCCTCTGTGTCAATACGGATTATGAGCCCAGCTTTTATCTTTTCAACCAAACAGACCAGTTACTCATTTAAATGGATTGAATAGATGGAAGGTTTTTTTTGGGGGGAAGGCCTTTTTTTTTTTTAATAAATAAAAATATACTACTATGAATATATTCAAATCCTGTCCCAATTCAAATTCTGCTGCCATATGCAAGCTATGAGATCTAATCATTCTTTTTAATCCACACAATTCACTGAAGGCATATTTTGAACATACTTCCTTAAGACCTGAAAGGATAAACACAGTCTACCTATTGTTGACGGCAAAGCACCTTTCTTTGCAACTTAAGACCAACAATTTGCTTCAGGATTGACTGCTTGGCAGCCGACAGCACCTGCATGCCAAGTAGCAGGGTTATATTTAGTGAAAGATTTTAGGGAAATGACTGCGATTCGCGACCTTGGAAAGTGCGTCTCAATTACAAAGAACTGTATTTACTGATACCACAATGGCTGCAAAAATAGGCCCTTTTTGTATCAATGCCATCAAATATAAAAGGAGCAAATAAAACCTGTAAAGAAGAGAAGCAATGATGAACAAATAAAAGCAAATTTTGACATTTTGCATTCAGCGCTTCTCTTTATAGGTCAGAGGCAACCCTGGCCGACCCCTGTATTGTTTCTAAATGCCATTTTGTAAAAGAGGATCGCAGGAATTAATTAATGCATGGGTAGCAGCCACCGTCAAGAGGCGCGCATTAAAATCAATGACTAATAAATTCAAAACACACAACAAACTCAGAGGGGAGATGAAACTAGTATTGTGCTCCCCAGGAAGCAGCCCCAGTGCGGGTCCTCCCACCAGCGAGGCGGCCACTCAGATGCTTAATGGAAAGTCGCTGGTGCCAGCTGTGTGCCTGTGAATAAAATCACTTTAATTAAAGGCATTACAATGGGAAGGGAATGGAGCAGAATCGACAGGAAACGGCCCTCGTACTTGACACACACACACACACACACACTGACATGGCTCCATAAAAACTCAAAGAACAGGGTTCTCCTATCTTCAATCGCAAATGATCCAAATCCCAACCCCCCATCCCTTTCCCTAAGAAATATTTAGTCCCACGTCAGTCACAGCTTTAAAGATGTGAGCATATCATGCATCTATCTTAATGTTCTTTGCGTACAAGATAATGCCATCTTATTCTGCCATCTGCAAAACGCTTGGCACATCAAACTGAAAAATCTTATCCATGTCTAGACATCCTGTTATTACGAATTATCACATGAGGCACTGCCAGATTTAAAAAATACAAACCAAATCACTTCCTTCTTTAAAGATAAATTGACAGATGTACGAATGGGTGCTGAATCACATATTTCTCAGGACAAAATGTTGAACCGGTGGATAAACGATTGTTCTAGGCTTCTAAATATTGTGCCGCTTTCGCTGGCAAACAAACCAGTAAAAGAACCGTCCACCCACATGGAAGGGAGGAAGGGGCCCTCATAATCTGATTCACAACAAAGATGAGCCCTGATTACATTCACCCCTTCCTCCTGTTTTAAATAGACTGGGAGCAGTGCCCAGAGCCAGCTGGGGTAAGCGCAGCACAACTCATCCAACAAGACCAGTGCTGTTCCCCTGATCAACCACAAGGGGGCAGGCAACACACTCCACATGCATGTTCTGTTTTACTGGAACATGTTGTTCTTAGGAGATTTGCCAGTACCCTGTACTGATTTAAAAATGTGCAGTGTTAAATTGCCAGACTAACATAAATGTGTGTTCGGCCTAAAATAGGAAGGTCTGCATGCCATGGAGAGCCAGTGCAGCCTCTTCTGTTTATTAGAACAGAAATGGAAAGCGTGATGAGGAAAACTAAATATGAAGCTAAAATAATCATATTTGATTATTTTAGACCATAAAGATTAATACAAAACAGTAAAGCGTTTGTAACATTCAATGATCACAACAATTACAGAAAACCTGTACAATGCTAGAGGTTGGTAATCAGCTGCATACATTTCAATGAAAGATGTGCAAGTATTTTACTCCTACTCAAGTATATTTGTCAGCAAATCTAATTTTTACGCACTTATAACACATCTGATCTCTGGAGTTATTTTATTTTAAAGACTCACACAAACTTTATTTCCCGGTCTGACAGATGCTGGATGTACTAAGAGGTTCTGCTGCAGTTACACTTTTATTTGAGACAGGGAGTTTTGCACCTTTAATCAAGTTGTTTCGGGGTTGGGAAAGTATATATACTTCCACTAGAGTCCTGACACTAGCATTACTAATAGCAGTTATACCACTTTTTGGCATCCTACCTTCCTCTTTTGTTATTTACCGTTTCATATTTTCTTATCTCAGCATCAATATCTATTTTGTTGTTTTTTTGTTATTAACTTTTCAATTCAGATACATTAGCCTGCCATGCTGAAATCGGACTGTGATTCAATTTAGAATCCCCGAAGTCTATGCCGCTGTCACGGTCAGTGGCCGCTAGAGGTCACTGTTTTCTGTTTCTTATTGTTTTTTCTGTTCTGCTTGTTTAGGGCTTTTATTTTGGAGTTTTGTGTTTTGTCACGTGCCTGTCTAATTTCACCTGTTTTTGGTTATTTTGATGATTGTGCCCTGTATTTAGGTTCTGCTCATGGTGACAGTCACCATGAGCCCATCGCCTGACTTATGGTGTTTCTG
>JBBPCW010000039.1:15726492-15739274 GCA_037974425.1 Phenacogrammus interruptus | reverse complement strand
CTCTGAGTTAACCGATGGATTCACTCATGACTCGGCCGACCCGTCTCTGAGCGGCTCAGTTAAGGAGCGCTAACCTGATTCAGGCTCTGACTGTCGGGAGAAGACCATTAGGATCCGGTTCAATTGAGACCTCGGATTCGTGATTCGTGAGTTATTTAATGGATCCGGGTGATTCACCCGGATGAGTCGTGAATCGCTCGTCTCTACAACCAAAACAGGTCCTGGCAGATAACCGCACACGCCCTAGCAGATGCAGTGTTTAAGAACCGATTTACAGAACTGGAATAAAAAAATAAACGAGTGGGTACCCGGTACCGGGTATTTTCGCATCGGTTCTTATTTGGAACCTAATTTCCGTTCCCATCCCTAGTCAAACATGGTGGCGGTAGTGTGATGGTCTGGGGCTGCTTTGCTGCTTTGCAGGACCTGGATGACTTGCTGTGATTGATGAACCCTTGAATTCTGCTCTCTGAAGGAGAATTTGCGGTCACCAGTTTGGGACCTCAAGCTGAAGTGCACTTGGGTTCGGCAGCAGGACAATTATCCAAAACACACCAGCAAGTCCACCTCTGAATGGCTTGGCTGTAAAAAAAAATTAAGGTTTTGGAGTCGCTTATTCAAAGTCCAGACTTGAATCCAATTAAGATGCTATGGCATGATCTTATAAAGGCGGATCCTGGCTGAATTAAAACACTTCTGCGAAGAAAAGTGGGCCAAAATTCCACAGCGATGTTATAACAAACGCTTAAATGCAGCTGCTACGGGAGGCACGACCAGGTATTAGGTTTAGGGGCCAATTACTTTTTCTCACAGGGCCATGTAGTTTTAGTTTTATTCCATAATAATATCCTTTAAAAACACAATTTTGTGTTATCTTTATTTAATATTCAAATTTGTTACACACTGAAACATTTAAGTGTGACAACTATGCAAAACAATTCAAATACTTTTTCACAGCATTGTATCATTGTATATTTTAAATAAATAATGCATTTATTCCAAAATATCTGAATCATGTATGGTCAGTTTCACATGACCGTCTGCTACTGTTTGACCACTGTGAACCATTATTGCATCCTGCAGGCACTATAACAGGATACGTAGCCTTCTAAAGGACCCTCGCCATGACTGTGTCCTGTTTGCAAATGAGTTTCAGCAGAACGCCTACTGTCCCAGAGAGAAAGGTGAAGCACAAGAGAAATGGCAAACAAGGTGAGAGATTTCTTCATTGTCTAAAGGTTTATTCAAATGTAATGGGGTTTAGTATATGCTGATCTCCTTCGTTTATGCTTATCCAGGTGTGTGTATCATGCAGCAGCATGGTATTGTAAACATCTGCATGATCAGAAGCCAATTGTAATGATCACAGAAGATCAAGATGGTATCAAAGAGTATGGCAGTGAGAATACTGGCGTTTATGTCATATCAACACAAGTATGTTTCTTTACTTCCTAACAGCTACATTTTCCCTGCTTTTTGTTTCTTCCACCACTGTGCCTTGTTATGTGTCCCATAACTTACTGATTCATAAAGCCATTGTGAAAATGACCACAATCAATATAATGCAGATGCACTGCTCTGTATTTTCTTGAAATTTTCTGTGTGTTGATCTGTAGGAATATTTGGAGAGTTTTTGGCCAGACCTGCAAGCAGCAAAGGAGCTGTATGCATCCATTGCTCAGACCCTACAGGAGAGAGAAAGTGAGGCAGCAGAGAAGGAATACACTGAGCACCTGCCTGGTGAGGTTCTGGAGGCAGGGATTAAATCTGGCAGATACATTCAGGTGAGGATGTTTATATCTTGTGAGTGTGGACTGAAGAAAAATAACTAAGAAATTGAAGAAATAAAGCTATTAACTTGAAAAATGTGCACCATTGAGGGACTGATGAGCAAATAACATTTCCTGCACTTCCCATGTCCAGGGTACACTCAGTGTGAACAAGCATCGTGCACAGCATGAGGCTTTTGTGCGTTTTGAGGGCTCCTCAAGCAAGAACATAGGTAGGTCGGTGACCACAAACATGATTTTGCATGTGACCACTTTACTACATGAGACTGAACTTAGATCTATGACGCTTTCCACAGAGCTTAACAGTGATATTCTGATCAGTGGAGGGAAGCATCGTAACCGGGCAATACATGGGGATATGGTTGCTTTGGAGCTGTTGCCACGCAGTGAATGGAATGGCCGGACTATAGCATTAACAGAGGGACAAGCGGAGGAGAAGGCAGGAGAGGACACGCAGAGCCAGCCTATGCCCACAGGTAACTGCAGTAAACAACACAGTATATAGTTAATTTATTAGGTTTGTGGCCATAGCTGCCACAGTTTAGTCACTAGGTGGCCACTCTAACATGATGCTTAAATGGGGAATTTAAAAATGTATGCTGAAAATGAAATTCCATTTAAAATGCAGGAATGCATTTCTGTCTAGTTAACTTTCAGAGAAGTAAAGTAATGTTAGCCAGTTGCAATCAGTTGTGGTTAATGGTGTTTATAAATGAAAACATCAAGATGATCAATGAGAAAATCGCTACTGTTGTCTCTTGTAATAATGTAAGTCACGGAATGCTAGTCATTTAGAAAAACTGGAAAATCTTAAAAATGTGTCTGTCTTTGAAATAATGCACTGAATTTACTGGAAGCAAATGTTCGTATCTTTGGACGGTTCAAGCAAACATGAAGAAGCCTATCTAGGAGTATGTACTGGTCAATTATTATTAGCAACTTTTAAAAAAATATGTAATGCTAAGACTAGTAGTCTGACTAACTGTGATTTTTATTCACCTTTTTTCTCTTTGTAGGCAGGGTGGTGGGTATTCTGCAGAGGAACTGCAGGGACTATGTAGTTACATTTCCTCCAAGAGAGGAGCTGCAGTCACAGAGCCGAAACTCCCAGAAAATTCTAGTTATTCCTTGGGATTACCGCATCCCAAAGATTCGGATCAGCACACAGCAGGCTGAAGCACTTCAGGTATATCTGAGGCCACAGCTTTTTTCACATGTCTCATAATTGGTAGTTGGGGGCTAAAATCAGTTTAAAAATATGCATGAAAATTAACTCTTATTTAACATGTTGTGCTTTTGACGCTTGGAGTATATTTTAAATGGAACTGTTTAGTTGTCAGTACTAAAGTGTTTGGGTGCTGTGTGTAGGACCATAGAGTGATTGTGCGTGTGGACTCATGGGATAGCACCTCTCTCTACCCCAATGGTCACACCGTGAGAGTGCTGGGAAAAGCTGGAGAGCTGGAGACAGAGATTCAGACCATACTGGTGGAGAACTGCATCAATGTGGCCCCATTCTCTGAAGCCCAGGTGAGTAACACTGGAATTCAACAGAAGTACATCCAGCTACAGGAGGAGTAAATTTCATATACTGTAAGCTGATTGAGTACATGGAATTTAAGTGCCCAAACTTACCATTTTACCTCTGTCCACTGATTATATAAATACTGTAATGCTATCTTTTACATTTTATATAAATATTATTTTTTATATTCAAGTGGACCAATAATTGAGAATGGAATCATATAAATGAACTATGCATTTTCATAATATTGTTTTTTGTGTATGTTTTTCCAGTTGCGAGAGATGCCTGTGAACTCTAAGGAGCAGCCATGGCTCATGGATCCAGCTGAGGTGAGCTCTAGACGGGACCTGCGGGACACACACCTGGTGTTCAGCATTGATCCGCTGGGTTGTGAGGACGTGGATGACACCCTGTCTGTCCGCACCCTACCTGGAGGCAAGCGACTGGAACTGGGCGTACACATTGCAGATGTTACGCACTTTGTGAAAGAGGGCTCACTCACTGATTTGGAGGCCCGCTCTAGGTGAGAGGCTTGTGAAGTGAAAATTCTGGTCATGAAAATATCCGATCACTGTGTTGTCTTGAATACATAAACCATTTTGTTATCTTTGTATAAGTTCTGAGTGTTTTAGTTACCGGTTTTATGCATTTCCAGGGCGACCACCTATTATTTGGCTGACCGCAGGTATGACATGCTGCCGGCAGTTTTGAGTGCTGATCTCTGCTCTCTGCTGGGAGGAGTGGACAGGTAAGCCTGTGATCTAATATGATCATTTTGTGTATTTAGATGTCACACACAAGCATTATTATTGAACAGCTTCTTTGAATATTCCTGGATTTTTTTATTTATCTGTAACATCCCCCATTTTTCTTTGCCTAGATATGCCATGAGTGTATTGTGGGAGCTGGATGCCGAGTCTCTGGCTGTGTGTAATGTGTGGTATGGTCGCACTGTGATCCGGTCTTCTTACCAGCTTCACTATGAGCTGGCCCAGAGTCTGTTAAATGGAGAATCTGTTGAAGTGCCAGAGCTCTCTCAGCTCAAGAGCTCTGAACAGAGCCAGAAACTTGCTGAGCTCCTACAAGCCCTGGAGACTCTGACTCGGGTGGCAAGGCACTTGCGGGCACAGAGGGATAAGGTGGGTGCGCTGGAGTTAGAAGGAGTGGAAGTGAGAGCACAGCTGGATGAAGACAAGAACATTGCTGCACTCGTGCCTAAACAGCCTCTAGAGGTTCATGAGACAGTGGCAGAATGCATGATCTATGCCAACCATTGGGTTGCACGCAAGATCCAGGAGAGTTTTCCCCACCAGGCTCTGCTGAGGCACCATCCCCCACCCAGACAAGAGTTCTTTAACCAGTTGATTGACAGTGCCAAGAGTCGTGGATTTACCATTGATACATGGTAAGAAATCTCTTTATTATGAGTAGCATAAACATCTATGGTACAGTTTCTGATGTGGACAGAATTAAATTATATTGCTGCGTATTTCCACTTCAGTATGTCTTATTATTAAGATCTCAGTGATGAATCAGTATTCATTTATAACTGATTTACATATTGTAGTTCCATATTGTAGTTCAATGGTATCGTTATGATTTAAACCAACATTGTGATAACTAACCAATATACCGTGAAGCCCTAATATAATGCATCATAATTTATGTACCTTGTCTTAACAGGTCAAACAAAGCTTTGGCTGATTCTCTGGATCGAGCAGTGGATGCCCAAGACCCCCTTGTAAACAGGCTGCTGAGGATGATGGCCACCCAAGCCATGTCTAATGCCTTGTATTTCTCCACCGGTTCCTGTGCAGAGGAACAATTCTATCACTATGGTAATCCATACATATTCACTTTTAGTCTGCTGCGCATAGGTGTGCGTTCCTAGGAACAGTTCAGGTTCCTCAGGGTCCAATCAGAGTGTTTAAACAAAAAATTGAAATATTTTCTGGGCTAATAATTCTTAGTGCCTCATCAGATTTTTTGGGCTGTTCTAAAAGTTCATTTTGTGCAAGGCTTCACAGAACACAGATCCGAACTCTCTTGTGTGTTTCATTGACAGGTCTTGCACTTGATCGCTACACACATTTTACTTCTCCAATCAGGCGCTATACTGACATTATAGTGCACCGCCTTCTCATGGCTGCTATCCAAGAGGGCCTTCAAAAGACCTTAGCCAGCAACAAGCAGCTGGAGGAACTGGCTCAGCAAATCAACAACAAGAACCGAGTAAGTAGGCTTATTGACTGGTGCCCCAACACTGTTGTAGATTTTAGATAATGCTCCTGGTAAACAGAATGATCCTTATAATGACATTTGTGTAAAGGATATTTTTGGGAAGGTGCGAGATTGTAAGAGATGGCAAATATAAGTGTGTTTGCTGTAGACAATGGGTTATAATGAATCTAACATTTCATTTGGGAGAAAAAAGTGTTTTTATACAATTGAAATAGCATTCCTCTGTGACCCCTAGGCAGCCCAGCATGCCCAGAAGCAGTCCACAGAGCTTTTTCAGTGTCTTTACTTCAGAGACAAGGACCCACTCACAAATGCATGCTGTGTGGCTGATGCTGTTATCTACGGCATCAGGGCCAATGGCATGCTGGTCTTCCTCCCACGGTAATAACTCAAATGCTTTTATACAAACAGTTTGGTTGAACTTCTTAATAGTAGTGTAGTTATATTAAACTTCAGAATTGGTTGTAGTTAAGTATAGAAATATACAGTACTTTGCAAATGTCTTTTTAAAAAGTCTAATTATAGCCTGTTTAGCTGAGCAGTATATACTTTTCAAAGGTAATATTAGAAAAATATCTAAATATGAATACATTTAGTAATGGTCTTCCGTATGTCTATGTTTACTCTATCATTCCTAAGCCTCTTCTCATGGAAGCCTATTATTAAATTGTAATTCTTATCAAATACCTCAAATGCTTGAGCTTGATACTTCATTAGATTCAGTTGAGCTTCTAAAAGAATTTCACAAAGGCTGAAGGCATCGATATGAAATCTGGGAGACAACTGCAAAAATGTTCAGTTTCTTTTTATCCGTTATAGGTGCAAGTATTGAACTGAACGGCTTTGCTTTAGTTTTTAACTGCTGTCAATATTTCTCCTAATTTCCAAAAAAAAACATTATTCTATAAAGCACAATAAAAAAATGACAATACATCAAATTAAGAGAAATATTGCAGTGTTTACAGAATAATTCAAAGGAAAACAAAATGGCAATAATGACCTTTGATGTAATTCTAGTAGTGTTTTACCATTCAACTGGTCTCATTGCGAGAGGAGTGTTTCATTAAATTATATTTGATTCAGGTGATCACTCATCAGTACCTCATAAAGCAGAATGAGGTGCTTGTGTGGGGATTTAACAGACACTGGCATGGAATGGCTGTCATACTCATAGAGATGCTGATATAAAAAAAGACATTCCAGTGGTCTCATTTTTTGCTAGAGTTGTATGGTGGTGATGAGACAACCATTTAAGAGATTAGAAACAAGGTGGGTGTGCGTGTGTGCGTGTGTGCGTGCGTGTGTGCATGTGTGTGCTTGTGCGCGTGTGTGTGTGCGTGCGTGCGTGTACCTGTGCGCGCGTGCTTTTCAGATATGGTTTGAAAGGTGCAGTGTACCTGAAGAATCGGGAGAGCCAGGTGGTCAGTGTAGGAGATGATGGCAGTTGTGAGTGGGAGGTGGGGACACTGCAGAGGTATCCAGACCGGATCAGCACATTCACCAAGACAGGAATACACACCTTCCACCTATTTGATCATGTCACCGTGAGTAAACACACTCGACTATACTTATAACCATGTATGATGCCTGATGTCTCATGACTATTTGCAATTTAATAAGACTTTAAGTAGTTGCAAAGACATAACAATATATGTTTAAACTATGTGTTCTTCTATGTATAAAAGTGGAACTGGAGAGGTGATTGCAAGTGACGTGTTAGATTAGATAAATTTTTTAAATCTAGATTAATCTCACTGTAATCTTGGAATTAATCTAGATTAAAATGGCTCTGCCGAAGGTCTGAAAGATCCCAAGCCACCCTAAATATATGCTCATTATTCTACTATTTTTAAATTATATATCCAAACGTCATACATTATATCACTGAGCGCAGATACATACTTTACAAATAGAAACAAGACTATGAATTGAAATAAAAAATAATAATCCAACTTTGTGAATAGATTAACGGCGATAAGAGTCTCATGTTAACGCAGCATGTTAACGCCGATAACGGCACCCCCACCAAGTGTTTATACACTACAAACAATCTACCAAACACTGCACAATAATTTTAATATACCTATATATACCTACATTACACCATCCTTGGTTCCACTTCAAGGAAGACAATAAATGTTAAATTAAAATACATTTAAAATAGTCCAATGAAGTAAAGGAAGCCATGTAACCAGTGCATTACATTGCAGTTCAGAATGTTTCTGTGTATTGTGAACATTAGAAGCATTTTTGGTGTAATAAGCTTTAAGTAATTGTCTTTATGAACAGATGTCAGTTAAACTATATCTTTAAAATGTCCTTTTCTCATTTCTTCTACATTTCTCTTTCTGGTTTATAAACCTTTCTCTCCTTAGGTGCGTATCTCTGTGGAGCTGTCTCGTTGCCATGCTGACAATGTACATCTGGAACTCATCAGTAACAAGTCGCACGAGGCTGCGAGGGCCAAGTCTCAGCCTGCAGGCCGTGGTCAGTCTGAGCTGGTTCAGGAGGTGGTGCGCAGGGAAGAAGAAGCATCTCTCCAGGCAGAGGAGCAGAAGGCAAGGAAACCTAAACTGAGCCGAGTGGAGAGGGAGTTCAGACAGAGCAAAACTCCCAATCTGTACTCTGTTCTGCAGGAGATCAGTGAACTGGCCCTTCTGGACTTGTCTGTCTGTCACTTGACCAACACTGAAGCTCAGAAATGCAGTACCTCAGCTTAGAATTATTACAAGAAGTGAACCCAACCCAGAGTGCCAGAATGGAGCTTGAAACTTGATAAGGCTCTGTTATGGCTTATTAAGGAGTTTTATTGCTCAAATGTTACAGATTTTTTTTTTCTCTAAACTTTGATACATACACTTAATCACTGGACTACTTTGTGTTTTACAAAGAAATTGCTTATAAACTAAGGAATATCCCTGCATTCGCTCAGTTCTGTCAATTGCACTGAAAACACAAACCAGATACAGGTTAACGAGGGTGAAACATTTGTTCATCACAAACGATGTTTGAACTGTAGATGTTTGTTTTTTACAAATGAGTCAAAGTAAGACATTTTAATTAAATGGGACATATTATGCAAAACTATTAAAAGCAAGTTCTATGGGCTGTATAAAACACACTCTCTTTGCACAAAATCACTCCCACATAAAGAGATCTTACCAGTTTTATTCTTCACAGTCCCTTTCAAAACAAGCCGTTTCAGGGCTATGTCCCTTTCATGCAAATAAGCTGTTGCTGGCCACGCCCCACCCATCCCATGCTGCACCCACATCTTCCGCTGCTCGCTTGACACATGCATAACGAAGCGAACTAGTTCATGATTAACTGCGATAGAAACAAAAATGTCATTATTTGAATGTACAGTAACCCCCCGCTTTTTGTGGGGGTTACGTTCCAAGAGCACCTGCGTACAATAAAAAATGCCTAAAAATGTAAATCGTAAATAGAGGCGGGTATAGCATTTAGTGTCCTGTACTGTTACGTTTCTACATGACACTGTCACAGCGCTTTGACTGTCGCATAGTGACACTGGACAGTGTCTCGTGCTGAATGACAGTGACACGTTACAGCCCCTAGTGGTACATGGCAGTCATTACAACTTGGTTTAATTTCCGTGGCACTGAATATTTTGCCGGCACGGCAACAGGTATAAAAAATTATTTTACCAAATAAAGTTAAACAAAATTGGATGTAGTCTTTTGTAATTGTAATATTGTGATAGTATTATTATAATTTGTAGCAAAAACATATTTGGATTGCATTTATATTACATTACATCTGCACTAACTAAATGTTTATGCATTTACAATGAAAATGTTGTGTGGTACGCAGATTGCAATTTCTGGTTATTGAGAACAATTAAACTATCCCCAGCCTACAACTCTGTCCTGGTGGTCACATGACAGCCATAAATTACTTTGCAGTTTCAAGTGTCAGTGGTTGCACACACAAACTACAGAACACAGGTCTCTGAAACAGATAATTTCAAAATGAAATGTGTTTAATAATAAATATAATAATTTCTGATTGTGTCTTCTATTCATTGTAGATTTTAGGCCAATATCCTCACTATTAGGCTTTTTAAAAAGTAAAGCAGTTTTGTTTACATTGAGAATATTGTATATTGTTACACAATAATTGATATAATAATAGAAATTAAATAATGTAGTATTTAACTTTAAAAAATTAAAAACTCAGCTTAACTGTGCTCTTTAAACTAGCAGATAAAATGGCGGATCTTCAAATAATTTAATGGGTGGGTTCTCAACAGATGAGGGATGGTTCTATGCAAATTGGCCCAGTATGATTTCAAACTGGGCCCTCTGTCCAAATGTTGAAAGGGACCAAAACTGTGAATAAAGCTGGTGATATCTTTTTTATGTAACTTCAAGAACATGTTTTGTATAGCCCATTTACCTATTATAACTAAAGCAAGTTTTGCATCATGTGTCCCCTTTAAAAATGTATTTTTCATAAACAGCTAAAAGTGACCAGTCAGACTTCAGTCAAGCTTTTGCTGAACTGTTTATGATTTACAACCAGGTTATAGGAACACACTGTAATGACTTTCAACTACATTTAAATCTGAAGGAAGTGTTTGGAGCTATTCTATAAAATAACTATTATAAATGAGGTCACTTTAAGAATGTCCTCTTTAAACAGTCACTGTGATGGGATCTAGCAGAGGCAGCTGTTGTATACTGGCAGGGTTTGTATGTTTATATAAATTTGAGTTTGGCCCGTATAAGATATACAGTTTCTTGGTCAAAAATCTCAGACACTGGAAGTGGTTCTGAAGGCATTTAGCAATTTAAGACTAGCATGGAACTACACAAACAACTCATACATGCTGAATAAACCACAGTACATTAAGACTTTATTTAGAATACAGAAATACAGTGAAAACGTAAAGTGTGAGGCAAACCATGTGAACAGTAAAACCATAAAAACAGAACAGCAGTCTTCATTCAGCTTTCAGTTATTTCTACTATTGATGATGGAATTGAATTAAGTTTCAAAACGAAGTGTCAGGCTGTTGGTTTAGAAACCTGGGATCACTTGCCTGTGGGATCATTTATTAAGCCTGGCCATGCAGTCTCACAGTTGGCAACTGTTATATATCACTAAATTGTAATGTATGTATGGTTACACCAGGAATGTCCAATTTTAAGGTTGGCTGTAAAAGTTGTAGGTGTTCATTCCAATCCAGCAGTAGATCACCTTATGGGACTCAGCAGTTTGCTTCAGTTTTCAGACAACTGATCATGTTTGTTACCTGCATCCCTTTGCAGATACAAATGGGTATCCTTGATTTGGGCCAAAAATATAAGTCAGCACTATATCAGACAGCACTGATGATAGCACAAGACTCCTCAAATGGGACTAAATCTGTTCAAAATCAGACACAATGGTACAGCTGCAGAATTCTCTAGACGGGTTATTATCAAAATGCAATAGAATAAAAAAAAGGTTAGTATTTCCAAAATATAGATCCTCATAGAGGACAAATGCCCAAATAAATCGAAACTGAGAAGCAGTAATAAGAAGAGACAGAGGTACAATCTTGACATGGTCAATTTCTAAGGCCAAAAGAAGGGAACTTTAGGCTTGGGTTCGTTTGGCTCATTTCCTGAACTGCACAAGTTTGGCTCATTTCCTGAACTGCACAAGTTTGGCATCGGATGAAAAGGTTGTGGTTCGACTAAATGTCAAGAACAAAATAAAGCACAGTTTAACAATGTTTGGCTTATCGGGAACATCATTAACAGAAACAATGCAAATGTCACAGTTAAATAGCTGTAATGGTAAAATCTTTAGAGACTAGCAGAAGATGTGTTTGCAGTCGTTTTATTGTGTCCATACTAGAAGTGGAACAAGTGGGAAGAATAAGAATCAATCACTATTGTCCTCTATGCCATTACTTAGCTTTTGAACTGGGCTGTCGCACTCATTATCAAACAGGGGGGAGTTCTGGGAGATGGCAGGTTGTGGTTTTAAAGGAGTATAGTTTTTTTCTGTGTTTTCCTCCACATCCTCCTGGCTGTCTTGGCTGAGGCGATGTTGTGGGGTGCTTGCAGAAGGCTCATCAGGCAAATCAGACTGTGATGACTCTGAAAAACAGATCATCATATTAGACAGACACATTAGCAAAGGTAAAGGTACAAGAATGAAATAATATTCTATGATTAACTAGTAATTGCAGATGTGGAAATCTAGGCATAATAAGCCTCTTTGGCACCCTGGCGCTGTATGTGAGTAGCATATTATGTTATACACAATGTATTGCAACACTGCTGTGGGCGCGGAGGAAGCAAAAGAGAACAGAAATCAGTTTCTTTTCTAAACACAAAGCCCAAAGTAATTTGTGTCAAGCTACAAAAGATAAAAAATAATTCAGCTGCATGCAGGCCAGGCAGGGCAGGTTTCCAGAAATGCGGTCTGATAAAATACAGACTATTTGACTGACATGCAAATGATAAATCACAGAATGTTTAAAGCAACATGTTACTAAGAAACAAAAAACAAAACAGTCAGGCAAAAGCCCAACTACTCCTGGGCCACAACAAAATCCAGTAATTACTTCTTAAAACAGTACAGCATGAATGTTTTTCTGATTCAGAGACTAGGCCTATAGAATTCTCTTCTGCATTAAACCACATTTGCAAATAGCAATAAATTACTACAATACTCTTCTCTGACTACCACACTTTTTCCTTAACCAGAAGTGAAGCAGTAAAATAAATAGATGTGCAATCCCTAATGCTTGTTATAACCACTCACCCAGCTGTTTTTGTCGAGCCAGTCTCCTCTCCAGGGCAAGCTGTTTATTGAGTTCAATGCGTCTCTGCTGTTCCTCTGTTAGACTGACAAAAGCAGGCAGAGGAGCAGGTGTGGAATGGATAAACGGATCTTCAGAGAAGCCCCCATCTCCAAACGGATCTGCATCTTCCTGTAAACGGGCCTCAGCTTCAACTGAACACAAAGCAAAATTACATGAAACTACAATCTATTCAGTTAAACACTAGAACTTAAACACAAATCATGGCATCAGCAATGACGTACTAATGGTTAATAAGTTTCTTACCTCCATCATTTCCAGTGAAATCCTCATGTGTCAGAGGCATGTCCAGCCGTATTCGTTTAAGACACGTCTAGGGAAGAAAGATTTTGTGCCATGTTCATATTTACACCATTTCAGTAATGCCATACTGAAAAGAACTTGA
>JBBPCW010000039.1:15711875-15726392 GCA_037974425.1 Phenacogrammus interruptus | reverse complement strand
CACGTCTAGGGAAGAAAGATTTTGTGCCATGTTCATATTTACACCATTTCAGTAATGCCATACTGAAAAGAACTTGATGCTAACAATGACAATGTCATGCCCTCAAGTCAAACATCAGAGGATGTCTTACATTTATTGATGCATAAACATACTTAATAGATCACATGAGTAAAAGCATTAGATAAGTCACCTCATGTCCTCTGGCATTTATGTAGCACACATAATACTTAAAGCAATGATCACTTAAAAATGACTTAATGTCATGCCCTCAAGTCAAACATCAGAGAATATGAAGTAAATCATCTTTGAAGCCAAATATGTTCCATTACTCCTCACCTGTACATCTTTCTTTCCTCCTAGAACTTCTAGTCTGTCAATGAAATCCTCAAATTGTAGTTTGGGATACAGTCTGTGTGCCCAGTTCTCCATTTTTCCCATAAGAACCTTAAGATCCTCTGCCTAATTAAAGAGAACGTGGAGTAGGAGGTAGTCTTGCATTTACTGATGAATAAACATACTTAAAAGATCATATATGAATTAAAGGCATTAGATCACCTCATGTCCTCTGCCTCTAAATTTGACATTATCAAATAAAGTACGTAAGGCTGGAAGTCCTCTTTCAGAAGTCAGTCTGTAACAGAAAGAGAAGGAGAAAGGCCATTAAGTATTGGTCACAACAGACTTTGGCATTTATGTAGTACACATAATACTTAATGCAACGATCACTTAAAAATGATAATACCTCTGGGAATCTAGTTTAGGTTGCGGTCTCCTGACTGTTCGCCTCTTTGCTACTGGAACCTCAGGTAACTTGGACACCTCTCCTTCTTCTGCATCTGAATGAACAGTACAGTTAGTGAATCAAACACACTATAGTGATATACATTTACATATACTGGAGTTAAAAATGACACCTTAACTGATAAGTGAGCAGAAATATTACCATCTCCATTGGCAAAAGCATGTTCCTCTAGATTACCCTCCCCTGGAGACAGAGGTGGAGGCATAGGGGGAAATGCCTCATCCTCTATGTGTTCATAGTCTGGGATGTCAAACAGCCCATTTTCTGAAGGATCAATCATGGCACGTGGAACCTGGACAGAGCAAACCATTTTTTATGGCCATAAACCAGACTGATAATTCTGTAGATTACATTATGCACTTTTACAGAGAATACAAACGTGAATGTAGTATAAAATGTTTTTAAAACTTACACTGGAAAACAATTTATCATTTTTAAATTTCCAGTATAATAAACAAAACTGTGGTCTATTTGTATCATCACTTTTTATGTCATGAAAATCAATGTCACTTTCTCACACTGCCAATTCGTGTTAGAATTGTAAGGAGGGACTGGACTGCTTTCACAATTAGGCATGAAATACAAGTGCCAATCTGACTATAGATAATTTACATATTAGTAACCGAAACAGCCTGTTTAATTCTAGAAGCCAAAAAGATGTTGAATAATGATACACTAAAAGTTAGTTATGAACTGTGTACATAAACAGCAAAATATGACACATAAAACTAGCTAGTTGACACTTATATGAGTCCTTAATAGGAAAGTGCTGTTAAACTAATCCAATGACTGTCTGCAGCCTGTTTACTGATGTCAACAGGTCAATCAACAAATAAAATAATTTAAGCAACTCTTGAGAATAACAGCAACAACATTTTCTACGTTCATCGTTTCTAGCTGTAGTATTTCTTCCACACCAAACTTATCCAACTATGTCTTTATGGACCTTGCTTTGTGTCCTGGGGCACAGTCATGCAGGAATAGAAAAGGTTCTTCCTCAAACTGTGTCCCCAAATTTGGAATCATGAGCTGTGTCCGAAAAGTACACTGTTCGGATACAGCTATGGAGTTGTCTTGATGTACTGAAGCATTAAGTGGCCTAGCCTAAAGCCTGAAAAATAGGTGTCCCAATACATATATTTAGTATATATTTTACTTAAAATGTTTTGGTATGCTGAAGCATTAAAATTGCCATTCACTGGACGTTAAGGGGCTCTGAAAAACAGGTGCGTCCCAAAACATTTGTCCATATAGTAAATATATTTTCATAAAATGTCTTGGTATGCTGAAGCATTAAAACTGCCATTCACTGTAAATTAAGGGGCCACCTGAATTCAATAATTCAATACTTATGTTCATATAGTGTAACTTAGGCTGATGATGTTGGCTAAACCAAAAAACAAGAACATTCATTCATATTCAGTTTTCATTCAATTTTATAGTTGTATGTTAGGTAAACATTGTAACATTGATGTTTAACTTGTTAGCTAAAACTCCAACCAGTGATAGGTTTGGCGCCAATATAAGCAAACAAGCTCATTTACAGGACGCTGGGAGCTTAAAATTATATTCAGAGAAATTTGCTTATTATTAACTGTTAAAACTAGAGTTAAAGCATTCGTTAATATGTAAAAAGGAGAAATGGGTCTTTCAGACCATTCCTGCTGCTCCAATAAGTCAACTTTCATAGCTTAGCTTAGCTCTCCCTGTAAACAGACATGAACTAGTCATACTGCTCCATACACACAGCTCCAATAACTCAAGAATAAAAACAAAACACAAGGATTTGTCTGCACCGTCCTGTTGCCTAACAGTAGTGCTTTCCTTCATCTTCAAGCAAGTTAGTAAATACAAAATATAATCACCTGAAAAACTTCGATGAATCGAATTTCCTTCCCGGTTTCGAGCGGTGTTTTTCAGCACCAACCAAAAATCAAGAAAGCCCTTCTTCGTTTCTGCTGATCTCCGAGTTTCCAGAAGGCATGGCTCCCCCTAGCCAAACCAAAGAAGTAACGTCTCTTTCCCTAATTTCTAAACCGTGCTCAGTTTTGTGCAGTACAAGCAAGGCAGTGCAGGACCAGAGCTACTACATGTACACTTATACTGACAAAAGTATTGGGACACCCCTCTTAATTTAGGGTTTATGCTAGCAGTGCGAGGTACATAGGAATACCAGTTTGACCAGTATTATGAATACTATTATAAGCCTAATATGCTAAGCAATTAACACTTCCTCTTGCTCTTTTTGCTACATTAAACCTTAAAACACTTTTTTAGACATCAGGGACCTTTGTTGCTATCAGTTGTAGAAATAGTTCCCACAATATGCTCCTGAATGTTTTTTTTTTGGTCAGTCATTTAAGCCTTTATTGATTGCCTTTGATAAACACCATCTTTTTGTTTGTCTTTATTTCATGAACACTATATAGACAAAAGCATTGGGACAAACCTGTTTTCCATGGTTTGGGCTGGGCTCCTTAGTTCCATGTACTAAAGCTAAAAAGTTGTTCTGTAATTAATGTTTACAGGACTGCATAAGATTCCCTTTGGTGTCATTTTAAGAAAACAATAGTTGCCCAAAAACACACCAGACTAGTTTAGTTTAGGGTTACAGTATATTGTAATGCAAACGTAAATGTAATTTCATGCAGTAAAGAATTATATCACCCAGCAATGGGGCAGCTGGTAACCTAGTGGTTAGGGCATTTGCCCTGTAATCAGGAAGTTGCGGGTTTGATTCCCAAGGCCACTAGGCACCTCTGAGATACCATGAGCAAGGTACCGTCCTCACACACTGCTCCCTGGGCGCTGTGTTGCTGGCTGCCCACTTCACTTGGTGAATGGGTTAAATGCAGAGGAAGTGTTTTGTGCTGTGGTGTGTTCACGTATGACCGAAAATGCGGAGTCTTTTTTCTGATTCAGCACCGCCTGGACATTTGGACATTGGTTGTTTGGTTAGTTGCTTGCTTAGTTGTCAGTTTGTTTGTTTGGTTGGTTGGTTGCTTGCTTGCTTGCTTGATTTCCCTAGTTAGTGTCACAGGCTTGGGCTTGGGCAGACATGCTATCTTGATAAAAAGAAATGACGTACAGGGTAATAACCTTTATTGAAGAAATGGTTAATACACGTCTTATTTTCACTGTGCATGATATCCACTTATATCCACTTTGAATATGTTATATCACTGAATTGCTTTTCTCCACTGTGCTCCACTGTGCATTACAAAAAAAACAGACATCCTATTAAAGTATGTTGTTTACTTCATCCAACCTTTTTCACCTCATATCAAACACCAAACCTCTAGCTACCCATTCAGAAACGGGAGTGTATTGGGGATGTTTTCCAACGGGACGATTTCCAGCGATGCGTTAACATAAACACATGTAGCCTCCTGTCATTACTTTGCCATTGGTAATGGCTTATAATGACATAGCTGGATCGTTTAGTCTCTGTACAGAATTCTGATAATCCTAAAGCTTAGCTCAAGGAAATCACTTCAGAGACCACTGATGAGGGAGGAATGCACTGAACAGACTGGAATGAGGTACAGGAAAGGTCAGGCAGGGCAGACAAGGCCTATAGGCGACCCCTCAGCAGGAACATGAGGAAAATAGCACTGATGAGAATACAAAGGGTGCACACAGTGGGGACTACAATCTCTGTAACCATTTCCATGTGGCTGGTCAGTGGATCTAAAAAACAAAAGCACGGTTTGAGATGCAAATAAATAGATTTGGTTAATAGAGAAAGGCACGCAGAACTGCTACTGAAAAAAATTCTAGCGCAGAAAGTATATTCTTAAGTATTGAAAGGCAGTCCCTAGTACCTAAACTTCATCATGCACTGGCCAAACCTTTGCATGTTCCTTATTTTCCTTGGATTTTCTTCTAGCTGGAGGGGCAAACAAAAGAAAATTCCTGTTAGAGATTTTCCCCTTTAAAAAGTAAAAAATACTAAATGTATCCAGTCCTGAATGTTATTTTTGTGATATTTATTGTTCTGTTTGTCCAGTCATTTAATCACCCTTTCTCTCTTAATAGACTCATTTAAAACACAAATGTAGTGTTGCACCAGTGCTATTTGCAGATATTCCTCCAATTGCTTTGATCAGTTCTGCTTTCCTCTTACTGAAAGTCAGTAGTAACCTAAATTTGGCCAAAAAAAACCCATTCTCTTCAGAGTTTTCTTTTATTTGCCCCAGCTTGATCATTACTAACCTTTTAAAAAATCAGAGAAATTTGCTAACGTGAGATACTTACCTGCTGCTAGAAGCTGGTTACTAGAGGTGCATGTTTCTGTTGCTTTCCTTTTCCAGCTCTCAATCTGTGGCGGACATTCAACATGTATTCAGCACACAGTTAATACAAAAAGGATATGTAAACGAAGGCTATACTTCGAAGGCATACCTCTCTCTGATTGGGGAAGCCGTTGGAGCCGATGATGCGTTTGTAATACTGAACAGAGGCTTTGGGGTAACGTGGTTTATTTTTGCTCCTGAAGTCCACGTAGTACAGGCCAAATCTTTCAGAGTAGCCCTCGTCCCATTCAAACTTGTCAAGTAGAGACCACGTAGTGTATCCTTTCACATTTACCCCATCATTAACCGCTAATGGGATGAGAAGATGGAGTTTGTTCTGCTCATTCACTTGAATTAGCGAAACTGGAACACATTTTACAGACAGTGAATATGTAACAGATGACTTTTGTCTTAAGGCTTGACACTGACCTTTGAGCATTTCATTGATATAATCCCGTAAGTACTGCATTCTCCACTCGTCACACAGATCCGTGCACATCATTTTCTCTGAGACGCCATTTTCTGTCACATAAATCATAGGGTTTCCATACTGCGTCTGAGGAAAAGAAAAAAAACTGGATGCTTCTCTACTTTGTTGGAAACCCCTAATAAATTTAACTGCAGTGGTACAGTGTTCCACAATGAAAGGTACTGAATACATGCCTTTAGGGGTATCACCCTAGTATCAAGTACATTTTTGGAGGGTTAATGCAGCTTGTGTTATCCATTTCTTACTGTTCTTTTCTGGACAATAAGGAATGGATATCGGAGTCGGTAAACATGACAGGAACATGGGTGCCCAAGGCTTACTGATGCACATGAAAAGTGAAGCCTAGCTTATTTGGTCTGATCCCAAAGAAGATCTACTTTAGTACAAATTGCTGAAAAATATGATCCTGGTTATGAGAAAACACACAGAACACACAGAACATCACAGCTTACTGTCTGGTAGCCCCAAACCTGTTTGTGCCCAAGCTGACCCATGTCCATACGGAAAAGCCCCTACAATGTATCAAATCTGGACCATGGAGCAATGGAAGATGGTAGCTTTGTCTGAAGAATTAAAATTTGTTTTACATTAAGTGTATGGTTGTATGTGCATTGCTTACCAGGAGAATAGACAGCACCAGGATTCACTAGGGGAGGAAGGCAATATGATCCTCAGGGCAGTGCTTTGCTGGGAAACCTTGGGTCCTGGCATTCATGTAGATGTTACTTTGACATGTACCACCTAACATTGCTCCAGACCAAGTACACCCCTTCATGATATTCATTACTGGCAGTGCTCTATTTTCACCCAACCACTGCCTATCCACAGTAAATCGACCACATACCCTGATCATTTCTAGTACCTTCACAAAGTTGAGTAAGCGACGGAAGCCCCATGGCACCGAATACAACCATTCGGATCCAGGATCGGGCCAGTGTGGGTCTACTAGCTCAGCCAGGTCCCGGTCAGTGAAATAGCTGTTTCCGCGAGTGGAGGGGAAGTTTTTCTGTGTGATGTAACGAGTGGTGAAGTGACCAATGCCCAGGAAGTCACAGGTGCCTCTGATGTAGCTCTTCTCCTGTGGGTTGAAAGTGGGAAGGCGGGAGCTGCCCAGGCCCTGCTGAGCACTCTTCCTACCTGGAGAAACAAAGACCCTGATAATCAAAGGCCTAAAATCAATCGGTATGGCCGCTACACTGACGCGAACACAGAATCTTGATTCTGACGTTGAGTTCTATAAAATCTTTAGTTGGTATATGAACTTTTCATTATGGGAGGCTCCCTTTCAAAATTTCTTCTTGGTCACTGTTTTTTCAGAGAAATATTCATTAAAAGTCATCTTCTATGGAACTGGCTGAAGCAATGATTTGTGACTTTCAAGAGTTTGATTAGTGGCACATACTAATGCTATGGTTACAAACTGGAATGCATTTTTTTAAATGGAATAATTTTTTGGAACATCAGTACTTAACTCTTCGCTCTTTACGTTAACCTTGCATTTTCAGTCTGTGTTTTTGGCTCTTTCTAGATTTCATAACTCAGGAATGGTTTAACCTACAGATTAAACCAGGGGTGGGCAACTCCGGTCCTGGAGGGCCGGTGTCCAGCACAGTTTGATGGTAGTTTTCCTCAAACACATTCACTTAACTTGACAATTAACTGGTGAGGTGAACCAGGTGCTTCTGAGCAGGGAAATTACCAAAGCGTGCTGGACTATGGCCCTCCAGGGCCGGAGTTGCCCACACCTGGATTAAACCGTTATCTGGGCTGCTTCAATTTTGGGCGCTGTCAAACCCCTCCCACCAACAGGAGGAAGCAGAGAGCTGCTTCTTCTGGTAATTAGGTGACATCAGCAGCACCTGTGGAACTCTGTTTATAGGATGTCCACCTATTAATTTGGTCTGTGTCTTTGTTAGAACATGACACAGACAACACTGCTAATCAGACAACACTCTCAAGCTGCTTTGAAGTGAAATCAGGCTTTGGCTCCCATCTACCAGTGCTTTTAGCCCTGAGCACACAGCTTGAGTATTGATGAAACAAATAAAAAATACAAATGGGAAAAAAGAGTTTGATTTCTGCTGCAGTGCTTTTAATGTTTGCTTGGGGTACGCTTGATTTGATTTTTTCTTTCAATGTGAACCTTGAGACCGTCTCTTTAAATAATTTGCTCTAATAATAATAATTTGTTTTAATTGCTGAAATACAATTTTTGGATTCTAAGGTAAAGGTAAAGTTGCATTTGGCAGATGACCTTATCCAGAGCAACTTACAATCATTAGTTAAGGCAGGGGTCTCAAACTCCAGTCCTGGAGGGCCGTGATCCAGCAGGTTTTGGTGATTTCCCTGCTCAGAAAAACCTGGTTCACCTCATCAGTTAATTGTCAGGTTTAGTGAACATGTTTGAGAAGGGGAACCATTAAACTGTGCTGGACAGCGGCCCTCCAGGACCGGAGTTCCTTCCACACAGTTGAACAATTATATGTCATAAGTATAGGTGGGCATAGATTATTTTTTTTTATCTAGATTAATCTCATTGTAATCTTGGAATTAATCTAGATTAATCTACAGTAGATTAAAATGGCTCATTTGAATTCTGCCGAAGGTCTGAACCCCCACCTCCAAAAAAATGATCCCAATGTCTATTTTTATAGTGTAAACCATAAATATGCCTCCAAATGTTCTCCCAGATCACTTTAATTTCATTTTGAACTCAGTTTAATACATTACCCTTAAAGAAAATGTCAATATAAACCCGAGGTTTAAATACGGAAAAGTCAGAAAAGAGAGCGAGTAAGAGAGCGAGAGTGAGACAGAGAGAAAGAGTAAGGGAGAGCGAGAGACAGAGTAAAAGCCACGAACGAGAGGGTGAGTGAGGGTGAGTAAGAGAGAGAGAGACACAGAGAGAGGCACAGAGAGAGCGCGCGCGAGAGAGAAAGCGACAGAGAGAGAAACAGAGAGAGCTAGACAGGTTTAAAACGGACGCGATCCGGAAAAGTCACGAAAGAGAGAGAGACAGAGAGAGAGAGAGAGAGAGAGAGAGATAGAGACAGACAGAGAGAAAGAGAATAAATCCGCGCTAAAATATCAAGGTTAAAGTCATCATAGCTTGCGTATTATAGACCCAGCTCCCAACCCAACTTTGTGAATAGATTAACGGCGATATTTTTTATCGTGCGATAAAAAATATCGCCGTTAATTAACGCAGCACGTTAACGCCGATAACGCCCCAGCACTAGTCATAAGGCACAACTTGCCTACAAAGTCTTTCATCACTTGTGGATAGTCTCCATTGAAGAGTGGTGTTGCAAACCAGCCCAGGTAGAACTGCACATATCGATCTGCAGCTTCAATGTCCCTCCGACTTGTGACGTCCACTGGCTCTCCCCAGTCAGCAGACAAGGAGATACCCACCAAACCTGCAATAAATCAGATACTTCAGTTATGTCACCAATATTTTACTGTGGTATGGAGTTAATGCCACATCCTTGCTGTCTGATAACAGCCTGGGCAATGAAACACTGAACAATGTTTGGGGATGAATAACAGCGCATTATGACACATCAGTCTGAAGAAGATGAAACTGCCTTGACTTTGAAATGTTCTATAATTTCTTATAATCATATTCAATAAAGTGTTGACTCATATTTGGCCAAAAAGTTTCTCACCCCTAATGTTGAGAGAAGATTACCTTTCTGCTTGTTTCGCCACTGGGTGTCGTAAGTGTGCCAGACTTTAGCGTGAGCCTGTAGATTTGAAAGGTGAGCTGAGCTTTAGTGCAAAGCATCAGACGTTATTATAACAATGTGATTGGCGTCTTCCAGTTTATGTTGATTGCATTTCCCCTTATTTACCTTAATGATGTTGTGGGCAGCCTTGTAGGCGCCAGTGCCCTTCAGTTTCAGTCCAGGAGCATGTTCGCCGGTCTCATAGCCCTCAACTGCAATTGACTGCAAAGGCAATGGGCCTTAAGTGTTTCGTATTAAATGCTATGACTGTGCCCTTGCCCAGCATAGCTTATTAATATGTTAGAGATGTTTGTATTCATCACAAGAACAGCATGTTAAACAACTGGCAATGCTAAACATCCAATAATGATGCAAGAAGTGATGCTTAGGTGTTTGCTCATATTAAAAATGTCCAGATGAATGAAGTCCTACCCATGGGTTGTTGAAAGTGATCCAATATTTCACACGATTGCCGAATCTTTCAAAGCACAGGTTGGCATAGTCATTGAAGACATTGACCATGCTGCTGTTCTGCCACCCACCATATTTCTCCTCCAGAACCTGGAAATGCAGAAGAATTCAGAAGCAGTCTGATGAAACCTATTAATGGATAACTGCCAAAACATGCAAATAGTTAAGAGACAACTGTTACTAGCAAACTGCTACTGGTATAAAGCTACCTGGGGCAAATCCCAATGATAGAGGGTTACAATAGGTGTGATCTGATTCTCCAGGAGCATATTGATGAGGTTGTCATAGTACTCTATTCCCCTCTCGTTGATTTGGTCAGCTAACAAACAGAACAATCTGTCAGTAATGGCTTGGTATCATTGCTGATAACGTGATAAGCTCATTTTGATAGGATGGCTGTTTTCTCTCACACTTTATTCCATTGGGCAGGATCCTTGGCCAAGAAATAGAGAAGCGATAGTGATTCAGCTTCAAGTCTTTCATTAATGTGATGTCATCCTGTGGTAATTAATGAAAAAAATATACATTGTTCAGGTTAAATATCCAAACGTCTTGTTATTGTATGCTGTATTAAACTACGTGACATTGAACAGCATACAAATGCGTTATAGGCTATATCACCTTGACTTTGTAGTAACCATCACAGGAAGAGTCTGCAGTGTCGTTCAAGTAGATTTTGCCCTTTTTATGGGAGAACACATCCCAGATGCTCATCCCTTTGCCATCTTTGTCCCAGGCTCCTTCTGTCTGATACGCTGAGCTGCCAGCACCCCAAGAGAATCCTAAAATAGTGTAACACACACACACACACACACACACACACACACATTAGTATCTTTGGCTCATTTGAGATTGAAGTTCAGATAAATATCACTTCCCCCACCAGAGGGAGCCAGAGTGCAATTAGACAGTTCTTGTCTTTAGCCAGTCACACCTGTGTCATGATGAGATTAAAAAGTAGTATTACCAGTGGGAAAGGTGCCATAGTAGAAGGATCCCATTTCATTCTTGGTCCAGTCAAAGTCTTCAGTAGCAGACACACACACCACCAGCATAAGAATATGGCACACCCTCAGCAGTCTGAGCAGTGCCATCCTGTTCTTCTCATATAGGTCAGTCTCTCACTAATTACACCTGCAGAGGAAAGGCAGCCACTCAAACAATGCATATGCAACATTATGTATTCTGACACATACAGCTTCATGGGTTAATCTGCCCTTTTAGCCATACCATCGCAGGAAAACAGTCTGCCCTAACGATTACACCTTCACAGGTGAATCAGAATGAATCAGAATCAGAAAACTTAATTGATCCTGGAGGAAACTCGTTTAATAGCCTTTCCTGCCATTTGCAACTGCACATGTGACACATTCTGTCATATGAATTACACTTGCGCAAGTATTGTGCCAAAGCTTAAAAAGTCGGCAGGCATTTATTCTCATTATCAGATCAAGTCTGGATCTCCAAAATTGCACCTGCTCAGGTATGACAGTCCTTCCTGCCTAATACACCAGCACAGGTAAAACAGTCTCTCTGACAAATTACACTTTCACAAATAAAACAGTCCTTATAATTCCATCTGCCCATGTAACAGTAACAGAGGTTTTGACACAGTTTTTTGGATTTTTTCTCAGTGCAATTAATTTATTATTTTGTTATTGCATTTCCCTGTATGCTTTGTTTCTTTGGCTACTGCAACCACCACAAAACAAATCTGCAGCCTGCATAAGTGAGTGACTAACACATCCTATAATACAGTCTAGCACCACCTTCACTAGCATTCAGTGATCATCTAGGTTACCATGGTAATGACTGGCCCAGACATGCTGCTCTGACATGGTTTTGTGAAGTTCTTAAAGTAACATATTTTGAGTAAAGAAACAACAAGCAAGAAAAAGACTGGTCCGTCTGCCATTTAAACCAGCTACTTATACTTTTATAGCCATATATATATATAGCCATTGTAATATATTATCATTTTTCTAATTATATTTCAGTCTTTCCCATAAAAACACTTTTGACTTTTACTAACTATTATGCATTATATATATATAACACTATAAAAAATGGCCTCTTACCATTTACTCCTAGGTTTGATAAGTTGGAATAGACAAAAATAAGCTACAAATATTCTTAAAATCTCTAATACAAGAAACATATAGACAGAATGTGTTTTTACATTTTTTTTTCTTAAAGCTGAATAGTATTTAGCCAGATAAAATTGGACAGTTAAAGGCTTCTCTTAATAGTTACACTCAAACTGATACATTATTTTTCTTTTACTTCTGGTAGTTGTAATATACCATTGTTATATCAAGCCCTCATAACGCTTTCGTAAATAACAATATTGAATATTCTATATTAATTCGCAAAAGACTGTTGTCCTTTACATAGTGTGGACATCACATGATGAATTGACCAACAGAAACAGCTCAAAAAGAATCTTGGTCAAGTAAAATAAGAGACAGTTTTGTCACAACAGCTACAGCTCCTTAATCACAACAGCAGTTTTTCCATCATGTACATAAATCTCACCAATCTATCTGCCATTACATCAGGATTACACACATCATGCCATTTTCCAGCAATATAACTTACTCAGAGCAGTCAGCTTCCAAACCATGCAGGTGTAAGGCATACACATCCCAAACCAAACGGCCTGCACTTCTCATATGCAATCAGTGGTAAATGAAAAGGAGGTGTACATTTTCCAAACCAAGATTAGACCAAGTGAACGAGCTCTCATTTCAGCCAGCTGTATGACACGCTGACACAGAACGCTATCAGAGACAGAAAGTAAGTGAGTTTATCCAGAGCGGCCAATAAGAAAGACATCTCAAAAAAGGTTTATCCTTCAGCAAGGGAATATGAGATGTATCAGAAGGATAAATAACTTGTAGCCTCTCTAGATGTCCCCTTTTAGCTCCAGTCACTGCAATGTCCAGGCCTCTCCTTCCACTCCTTCTCTCCCTCTCCCTCTTCCTCACCCTCTTACTCTCTCTCTGACCTGGGCCGCTCTGAACACATATACAGCCATACCTGCTCCACGCCTTGCATTTGTCCTGGCTGGAATCTACTCCAAAATGCCAGAAGGTTATCCAAGCTTCTGGACTTAATTCATCCTCACAATGCTCTCCAGAGGCGCTGTTCTGCAGCCACAAAACAGCAGCGAAGCATCCAGCAGATCAGGGTCCTATTCAGGACCCCCCGTGACCTGCACAAGGCCACTAATACCCCCCATTCAGACTCAATGGGGTGAGATGGGAAATGTGCTGCAGCAAACACGTTTGATACAAAAGGAGATTTGACTCTGTAAGCAAAGTTAATGTTAGTGAGGGTGAGCCAACTGTATACTGGGGCCTGCAGGAGGTAAAACCTGAAAACAGGCAAACTCTCCAAAATAATCTGTAATACTACTTGCATGAGGTATTTGAGATATTATGATGTATCATATGAATATAATGAGATGTCTGTGAAGCACCACAGCTCAAATCGATGACTGAAAATCACATTTGAACAGTTTTCCCCTTGCCTGAATATAACTGATTAGAAAGGACATTTTGAAAACTAAAGTAACAGAAACATGCCCAGTGGTAACAGAACACCTAAATCATCACAAACCTGCTCTGAAACAGTCTATCAGATTACAATAGTCAGTTCAAACAGTCTTAAGTGAGGCTTCTGAAACTGTGTGACATTCTGTCGCCTATAAAAACAGACAAAAGTGGGGATTTGTATGGAATACTACTTCTATTTTGAGGCTATGTGGCTATTTTGTCCATTTTAATAGATCATGTTGAGTCAAACTGTGTCAAAAACATCATAAGCAAGTCTACTTGAAACTAACATCTCGGCATGTAGGGTCATAGGCTCCATTCTTGAGCACATTATGTTGCATAAGCTTTAGAGCTCCAGTGGAAAAATAAAGGCGCCAAACATGTCCTGGCCAATCAGCTACACTGAAAGTAAATCTGGGTAAACTCTCACTTTAAAATTGCAGCTACACTGCTCTTTTATGAAATGTCAATCACATGACATAAATCTGGCATATGTGAGGAAATGTTCATGAACAGAAACGATGAAAGACGAAAATGAATGAACTGGTTCATAGCTCAAGTCAGCTGTTTAAATCATTAGCTACCTCACAGCATGTTAAAGGTATATGTTTTGAGTATTTGTAGGGGATTCAGTGTATTGACAAAAAAGTAACATGAGCAGAGAAAGTGACAAAATGTTGGGGGCAATTTTGGATCACCTCTATTGGTCCATTCATCATAAACATATTTAGATAATGTGTTAGCTGCAGCATATACTTTGCAAATTATATGAAGAAAAAAAAAATGCTGTGATCAGTGCATTTTGTTGATGGAAAACCCAAATGCCATCATTAGCAAGTTCAAGATTTAAATGTTTTACAGGGACTTTAATTAGATTCTCATGTATGCGCATCATTTTATTGCTAAATAATTGATTAATCTCCAAGCCCCATATGTGAGTATGGATGTGTTTTTAGTGAAACGAGCATCCCTTGCAGCTCTGTAATATTTCCCAAGCATAAAGAGTGTTAGTGCATTTGAATGGAGGAACGCATTGTTGTAGTCCTACAGAAAAAATGCTGAATTGTGGAGTAAAATTGTTTACACTGCAGTCCCTGCAATTGTGTGTGTGTGTGTGTGTGTGTGTGTGTGTGTGTGTGTGTGTGTGTGTGTGTGTGTGTGTGTGTGTGTGTGT
>JBBPCW010000039.1:15673856-15684185 GCA_037974425.1 Phenacogrammus interruptus | reverse complement strand
TGTGTGTGTGTGTGTGTGTGTGTGTGTGTGTGTGTGTGTGTGTGTGTGTGTGTGTGTGTGTGTGTGTGTGTAGGACCGAGTGCGTATCGCCAGAAGAAGAAAGAAGGGGGCAGAGAGGAACGGCGCAAGGAAACAATCGAAGAATCCCCTTAATCTCGCCTGCTACTCGGATCGAGACGTTTTAGGGGTCTGTTGGACCACGATAGTCCAGTCCACCCATGGAAGTATCGTGTGTTGGTTTTTCCTTCGTTGTTTTCTTTCATGTTCCGTCGCATGAAGCCCGTGTTTGTGTCGTGAGAGCGGACTGGAATGTGAATTCTGATTAAAAGGATTACTTGGGGTCGTTGCTCCATTCATGTGCACACCGTCACCAAAGCTGCCCCAAAGGTGTTGAAGGTCTGCTTGCTCTGGAGGTTCCCGATGGGCTCTTTTGGGTATGAAAGGTGAAGAAAATCGTGCCTTTTTGCTATTGTGCAGGAATGCAAGGCAGTCTGCGTTAAAAAGCGAGGCAGTAAATCAGCTGTGTCCTGCTCAGGGCGCATGCAGCACCTCTGGTGGGCTGTAATGCTCTGGAGGTGCACCACTGCTTTGCTGCAAAGCTGGTGGTAGGATCAGCAGCACTGGGGGTCTCATGTTGTGCCTCAGCCAGGGGGGATATGTCCAAGGCTGTAGCCTGGTGTGTGGAGTTCACTGGACCTTGATGTGGCACAACCAGCACAGAGGTGACCTGGACCTCCAGACCTAGAGAGGACAAGGAGAAACGGATGAAAACCGCCCAAGCTGTCGTATGTTGAGGACGAGACGCTCGGGTCTGGTCCGGCGACTCTGGAGAAGCCGTGTGATCCCGGATAGGGAGGGGGGAGATGGAAGCTGCTGGAGCGGGGAGGGGGCTCCAGACCGTCCGAGCGACAGCAACCCAGAGAAGATCCCCAAAACAGAGTGTGCACCACTGGCCAACGTTCTGGGAAACGTTGGAGGATTGTTGGGCAACCGGCGGTTGAGGGACAATGGAGAACAGGGGGTCATTTTAGAGCAGGAGTGTCGTGCCATGTGTGTCCAGGAGCAACACGGCGTCCCCCCACCTGAGGGAAGTGATGGCAGGACGGTGACATGCTGTCTATTTAGAGACCTGCCTAAAGAACTTAGGACTTCCAAGAGCACGGTGCTGACCTGTGGCAAGGACAGACTTTCGTGCCACTGGGAAGACAGGCGCCAAGAAGTTTGTAGCGCTGCAGAGCTGAAAGCTCGAGCACTTTTAGAGCAAGAACTCAAGAGTTGTGCTTATGCGTTCCTGAAGAAGCTGAAGGAGAAGCCTTTGGATGTTTTGTTGGAGGCTGTTGAATCCAAAGGTGGAGTGCTGGGGGACTGTGTGGTGGTCTCTCCGGCCGACCTGAGGATTGGGGGCCAGACTGTATCTCCTCAGTACCTGCTGTGTAGGCTGTTCCGCTGGCCAGACCTGCAGCCCTCCTCCCAGCTCAAGGCACTGTGCCACTGTCAGAGTTTCCGGGCGCAGGACAGCCAAATGGTGTGCTGCAACCCCTATCATTACAGCCGCCTGTGTGGACCAGGTGAGGATGCTCAAAGCAATGACTTTTGATCTTTCAGATGTTGCCCAGCAGGGTCAAGCTACCTAAAGGTGTCTGAGAGTCCATGATGATAGATATTATTTGCATCATTTGCAAGCTTAGTTCTGATTTCCAATCCATTTGCCATCGGAAATAGACCTGCTGTAATAGTAGTATACTCTTTCAGGTGTTCCCTTGCAGGATTGTGATACCATCATTAATGTGTGAAGAACCACACATTATAATTTCCGTTATAATTTCCACATCCAGACCATTCTGTAGTAATAATAGAACTGCTGTTTTTGGGTACTCCATTACTACTTGTTAAAGTGGAATTCCATTTTTAAAAAATGAATAACTCAGAGTCATACAGAGTGTTCTGTTGTGAAATGTGCTATTGGAGAGTAAGGTATTGAGTCGGAATCATCCACAGCAGTGGACAGAGAAAACAAACGTCCAAAGCTTTTAACGCCTCTAAAAACTACCTCATAGAACTCTATTCAAGTGGTTACACAGGCAAAGGCTTTAATTAGTTAGTTTTGGGATACGCTTCTGGCCTAAAACAAACTTTTTGCATTGTTATACAGAATAGTAGTCAATAAACACTATTTTTTGGATTTACCACTATTTTACCATTTGCCATTACATATGAGACCCCCATGTTCCTGTCACCACCACTGTAAAGATATGTGAGTCAAGTTAAGTTACTTAATGCACAACTTCAGATCAGGCTATTGAAGGACTTTGTTTACATCCCAATAATTGAATTCCTTTTACAAAATGTGATTTTTTTTTCTATGGATGTTCTGGGTCCCATACATAGAGAGACCCCACACAAGGAACATGCTAAAGGACACACTGAACTGCACAGAAACATTTCTCAGCAAAATGTATTGCCGTCAGTACAGGAAGGGTTGAGAATATTCTGTAAAAATCAGGCTGACAGCAGTTACGCTCACAACCGTTTCCATTTGGAAGATGTTGCTCATTCCGTGGCCCTTTGAGACTTCGGCTCCTTGTGTCTGTTTGGAATTAAATTGGAGTGACAGATTTGTTGGTCAGAGCATTAGAAAGGCTTAATCTAATTTTCTGCAGTCTTAACTAAAAGGGTGTGAGCCCATGCGAAGTTTCATGAAACCTCCATCAGATGAGATCACACAGTTTTCTCACAGTCTTCCACAATAACTGCTTTACGGAGCTAGTCCGTGGCACACTCTTGTTCAGGAAGTGGACTTCTCAATTCATTGCCCTACTGGGACTCCTCAGTTCCTTTGCTCCTCATTCAACTTTTCTGTTCACCAAAACACACAGTCACTGCTCAGAAATGAGCTCTCTGGGCTGTTGTCCAGACAGCGAATTATGGTACTTTATTTAGAGGCTTATGAGAATCCGAATTATCAAGGAGTTTCGTTTTTGTGCACCTCACTTTAAGCTTTATTGCTTAGACGCATCTTTGTCATCCTTATGCCTGATCAACATACTGTAATGTGCCTATATGTGTTTAACTCACAAAGTATTTCCTTCACTGAGTCACTGATTGGAAAGCACTTAACGGAGGGAATTTTTCAATATAAACTGAGAGCAAATATATTATGCTTTGGTTATGCTTTGCAACAAATGATGTCATTTGTGATTTTAGTACCGTTCAAAGTGCCAAGGCCTGGTTTTCACTCACTGAACTCTGTGTGTTCGGCTGTTTATAAACTGACCACGTTATTGAGAACAAATCAATTTTAAATGGACCAGCCTGAGCTTGCTTTGTGGCAGATGATGTCATCTTTGGGTTTAGACTGTCCATGGTCTGTGTTTTGGTCTGGACTTTTAACACTTCGCTTCACTTGTAATTTACATAATGTACCATGCCTGGCGCGATTTTGGTGGCTGGGAAATGAACACATGATCCCGGGAGAACAAATCACAGCGAAACCTGTTATTGTGTTCCAAATGTGTAGCTCTCAATGTGCTAAAACAGCTTTAGGCAGACGCTAAGCAGGAGTGATGTGAGGTCGTTTTGGATGCTGAATACGAACCAATCTAATGTATGCACTCTACTTTTCAGACTCCCCCCCTCCGCCATATTCACGGCTCTCTCCTACACTAAGACAGGAGCGTCTGGGTAAATGATCTGCATTATTATTCTTTTTTTTCTCGACTTATTTGCTCATTAACTTAAAGAGAAACAACCATACGCTCAACATGTATAATTAATTCATACATTTGCATTTTCTACTGTCGTTCACAGATCCTGCAAATCCAGTCTTGCCTTATGCTAAGACTGAGGCACCACGTTCACCCAACAGCACGACTGAAGATCAGTCAGGTGAGTGGATCCAGCTGAAACAGGACTGTGGTCATACTTTTCTGCCTGTGTAAAGGTTGTTCACCATACTGATGAAGTCAGATTGTACATAGACGACCCTTTGTGTGACCTATTGGGTTTCTCTATATTCTCTTAAATGAGGAAAGCATGTTTGTGGACTGGATTTGGAGTAGAATTTGGAAAGCTGCTCCTTTCTCGCTATGAAAGCCAGGGCTTTCTTTTTAGATAAAGTCATTGATTGTAATTAGAATTTGTTGTTTTAATTACACATTTATAAAGCATTTTGTGAGATCTGTCCTGCTTGTAGAAGTTCACCCCCTAGAGGAAAGTGAGAGAACTTTAAATGAAGAGCATGGAGGCATGACTATACTGAGGTCTAATGCTCATATTCAGGGACATGTAGACACTTTCTGTCCTGGTTCAGCTCCCAACACGACTAAAACAGGTCTCAGGTGGTTCGGGTTTGTTGGGACAAGGATATTAACCATGGTGGTCATTTAATTCATCCTATACCGGTTTAAAAATCCTCTCTGTAGATCCTTAAACATACCAAGCACAGCAGATGAATCTTACTTTTTTAATTTATTTATTATTCCCCATCATTTTTCACTATTTCCTGTTATTATTTTTTGATCGATTGCTTCTGATTTTATGTTGTGTTGTCCATTCTTTGAGCTATTTCCTAAAGGAGGATTTCTCAGTTAGCCAAATAACTCAAGCCAAAATTTGAGAGCTGTCCAGCGGAATGCAGTTGTGCTCCAGTTGAACAGGGTGTTATCTGACTAAGTGAAAATTCTGCATTTGCTGACGTTTTGCAGTCCGAAAGGTCCAGCCATGTCCCTCCCTGCAGGCTTCTTAGGACTTTTTGACTATTGCAGTGAAAGACAAACAGATTCCTCAACATCACCCGCACACTTTCCAGCGTCCAGACTTGAGGCGCAACTCTCTGCAAATTAGATTACGGCCAACAATGGGCAGTTTTGTGAGGCTGCTGCTGGAGCGCGGGCCTCTGTGCTTCCAGCAGCAGTGGGAAGTCTCCTAGCACCGCATAATTACCCAGTCTTTTGTGGTCTGAAGACAAGGAATGAGATCCTCTTTTGGTGTGTCACATACGGCTCTTTCTCCATTATTTGCATGTTGTTGTTTCCTGCTGAGTTTTGCAACGCAGGCTCCGGCGCAGCCAGCCAGTCGCATTTTAAAATAAGGTTTAAATTACAGGGCCCGCTGTGGCTTTTCCTCTTCCTGACTGAGCGCAGGCCAACACGCAATTTAACTAATGAAATCCTGCCAGTCTGTGCAGAGATTCTTTACAGATGTTGACGAGGGACGACTCTATCAATTGTTGGAAAATTGTTTGCTCCCGTGTTTTGCGGAGTAGACACTTAAGCATGCGCTTTTGTTTGCTTGGCAGCGAGGGGGGTGGGCGTTCTGCTGCTTTCAGTGTTGATTTTCTCTGTGGGTGTGTGCGCGTGTGAGAGCACATCTCTCTCAGACCAGTGTTGTGACAGAGAGAAGTATCTGTCTTCTATCATTCTGACAGAGTCTGTTTTCTTCATTTGAGGCCTGAATCGATATGCAGTCAATTCGCTGGCTTGCATCACAAATCAGCATAAAAAATGAGGCCTGAGATGACTTGCGAGTCTGGATGTTAACATCAAGCCCTTGCAACTGATTTGAAGCTGCCTGTGGAAGATTTGCCTAAAAGCAAATCAGTGCTAAAATCAGTGCTAAAATGTATTTTAGGCAGGGATACAGTTTGTAGAATCCAGTCAGCCCATCCGAGCTTAAGAGAAAGTAAATGCATTTCAAAATCTTCTACAATACAATGTAGTATAAGTTTATTGTGTGAGCCCTGTCTTTTGTTTTGCTACTTAGATGGTATCATCAGTATCGTTTCAGTTGTTATTTGCTTGTTATTGGAGACTTTTGAGATATACAGGTCAAATGGACTTTGAATAAAGGCCATAAAAGAACCACATGTGGTTACCTGAAGAGCCATTCAGACAATGGCTATTTCAAGACCTGTTTTTTGTAAATGACATGTGTGAGTGTGAGGTACCTTTTTAAAGCCTGCATAATGCGACGGTTCTGTACCAATTACCAGTTTTTCGTAGAACCACATGTTCAGGCCAAGAACCATTTAGGGAAATGTACCCAGAAGAATGAGTTGAACAAAAGAATGCAATGCTACTTTTGTAAGAGTCTGAACTTTGTTACAGATCCAGATTCAGGATAGTAAAAATAGCTGTTCTGACTTAAGCCGGTAGTAGTGTTGCAAGCATTTTTGGTTTTGGCTTTTGCATGTCCCTCCCTCTTCAGATGTCCCTCACCCCTGCCTGTGGAAGAGTCTAATCTGTGGAGGGAGATCTAATATTTGGCTCAGCGGGACAGACAGCGCTCCTTTCTCCCCTCCCCCTCTCCCCTCTCTCATTCTGCGGTGTTGGTTTAGGCTTGGCCAGGGCGCTCTCAGACCTCTTCTGATGGCTCTGCATGCCGCACCACCCATGAGCATCTTGAATAGCAATATAATCTCAGCAAGCACTTTTTTTTTATTGTTGAGGAAATGTGGAAAAATTCATAAGAATGTTTCTTGAGACTGTAAGTGTCCTGAAACTGGTGCCACTGGTCAGCAACAGTGGATTACCATGTATCAAATACCATATTCTTACGACGTGTGATTACTTTCTTTTTTTCTTGGAGGAAAACCAGTGTCATAGAGTTTTGTAATGATATGCTTTGTACATTTGGAGGCTATTTGCAGTAAATAGGAAATGAAAGATGATGTGTGGGCAGCACCAGGAGTGCCTGACTGGTATGTTGGGCTAAATGTATTTGAGCACAATTGGCATTAACTTTGAGAGGGAAGATACTGTTTAATGGAGGAAACAGACATGACCAATAAATTTTCCTCAATGTTCCAATGAATTTTAGTGGATTTTTAACCCCTTAAAAGGATAGTTCTGTGCTTTTCAGTCTAATCTCGATCCATTACAGCTGTAATATACGGTCTATTACCATATGTGTATTATATACAAAATAAAAGAACAGGAAAACTGTCGACTCAAAACACACCTGTAATTGAATATCAATGGCCAGCTGGTTTCTATTATAAAGGATTTGTTTTGTCTAAGTACAGGAAAATTATTGTCTGCAGTAACTAATCATATGCTACAGATACAGCGGAATACAAGAGAATACACTGAAAATTGTTGAATTACAACAGATGTCTTGGATAATGCTGGGCAACGATTGCAATGAATCAGATAGTTATATGCAAAATTCAAAAATTAATTCAAAAATTAATGTATTGCACAGTTATATTGCAGTTTTATTAAGTACTGGTATATAAACAAAAGTTTAATAACGTTTGGTCTGCAAACTTTGAACAAATAAAGTGCTTTTAAACAGCAGTATTTTTTTAACACAGTTGCACTTAATGTATCAAAATATAAAACCAAAGCAATTTGCCACTGCAGGGCATTCACGTTTGATCTAGTTTGTTATAGGAAATAAAGTTACCCTCGGAGCCCAGAGCATGAGCGCCAGAACCATTATAGAAGGGGGGACATGCCCGTTAATGCGGGATAAAATAATTGTCGGCGTTAAATAAGGTGTTAACATGCCCAGCCCTAGTCTTATCTATTAATCTTGAGGCATACATATAGGCTCTTAGCATTTAAGGGGTTAAATATGTTCTGCTTTTCTTTTACAGTGGAACGTGACAAAGTGTCTTGGTGCCATTAAATGCTATTGTGTAATCTGATGACCTGCTTTACATTACCACCCTTCTCACACATAACATCCGTATTGTAAACAGTAACTGACGAGAAGCAAAAGCATGTTCTTGACCAAGTATATTTGTGTTAAAAGAGTCTATTCCTAATCATTTTGCACCATTTCTAATGATTTCAAACAGTCTGAAGGTCAGCTAGCATTTTCAAACATGAAAAAGGTATTACAGCAGCAACATGTTTATTCTTGTTCATAGTTATAGTGAGCCAGTAATAATATTAACTTATATCTGCACATGGAGCTGCAGAAAATCAAGCAACATGAGTCAGGGCATCTCCCGAACCTCTCCTTAAACAGGCCTTGTTTCACTAGCAGGGTTTCTCTGTGTGCGGGGCAGGGAGAGAGAGGAGGCTGAGCAGAATGGGGCCACAGGCCTGGGGCTTTAGATCCTCCCCCTCAATGGAGCCTGTGAAGCAAAATAATGCCATCAGTCTGTGTGCCAGTTAATCAGAGCTGATAGGCTGGCGGCTGGGGGGTCAGGGGGTCGCGGGCCTGCACTGAGTTGTCAGGGAGCTGAATGCTGGCCCTCGGAGGGGGAGAGGGGTCCCAGAGCGGCCCCGCACAGCCCACTGGAATGCTGGGAGGGGGTGGGGCATGGGGGTGGGGGGTGTCGGAGGCAGAGATGACAGATTTGGGCCTTTTAGCGGGAGCCGTTGCCTCTTCAAGTCCAAAAACTTTGAAACAGAGCGGAAATTAGGTAGCACTTCCTCTGAGTGTAACATCAAAAAAAAAAAAAAAGCCGGTGAGAGCAGACATAAAAGTGACTGAAAACGTTTGACGTTATGCTGCAGGACAGCGGTTTTCTCCAGGCGAAAAAAGAAAAAGGGAAAAGGTTGTCATGTGCCAAGCAATGTTAGATCTTTTCCTACACTAGGCTACACTACTCTAATAGGCTATTACAGGTATGTTGCCTACTGTGCCGCTGTAATGCCTTGAGGTGTAATTGTTATCAGAATGCGATTGGAATTGCACTTGTATTGGTGCTCCTGTGTGCTCACTATTGTCCACAAATTGCATTGGTTGTATCACATTATTGGTATTTGCAGTACCTGCACTGCGCTTGCAGAATTCTAACCAATTAGGGTTTATTTGTGTACATTTTTTTTCCTTGGAAGTTAATAATTTAGGTAAAAACAATTCAGGTCATCTTTACAAGCGTCACTTTATGTATTAATAGCAATGTATTGCAAGAAATGTTGAAAGGCAGTATGTTGTGTGGCCCTGATGTTGTTTGGTAATCTTTTCTACTTTTATTTATTCCAGTTATTTCCTGTATGTAAACTCATGCATCTTTATTTGTTTTCACCTGCAGATGCCAGTATGTCTCCTTCCTCGCTTGTACACGCTCACTGGTGTAACGTGGCATACTGGGAACACCGCACACGTGTGGGCCGTCTGTATCCGGTGTACGACCCCTCTCTCAGCATCTTCTATGACCTACCTCAGGGCACAGGCCTGTGCCTGGGCCTGCTGCCCCTTCCTGCCCGCTCCAGCTCCGTCCAGCGTGCCCGTGGCAAGATCGGCCACGGCATCCTCCTCAGCAAAGAGGCGGACGGTGTGTGGGCTTACAACCGCAGTCAACACCCCATCTTCGTCAATTCGCCAACCCTGGACCCGCCCCACTGCCGCAGCCTGACTGTCCGCAGAGTGATGCCAGGCTACTCCATTAAGGTGTTTGACTACGAAAAGTCGTGCCAAATCCGGCACCCCGGCTATTCAGTGCACCTGGAAGGGCCTTATGATCCCAATAGTGTTCGAATCAGCTTCGCCAAGGGCTGGGGGCCATGCTACTCAAGACAATTTATTACTTCATGTCCTTGCTGGTTGGAGATTCTGCTCAACAACCACAGATAGCACACACACACACACACACACAGACACGCACACATTGTGCCACTTAAAAAAATCCCCATACTTCTCTCTCTGAAACACAAACGCATACTTTCACAACCACAATCCCAAAATGTAATCTATCTAGAGTCTTTAATATAAAGTTTTATATATGCATATTATATAAATTACACTATACTTGTAAATAATGAATCATTTTTACAGTGTAATTATTTATGTATAGTGCAATGTGTATATGGACATGAGGAAAAAGATGATCAGGTAATGCACTTTGGATTCTGTGGGTGCGCACATGGAATCTCTCAATGCCGTTTTTGCTAATGGATGTACACAGTGAACCTGGTTTTGGTGTATAGTTTTCATATACTATCAATATCCAGAAAAAAATAAGTACCATGGACACGTTGATAATAAAGTATTCATGAAATAAGTTACCTGCCTTGTCGCCTGTTGTTATTGAGGGTAATACATGCACAATGATTTATTTTTAAATGCATACATGGATTTATAAATGCATAGTTTGACAAAAAGAACTCCGGTCACACTTTTCTAAACCAGTTATTCATGCTGATTTCAGATCTGCTTTCAGTTATTTTCAGTCACACCAACTTTTTGAATTATGAGTAATATTAGATTTGCAGTAGACTTGCATGTGTTTTTTATTAAGCCACCAATCAAGAACTGTTTCAATATTTTCAGTGTGAAGTCAGACAGGCCACACTGGGGCATAGATATAATGATCAGTGTCAGTCAGACACCACTGTTTCTTCAAAAACACTCAGCATATGATTATTATATGAT
>JBBPCW010000039.1:15558816-15571581 GCA_037974425.1 Phenacogrammus interruptus | reverse complement strand
ACATTTCTTAACACAGCAGCAAGAATTGAGGAATTAGTGCAAAAAGTAGTCCAGTAATGATTATTGTGCAAAAGAGAGAAACAGTGAAGCATTTACAGGTTGGAGTGTACGATAGTGACTATAATAATTGGTTAAACCAAGGAACGCATATCGGTGTAAGCCAGTCAGAAGCAGAGATTATATTGTGTACACAAGCGCACACAAATACAGAGGGAAAAAAATACGACATGTCACCCTCTCTCAGGGGATCTCTGATGTTGACACTTTGACGAATCATTTTTTCTGTTAATGCACTACTTATAGTGAGGAAATACATCCTCACACAAATGCACATGCATGTATTCATAGCTCTTTTAATTTAATTGGCTTTGAATGCCATTCTGTTTTACCCTAAGGGTACTACAACTTTTTTTTTTGCTGAAAATGTGACAAATGCCGACATGTCTCCTGAGCACTTATGCAACACACCCTCTTTTTTTTTTTTTCTTTTGCTCCCCAAGTGAGTGAATGTTAATTTTCAAGAAGTTAAAACAGTTATCTCTGATTTTTTTCATAAATACACACAGATTCTTCCTCTCTCTTTTCCACTGTGTTACTCTTGTTAAAATCACGATATAGACCAATGTAAAGCCTAAGGAGCACACTATTATGCATTTTTGAATTGTTAAGTATTTCACATTACTGTGTGTCATTTAGTTGCCGAGCTGTCTGCTTATTGCCTATGAGTGTATTTTTGGATTTTTATGTCTTTTATGCAGTGCTGGGCCGTTAACGGCGTTAACGATAAAAAAAAATATCGCCGTTAACACCCCCACCCCCCCGTTTCACGCACATTTTAAACCTGTCTCGGTCTCTCCCTCGGACACAGTGAGCTTGTCAGGTAACGCCGTTAACGCCAAGATTCCAATGAGATTAACGGCGTTAAAAAAATTAATCTATGCCCACCTCTACTTTTATGTCATTTCTCCAGTGTTGCTGTTTTACATTGACAAGCTGTTTTCTGCTGTTTATGCTCTATGGTTTCAGTGTGATTCACAGATTTTCTCCTACACAAACACACATACACAGAATACGTCCTCACCTACCAGCTGGTTGAATTTTTGCTTTGAGTATTTTCTTGATGATTAACCCTGAGGCTAATATTTTATTTGTCTGATGTGCTGTAATTGTTGAATCTGAATGCTTGTCCAGGTGGTGAAAGGACTGACATATTTATGGAGCCTGAAGATTTTGCATAGAGGTAAGTAAGAGGCCTTCAGCGCTGCTGATTACAGATGGGGCAGTGACAGGTAATAATGATAAAACATAGTTAAAAAAAAATTAGATATCATTTCAAATAAAAAAGAAATAATTATTTTTATACCCCTGTACAATATCTGCATTTTTTAAAGTGTCAAAAGAAACACCAACCTGACTCACAAAACATTTTTTAAAACACATTAATGAAACAAAAGTAGATTTTTTTGTGTTTCTGTAGTATCTCTGTCTCACACTCACAGTAGCACAGCATCTTTTCACTCCTGAGGATGTTTGACCTTTTGTGAATGGTTATCTCTGTACAGATGTGAAGCCCTCCAACATGCTGGTAAACACACGGGGCCAGGTCAAACTCTGTGACTTCGGGGTCAGCACACAAGTACGTCTCCTCCAGTTTGCAGATTGTGTGTTCAGTTTGCAGTTTTGCACGCACTCACACACACACGCACGCGCACGCATGCACGCAAATCAGGTATGCATTGGCCTATCAGGTCTGATCTCTCCATTCTCTTGTCTAGTTTGCCTGTCATTCTTCTGTTCCCCTTGGGGAATTTTATCTTCAGTCTCTAAGCCCCTCTCAATCACTCACGTCTCTCTCAACTCTCTCTAATTACCACACTGACCAGTCACGCTGCACATGCATTTCTATGTGATGGTGTGTGTGTGTGCATGGTAACAATAGCCCAGGCTGAAAGAATCAGCGTCACCTTCCCCATCTCCAATACACACAGGAGTCTAACAATAAAAACCCTGTCACTCCACGCGCTTCTCTTTTAATTATTATTCATCATCCTGTCCTTGGAGATACGGTGTGTGTCTGACCCATGGTTAAGGTTTTGAGTCTGTGTGTGTATGAGCTTTTACCCTATGCCTGTAGGATGCATATCACTGTGTGCATTGGGGCTCCCCTGCTCTTAGACGCGCACACAGACGCACGCACATGCTCACACACACTAGACCATAGGGGAACACTCATTATGTTTGCCCTGTCATTGATGGCATGTGCCATTGTGTCCTGTTGTCTCTTGCATTGCCCAGTTTCTACATTGTCTCCTGAGAGAGAGAGAGAGACAGAGAGACAGAAGGAGAGAGAGGCTAAAATTACACCAGGCAGACATTTCAATAACACTCTAAAATAACACACTGTGCCATGTTAGTAGATTTACGCTCATCTCTGAGTCCCTCAGAAAGCCTTTTCTCCCCACAGCTAAGATCTGAGGTCACACACTCCTCCCTCATCTATATTCACACTCTCAATATGTCCAAACACACAGAGCTGCGCTTGCTGCAGCAATGAATCTGACCCTTCTCTCTATTATCTGTCTGCTTCAAGCCATTACAGACAAATTCAAATCAGGCTGAATGAGGCTTTAGACTGCAAGTCCTGGATCAGCCTACAATGGCTGCATCCAAGCCTTTACCTTATGAAGCTAGAGAGAACACTCGAATGAAATCAGAATCTAAACACTGAGGCCCTCAGTGATCCATGAAGACTTGCTGATACATAGTAGAAGCTGACTTCCATGACCTAGCTTTGTTCAAACTGTGCGCCTAAATTGTCACACCCTCGAATCAAAGCAGGCATCAAAAGAAACACACTGTTCTTGTTACATAATACATGAATTTGCGTGAACGAAGTTATGTTTTTTCTTTTTTTTCCAAAAGGAAGATGAACCGTTTTTGTGCTTGTTATTTCTTCCTCAGTTGGTGAACTCCATCGCCAAAACCTATGTCGGAACCAACGCATATATGGCGGTAAGCAACACCAATCTTAGCTGTGTTGAATGGACTGAATCTGGCAGGCTTCCAGACTTCATTCTGCTTTATTAAGCCATTCGGTTTTAAATGAAAGCAGTGTGTTGTACTCATGCTGATGTTCAAATGCAGATTGCGACCTTGAGTGATGAATTGAACAGGCCACAGGCAATCCCTAATAATGAAGCAGACCACTAACAGTTGCCTTTTCTCTATATGGTCTCATAATTACATAACTTAGATGTTGGTTTTGTAGTTGTTATCAAGTATTTATGTCACAAAGCAAATAAAAATACACAAAAAAACATCCAGTGTGCAGCATTTTCTTTATTAAACTAAAAAGAAAGCTTGCAAGTTTCAGACCAGAAACCCAAACAAGCTTAGGGCTCATATCCAGATGGGAAAGAGCTTCTCGTTTGCCGACTTCCCCCTGGGGCTACAATACTATTGTCAATTGGTGGTGACTATGGGGCGTGATCTTGACAATGATATATTGCATGTGATGTCACAAGACACTCACACACACACCGCTTCAAATGATCCCTTGCAATGCGAGGACATGTCCACTTCATTACCAACTTCTTTTAGATTTCCAATATAATATTTTTCTAATGATGGAACATTCTCTTTGTGCATCTGTGTGTTCTAATACTGCATGTGCTTGTGTATCCTGCAGCCAGAGCGAATATCAGGGGAGCAGTACGGCATTCATTCTGATGTATGGAGTGTTGGAATCTCTTTCATGGAGGTAAAGCACTCTGCTCTGGCGTAATACACAACTGCATGGAGCACACTTAGAATACAGACATACGGAAACATCTATGTAGTATGTGCTGGTGTAGTTGAGCTGTGTGTGTGTGTGTGTATTTGAGAGAGAGCGAGCATGAGTGAGAGAGATAGCTAAGAGGTATTAATAGTCCCTGCAGGCAGTCTGTCCAAACAGATGTTGGCCTAAAGCTATTCATGGATCACACTCAGAATCTCCCACTGACTTCAGTAAAGCCCACCCCCAAAGACACACCCAGGACTCGTCTTCTGTTTATCCATTGCATCTTTACTTTCTGTAATTTGACACTTTCTTTTGCCTCATCTCTTTTCTAGATATCATCTTTTAATCTTACCATTAGACCGTGTATATAGTCTATTCAAACGTCAAAGCAGAGAAAATGTGTGTATGTTTTAATTATGGGTGATATATACCAATATACATTGTGCGTCGATATTTTTTGTTTGTTTTATTGATGTTGATGCATACCAATAAAATTATTATAATGCATACCAATATGCTGGGGCTTATGATTGTTTTGGAAGAACAGTTTAGAATACAAAAAACAGAATGTTATTTCCATTAACTATTAACTATTTAATGGGTATGTTAGAGACTTGTCACAGCTTTTTTGCTTCTGTTCTGTTTCTGTTCTGTTACACCAATGAAAGATATTCAGATTATCAACACCCAGCAATGTACATTAATTCAGGCTTAAAAACCTTTAAATACTGTGAAATACCTGGAAGGTAATGTGAGTTTGAAATTTGACTGCACCACCCAAAAAAAAGCCTTCAAGCATCATTCAGTGTGGTGGAATATGAGAGTCTTTTCATATCTGTCATGTGTATTGGGTCATCTGGTCAGTGGACAGCACTAAGTACAGGTGAGAACAGGTTTCCAGTACAGCTCAAAGATGCACTGTGATGGGATCACTCAAACCGTTTTAGGAGGTATGAACAAGGCCTTGCAATAAAACTCTACCAGCCACATCCAGTACAACAGTTCATAAAGAACACAGTGCTCTGTATGCCTCTACAGCTACACCTCTCTTTTCACTCTCTGAAACGAGTGGGTGTTGTGTATATGTGATATTTTTGAAAATGTTTGTTTAACCGAGTGGTCATGTGCATTCATTTGTGTAAATTGAAAGCCTTTGATTGAATGGACAGGATACATTTTGTACTAAATTTTGCCATTCTAGTAATTCACATCAGCCCTATTGATTTTTAATTTGTTATTGTCAGCAGCATTCAGTGCATGTGACAAATAGTCATCCCGTATATGTCAATACTGTAGAATATCTTAACAATTATAATAGTCATTGATTTAGAGCTTAAACAAAATATTATTGACTTGACCTTTTGATGATAATGATAAAGTATGTCTCGTGCAGCTTGGTCAGTTCCACTACTCTTGCCTTGCAGGCCGTTCAAATGAATTAGCCAATGAAGTCGGTGTAATTCAGGTTAATCTTCTAAATGCAGCCAACAAGTCACAACCTAATCCGACCTCGAGATTAAGTGTAAATAATCTGGTTACACTATTAAGTCCTGTTTAACTAAGATGAAAGATGTCATGTAGACTTTTGATTGATTGGCAATCTTTTAAAGTCTGGGTTTCATCTGCAACTCTTTTTATTTTTTAGCCTTTATCCCTCTTCTCTGTTTCCTTCTCTCTTGGCGGGGGCTCATTGAGTGGGAATTAACTAAAGGCTGCCGCTGTTTGAGCGGCTCATGTTCGAGTGTGCGGCTCTGTGGCTCATCCTAAAGCCCTTCCCGTTAATCCAGTACATGTCTTAGTCTCTCAGTCAGTGGTAGATTATGCCTTTGCTCATTTAAACACACCTGCTCAAGAAACCTAAGCTACAGGGTGAAGTGAGGATAAAGGCGTTGCTCTTAAGGGCCTGAGTGATGGGTTTAAAGGCCATTTGTTTTCTTTTTTTGCAATGTTACAGTGAGTAATATATTGAATATGTACATTTAGTCAAAGTCTAAGATATGAATGTAGGAGCCATTCTAGCTATCTTATAGTCCGTTAGCTAAATGAACAGCCTAGTACTAGATAAGAAAAGTTGTCAGCTCCTCAGTTTAAACGTTCATATATCCGTTTACTCAGTAGTCTGTGCAAGTAGCAAAGCTTTCAAATATTTTTTCCATTCACACCACTGTGACAATTAACATGAACTATATTTTCAATTATTGCGAGACGGTCTTTGTTGTGTGTGTGTATTGAGTAAGCTAACACTTTAAACTCAGTCAGATTTTGGGAACTGAACTATTATAAAAGAATAGAATTGTCCAACATCGTTGAAAATGGTTCTTTATATTTCCCCTTTCTTAGTCATAGGAACAGTAGAGGAAAATATAGCATTTATTGTTTCTTTAAACCATAAGAGAACAGCACAGAAACTTGTAATATTCTGTGATAGAAAGGAAACCAGTGCAGTGCTTTGATCAGTCAGTTTATTAAATAACCATACATTTATTGTAGGAATAATCCTTATTTTACATTTTTAATCTCAAGTATAATGATACGGTTTATATATTTCTGTATTGGTAATTCTTTCTCTTTGTTTCTCTTACAGTTGGCCCTTGGCCATTTCCCCTATCCTCAGGTGAGTGTGTATCGTCATACATGTAAAGACCTCAGTAGGCCTGTAATCTCCCGTAATCTGTCTCCCTGTGGCAGTAATTACCTTCCTTTTGTTTGTGATCACGTTGCTACCCTGAGCCCTATTTACCCTTTTCACAATCCTAGTGACCGAGTGGATTCCTCAGTCCTTTTAATCCCTATAATAAGATTTCACCTTTGGAATTTTTGCAGATTATCCCATTTCTAGAACTCCTAGAACTCCGGCTCAGGATTATAATCCTAGTCCAATCAGAGGGCTTCTTCGTTTAGGAAGCACATTATTAACTTGGGAACACCCTTGTGTTGACACTCCCAGATTGTAAGACAAAGTAGTTTTAATGGAATCATGCATAGGTAATTGGCCAGCAAGTCGGAGATTATCGGCACATAGGGCAAAAGAAATCTAATTACATTTCTTTGAAGGTCGGGAAGCAGTAAACAGTTGGAGAATGTCACTGTCAAAACCAAAACTCACATCTTTAAAATGGTGACTTTGGAAGAGAAAGAACATTTTAACTTGAATAAATGATAATATGGCTTGTTAAGTCCAGTTCTGAAAGTGTCACACAAGAGAAAGAGAAAGATTTTGATATGAAAGTGACAGTATAGTGTTAAGTGTGTGATTTACGCACTGTAAAAGTGTAGCTTGGGGTGGCTGAAGTCCTCTGAAAATGCGAAGGGGCTCTTTAATGAGGGAAATGTTGACTAATGCTCAATAAATTACTCCCAGCATGCCTGTTGGGTTAATTAGCATATTAAACCGAAGCAGTCACTGAGGGAAGCTCATGGAAAACAAGAAGGAACACTCAAAAGACCTTGGCTGTGGCTATATATTCATTAATGTGGCAAGTTGGAATATCAGCTATATGTTCCATCAGAAATAAGCCTAAACATGTTATGCTGGTATTTGTGTTTATCCACTGAGAAGAGTAGCCCCGTATTTAGTGTGTGTGTGTGTGTGTGTGTGTGTGTGTGTGTGTGTGTGTGTGTGTGTGTGTGAGAACAATGTGTTCCCTTGTAGCCTGAGGCATATCTCATTTGTAGGTGTTTTCCATGTCTCTCCTAGGACTGTCTATTGTTATGTTAATTCAGAGAGCGGTTACATAAAGTAAAATGGCTGAATGTTTGTTATTCTTGTGCACCATCCGCACCTCTTTCCACCAACTGACATCGATCAAACTGAAAATACGGTGCTGTTTTTAAGCGACTGGCTGTTTGTAAGTGACTGTTAATTGTGCCTTTGTTCTGCTGCTCAGTGGATTTTAAATGGTGGAATTACTATGAGGCTGAATCTGCTTTATTTGTGGATATGTTTTGTTTTAAAAAATGTTGACGATAATATAGGACTCTATAGGACTCTGTTTTTGTTAATTAAATGTTCATTAAATTATTAATCCCACATTTTTTGTTAAAAGAACTAAGCAACTAGTTTTACCTAAAAAAAATAGTTTTTAAAGGACTTTTACCGCAATATTTCAGCAGGCTATGCTGATATTGTTCACGAAAGACCCATAAGTCAGTGAGCAGCAGACTAACAAAAGCAATAGGGTCACTAGAAAGCTGATAAATAATTCTTCTCTGTAAAACAACAGCTGCCACTGCTGCAGTGTGAATCCATTGGAATTATACTAGGGTGGTTTTAAAAGTTTGGTTGGTCAATCTTTTAGTCATATATAGATAGATAGATAAATAGAAGTCAGAATATTAAAACTGTTTAGTTATAATGGATTCTTTAATATTTTTTATTATTTTGTAGTTTGATGCTGCTCTCATCATTGTAAAATTAGCGGATTCAAAGTGAACTTTATGAATTTATATACATTAAGATACACATTTCAAATGTCTGCACATTTAACTGGTATTCACTCTCCTAACCAAACTCCTGCTGTGTCTAGTGTTTATATCTGTCCAGATTTATCAGCAGTTGTACTTTGCTAGAGATATGTCTCTGTCTCTGTCTGCATGGTTAGAGAAAAGGTGAATTAAATGTGTAGCAACTTTTCTGTTCGTAGCACACACAGCCAGCGGCACTATAGTGAAGCTCTTCATGCTTTTACACCTCATTAATTTATTACTCATTCTCTCTTTCCCTAATCTCTCTCTCTCTCTGTCTCTCTCTCTCTCTCTGTCTCTGTCTCTCTCTCTCTTGTTTTCTCTCTCTTGCGCTCTCTCACTCTTTTTCATACTTTCTCTCTCTCTCTCCCTCTGTTTCATAACACTAAATCTTTAAATTTCATTTTCTTTTCAAAAGAAGAAAGAGGTCAAGAACAGAGTGAGAGAAAGGGAGAGAGAAGGGAAAAGACAGTGCCTCCTGCTGCCGCTGCGTTTTTGCTCTTGATGTTAATTTTCACAGCTCCATATGGTGCTGCAGACTCTTCACCTACAGGCATCACAGACACACACAGAGCACTGCGCGCGCACACACACACACACACACACACTCTCTCTACCTCAGGCTTGGCCTGTCATTTACAGCATTGTATGCATCAGTATGCCTCTCTCTCTCACACACACACACTCTCTCTCCTTGTCTCTTTCCTTCACTCACTCATACCCCCAAACTCATACACACATGTTCTTGCTCTGTTTGCTGTATGTATGCGATCCTTTTTGTACTGGTATGGTTGAAGGACAGAGGGTTATGTTTGTGTGCTCAGACTGCCATGAACCATCCCCGTTGGCTTTGTGTGTGTGTGTTTGTGTGTTGTGTGTGCATGTTATCCTGTCTTGTCATTGATTATAAAAGACTCTTTAATTCTGTCTCACCCCATGTTGGGATTAATTTGCATTCTTTGTCAGGAGTTAATGGCGTCTCTCGATGGCTCGCTCGGAGAATCTTTGAAGACTGCAGACTCGCTGGCATGTGTATACAGCCGCCGGCGCTCCTTCCCCTGATTGATTTGTTGTTGCCTTTTGTGTTCTCCGGCTGTTTCTGTTTCGGATCATTTTTCCCTTCACATTCACCCAATACATACTGTATGAAATTGCTTTTCCCGAAGCCTTGATTTTAGAGTTTGAATCCATTTTAGTCAGAAACGTTTAACTGGTTTTATTTAAATGATAAAAGAAACTCTGGTCGTTTGTTTTTGCCAAATTTCTGGATTTTTTTTTTGTTGCTTTTTTTTAATTATTATTTATTCATAAAACATGACAAATGTCATCACTGAAAGTTACATGAAATTTAATGCCTTGTTATTTATTTAATTATTTAATAAAAAGTGTTAACTGCCCACATTTTATAAATGTGACATGTGTAGATGTCCACGATTAGCTCGCCTCACCCAAGTGAGTGCAGTCTGTTGTGGACCCCAAGCCTAGACTGTAAATAACTCTTAATCTGTTACAAAACTTTCTTGCTAGAAGGACTGAAGTCCCTTTAATTGTACTTCAGAATTCATTTTAGTTTATTGTTCATGATTAATAGCAATAAGGCGATGGTGCATTATATATCTTGGGGTATTTAAGAAGTTTGTAGCGGTGTGTAATTGAGGGTGAATCATCTGCAGTAATGCCTTGTCAGAAAGACCAGCCAGAAGTTATTCATTTTTAACAGGACGAGCAGGCCTGATCGGATCAGGAGAGTGACGGCCCCCTGCTAGGATGAAAAATGTCATTTTAGCTCAACTGCTGAACATGTGAAAATGTTGCAGGCAGCTGGTGCTCAGTCACCCTGTTCAAACAAAAGCCCAACATCCCACTATCATATCCTCCACAGTGTAACCAGGTTCCTCTGCACTTGAATAAGTCATTTCACTTACATAATTGTCATCAGTATGGCTGTGCGGTTGCTAGTGTTCTGAAGCAGTCACCCAGTCGCAGGATTTGGATTAAGATTAGGTTTAGGTTTAGGGAAAATGTAAGTTGTATTGCATAGGTGAGGAGAGTGGCCTAACAATCAAATCATTGTTAGGGATACAGTGATCATGAGAATACTTTCATTTTTCTATTTTCAGCACAGCTATTTTGTCCGGTTGTTTTTGGAAAATAGTTTCAAATCTTAAGTAGCTCAAATCCAATGTATTGCTCAAATCAGATTTTATTGTTTGGTTGTTCACATTATATGTACAGTAGGGTCTGTATATGTTGTCAAATCATGCTCCAGAAATGTATTGTTTGCACAGAAGAGCAGACCAGCTCCACCTTTCTATCTTTCTAACTTGAATTGGCATTCGCCCTGTTATCAGAAAGTCCGGGTTTGATTCCCAAGACTGCTAGGCACCTCTGAGGTACCCTGAGCAAGTTACCGCCCCCACGCACTGCTCCCTGGGCGCTGTGTTCGTAGCTGCCCCCTGATTCACTTGGTGAATGGGTTAAATGCAGAGGATGAATTTCGTGCTGTTCACACTGTGTGCTGTAGTGTGTTTACAGATAACCAGATTGTCACTTTCACAGTTTGATTTTATTTATTGGACGGTCCTGTACTTTTTTTTTTGTTTGATAATCCCCCTCGACTTATCTCTCTTGTCCAAAACCATAGGCAGACATCTGATCTGTTCCAAAATTAAGAAGAAATATTCTGTTGGATTGATGTTTGCAGTTAATTCTGATCTAGCTCGAGCTGCATATGGGATGCATGTCAGATTTCAGTATTACTCTCAAAAGCAGCCCAGGTGATCCAGGCGTGTTTTTGTGGCAGTCACACTGCCACACACTTCCTGGCCCACTTTTATGTGTCAACATACAACCAAACGACTTTGGCACGGTAAAGCGACATCTGTAATACTGAGTGGTTGTTCTTGACTGGCTCACATTGTTTACATCATAAAGTCAGATAGCAGATTTGCCAAAATGAAAATAAATCTTCTGTATTAGAAATGAATATCGACTCCATGCGTGAGATTTCAACTTGTCAGCAGAGATAGTTTATTCATCTCCTGTCACTGTCACTCATCTCATGGTCCCAGCGCATCTATCAGCTAACATTTAACAAATGTGCACCATTTATGCCCAAGACGCTGCTCCTGTTTAAGATGCACATCTCGTATCTACTTTTCCGATCCAGCATCTCTATTCAACCTGGAGGCAGCATCGGAGGAGAATCGGCTCGTGCTGCGTAGCCTGGCTCCGCTAAATGAGGATCAGGCTATTAGCGCTTGTGTATTTTCATTATGCTAATGCTGTTAACACGTTGTGCCCGCTCATGGCCACCGGGCTTTTCATCGCTTTCCCCCCAGTGATCATAAACGTGTCCTAGTGTGACGCTTGTGATTATAACATGCTAATTACATATTGCCTTGCCTTTTTTTTTATGCTGTCTCTGTGTTTATTTCTAATCTCCTTTCTCTTTGTTTCCCTTTCTGCAGATTCAGAAAAACCAAGGCTCCTTAATGGTAAGTATTTGTTGAGTTTTTTTTTCCCCCCCTTTTTGTTTATTTCATTGTCGGAGATGAAGGTGACCCCTTATTTATTTCTTTTGATAGTCATCCCTTCGCCCCGCTTGGCTGCTTGCCTCTAAAGTTAATACAATAATACAACAATGCACCGGCACTTAACTGCCCTGCATTCCGATGAGAGGCCATTAGAAATAATAGAGCATTCTGGATCCAATGGCTTTTTCTGTGTCTGAGTGCATTTGATTAATCTGGATCGCTACCTGTTTTGCTGCATTACCGATTTCATTTTCTTTTGCACTGTAAGGAGATTGAGCGTGGTCTAATCTCCTCATCTCTCCTCCCCCTCTCAACAGCCTCTCCAGTTATTGCAGTGCATCGTTGATGAGGTGAGTCCGCATCTGATGTGCTGGAGCTCCTAAAGCTGTGGCTAATGGGGCAGGAAGCTGCTGTTTTGTTTCCTAATGAAGCAAGGTGTTTTAGCAGATCAACCCAAGGTTTGAGCTTGTCATATGCTGGCAGAGCAAGGAGCCATCAGGCCACACTAAAAGGAACTAAAAGGAAGGGTCTAGAGTGGCTTAGTAGACTAGGCCAGGGTTGTTAACTCCACTTCACTTTGATCTGATCTGGGAAGCATTTAATTTTTTGTGTAGAGATGCACTAATACAAAATCAGGATCAGAAACAGTAACTGATAATTAACACCTTAACGTAGCCTGCCCAATTACCAGTAACTAATACTTTTTTGTACTTTTTTGTTTTTCAAACCATTTCTTCCAGTACATTATTTCCTTCAGCACATTTTTGTTAGAGTAGAGGGAATGTAGTTTATTTTTATGTAGTGTGAATTACTTTTACTAGACTTTGTATCTAATTTAGAGTTTATTGTCTTTGTTTTCTGGTCAAAGGATAGCGGGAATGGGAACTAATATGTCAGTGAAAGGGATAATTTGTCATACGTGAACACACCACAGCACACAGTGTGAACAGCACGAAATACTTCCTCTGCATTTAACCCATTCAC